>JAHLJT010008446.1:215300739-215408592 GCA_031308135.1 Acheta domesticus
TTTCTCCATCTAAATGCATTAGGAGTTCGCGCTGCGCTCTTGACTTTTGAAAGCTCCATTTGATTGTATTAAATCTCTGTAATGAGCTACCCAGGCCCGCCTACAGCACCACCCAGGGTGGCCCTGAAATGAGCTTGGAGACGTGTTCGCCTGACACGTGGCAGCGCCGCATAGTGAGTCTGGTGTTGTAAGTGATAATACGAACTCGTGATTTTTTTTTTCATCTGTGCGTATTATTTCTATGTGTGTTCTTCCCGTGTGCTGTCTTTTGTGCTTCGTAGCGGTAAGGCACTGAGCTATGGCAGAAAATACATGTATAATTGAGGATATTTTAAAAAATCCGTTCAGTTTTCGTACTTTTGTGGAGAAAAGTGATGTATTCTAGTAGGGGAGGCCTGTTCCGGAACTTCCTGACTTAGATGTTTGCACAAGAAAAGGGAAGGGAATATTTTCGCTATTTTAGTATTGCGAAGTATGGTCTCACTAATGGTATGATTAAACTAAGGTCTATGAAAACTTATTAAAATTATTTTGCTGGCCATGTTTACTGTTTTCCCATGATCATATCTATGGAACAAAGAAGGCTATAACAATTTGAACAACCTTTCAATGCAATAGCAAAACCGAACGTTCACAAGTTCATTTGCGTTCACGTCGTTCGTTAAGCTGGCCAGTTTTGGAAGCGTCCCATCGAAACTGAACTTGATCTCAGTTGAGATCAGACGTAATGCGACATAATGATACAAAAAAATAGAGACATATTAAAACGCCTAATTGACGCAACTTGTTTTTTAGCAATGCAGGAATTGCCTTTCAGAGGCATCGTGAAAATGAAGAGTCGGTTAACAAAGGCACTTCTAAACTGGGCATTGAACTTCTAAATTTGTTGAGTATAGGATACTACATTGTAACAACACCTAGAATTTGCCAAAACATTAAAAGGCACTTCCAACAGAATTCAAAATGATATGATTTCTGCCATTTCTTTGAGCAAATCTATCAAAGATGATATTGCCACGGCCCAGCACGTTGCGATATATTTTAGATGAAACATCCGACATAATTAACTAATCACAATTACTACTTCTCTTAGATAGGTTCAGGAAAACTGTAGAAATTCAGGAGACATTTATATCGTTTGTGGACGTAAGGCGGATAGATCTGCCAATGATTATTTAATCATGTGGAACAAATAGTAAAATTCGGCGACAATTGGTTGCTCAGACACATATGGAGCAGCAGAATTTGCCAAACAAGAGAGGAGAATGAGTTTATTTTGAAATAAATTAGGTAAGATTACTTTTTTACTTTCAACATTAATACCAGTAGATATGATGTAATAACAAATATTTGTTGTGTCCTTATGCTTACTTCAATGTTATAACAGCGTATGTACGTCTTCATTGCCATTTTATTGCGACTCTTTGCGAATGGTACGCAGGAAATCGTAATACAGTACCACCTTTGTTCTCAGTTGCTTCATCTGTGATACTTTTCGTTTCTCCCTGACAACATAGGCTAAGAGGAAGATGGGACACTTGTCTCAAATGTTTCAAGCTTCTTCGAATTTTTGCAAAGTAAAATGTTAAAAAAATTATTAATATAAAACATTAAACAAAATTTAAAACATATTACTATCGAATAATTTCAAAGTGGAAATATGTGAAAACAGTGTAATGAATAATTTCAGACTACCCCTAGCCATTCCGCGCCATATAATCTCCTAAAATTTCTTTCACTCATCAGACAATGTCGTGGGACGGAGGGCACTAGCGTTGCGGACGCCGCTTCCTCGAATCGGTTCCGACGCGTGAGCTTTGCCGTATCAGCACAAAGGACGTGTTTCAATTCGGCGTTCATATCACGTCCCGACAGGACACGAGGAACATCTTTTTCGACGTGTGGATCCGTTCAAATGCCAGCGACTGTGGTAACTGGTAGTTCGTAGAAAATTTTGTGCGAATATGCTGGGGACTCGCATTCTTCCAGAATAATAATAATAATAATAATAATAATAATAATAATAATAATAATAATAATAATAATAATAATAATAATAATAATAATAATAATAATAATAATAATTTTAATTTTGATATAATTAAATATTTATATGCAGTTACTAATGGATTTTCGTTTTGTCGCCTCAAACACATCAAGTCGCACCCTTGCTATTTACAGAGCTTACCCATAGGAATAGGTCACCGCACGCCCCTGGTCAGTACATTCTCTCTCTGTCTGTCTCTCTCTTTCTCTCTCTCTGGAGTCCCCGCTTGGTCATGGGCACAAACTGTAGAAGTAGTGCCTGTCTACTATTTCTTAATTAATATCCAAGAAATTGAATTAAAGAGATTACATATTACTTTAGTCTGCAATGCATAAATTAACTAGTGGTCTCATTGCCATTCGCGTATAAGAATTAAAGCTAAGCCATTGTATAATTTGCTTTCAAGACATCGGCAGTTCTGACAGCTGTGAGGATTTTGTGGGAAGCGCCTACACCGTCGTAAGCAATCGAGATCGTGGAAGTAGTTCCAGTGTGTCTGCCACGTGTTGCGGTCGCCTGTTAGATGAAGTAGTTGATAGTGATATTTTGTGTGTTATTGTTGAACGTCCCCAAACGTGCGAGTCACGTTACGCCACTGCATTTCAGGTGTCACAGAAAGAATGGCAATCGCCAGTATTAACTCTTGTACAAACTATGATCAATAAAAAGTGCGAGACAGTCGCTCTGTGTGCTTCATTCGAAAAAATACATATTTTATAACTGGCCTGTTGAATATGAATCAGGCAAGAGTACAGAAAATAAAACAAAACTACATAAAGAATTGCGACATCAAAGAGATCAATGCAAAAGTCTGCTCCGTATCTATTTCACTGATTTAATATCAGTTGGCGCCTTGGAAAACAGTAATATTGAATGGTATTGTTATTTACATTACCATACTACATTTGTGGATTAACACTACAAGGAAAAAATCGGATTTCCTTGCTGTGGTTTTATAAATTAGGTTAAATATTGAAAACTCATGTCGATTGGCAATTTGTAAATAATATGTTAATAAGTAACTTTCAAAACAGAGGACAGGTACTACCAACAAGTCAATGACATTGATGGGGAAATCTCCCATCAAAGAAGAATGAAAGAGAGTACTAGTTTCAGAAAAGAGAATTACAAGAACTGAAATTATACTTTTTTGTAGTAGTAACCCAGCACTATCCCAGATAGTCTGCACAATTCTTAACTTGATATTACAAAATAATAATGAGTAGCTCATTTTGTGGCAAAACAAGAGGCATTTTATTGGTGAAACTTTCTGAAACTAATTAGCGTTACATGTTATACATACAATCAGCACCATCATGATCCTGGTTCGAGAGGTGCATTGAACCAGGGCAGCAAAAAAATAGAACACTTATTTAAAAGTTTGAATCAAATAAAACAAAATTTGTAATGCATATCAAAGGGTACTTGATACGCTTTTAGCCATGTGAGATAGTAAAATACGTAGTATAGCCATAGATATCAAAAGTTTCATATTTAACTGGTCTCATGAAAGAAACAGAACTGTTTATAAGGTGGTATTATTTTAATGATCCTTGAGGGAGCCTGTAACCCCTAGAGGACATGTCCCCAGGTGGCGGATAGGTGAATGCCTCCCAGATATGGGTGGTAGGAGGGAAATGAAATACCTCCCGCGGACCAACAGGCACTGCTGCCTTGCAGTTGAGCATTGTACTGCTAAAGGCTAGAGGAAGACAACCTCAAGAATAAATTACCTGGTCCTCCAGGTTGGGGGTTGGGCAAAGGCAGCCTCGGATAGAACAACAATCTCGGATAGAACAGATAGAACAACAGCCTCAGACAAGCAACAGCCTCGGATAGAACAGTTAAATATGAAGACAAGGCAAGGAATAAAAGGACATGATATGAAGGTGGCAACTTGGAATGTGAGAACAATGATGAAAACAGGAAATATGGATGAAATAGGAAATGAATGAATAATATTGATATAAATCCATTGATATAAAATGAATAATATTGATATAATAGCACTACAAGAAGTGAGATGGCAAGGTAAAGGATGGATAGATAAATCAGACTGCACAATGATTTACAGTGGTAGTGAGGAAAGAACAGGACTTTATGGCACAGGTTTTATACTGACTAAGAAAACAAGAAAGAGTATATTGGAATATGATATGATCAGTGAACGTTTTGCTAGGATACGCTTGAAGGGAAGATATAGAAATATTACAATGATAACAGTGTATGCACCATCTGAAGATAAAGATGAAGAAGACAAAGAGAAATTTTATGAAGAACTTGAACAGATATGTAACCAAGTACCAAAGTATGACATGATCATTGTTTTAGGTGATTTCAATGCTAAGATAGGGAAAGAAGATATTATGAAAGATTATGCAGGCAAGCACACATTACATGAAGTGAGTAACGAAAATGGCAATATGCTAGGGCAATTTGCAACAAGAAATAACATGAAAATTAAAAGCACATGTTTCCCACATAAAAGAATACATTTGGGAACGTGGAGATCGCCAGACACAGAAACAGTTAATCAAATTGACCATGATCATCATACTCATTGACCAGATATTCATCATCCATTATTGATGTTCGAAGTTATAGAAGCCCAAATTGTGATTCTGATCATTACCTAGTGAAAGCAGTAGTAAGAGAAAAACTATTGAAATTAAATACCAGGAAAAGATTATAACAAAACAATTGGAAATAAACGAATTTCAGAAAGAAGAGGTAAGGTGGAGGTATCAACAAGAGATAAAGGAACATCTGGAGCAACAAACCGAAAAAGATGATATAGAGGAGGAATGGAGAAGAATAGAAGAGATAATAAAAACAGCTGCAAATAGCCAATTAAAAGAGAAAAGATAGAAGAGGAACAACTGGTTTGATGAAGATTGCAGAAAGGCGATAGAAATTGAAAATGAAACCCGGAAGATGATGTTGCAGAGACTTACAAGAAATAATAAGAAGAATATAAGAACGCAAGAAGGAAGGCTAATATCATATGCAAGACGAAAAAGAATAATATGCTAAGAAAACAATTCCAAGAAATAGAAGAGCTAAATAAAGGAAGTGAGATTAGAAAATTCTATGCTGCCATGAATAATATGAAAAAGGCTTTCAAATAAAGGACAGAAGATGCAAAGATGAGAATGGAAATATACTTAGTAATGAAAAAGAAGTAATAGATAGATGGGCACAGTATTTTGAAGATCTGTTAAACAAGAAAATAAAATATGTAGATATAGCAGAAGGTAAAATCGGAACAAGAGAAATAAGAAGTGAAGAAAATAAACCTGAACAAAAGGAAGTGGCGCAAATGATACAAAGAATAAAAAACAATAAGGCACCTGGCGAAGATCAAATACAAGGGGAATTAATTAAAAATAGAGGTATTACTTTGGAAAAGGCTATATGTAGATTAATAGGCAAAATATGGGATGAAGAAAAGATGCCAGAGAAATGGGAAAGTGGAATGATATGATGTCCAATATTCAAGAAAGGAGATAGATTGGCTTGTGAAAATTATAGGGGAATTACTCTACTGAATGTTGTTTACAAAGTATTATCAGGAATAATAAATCGGAGACTTCAAAAGTATTCTGAGAAAATTATTGGAGAATACCAATGCGGATTTCGTCCTTATGGATCAAATATTTGTAGTAAGACAAATTATTGAAAAATTTCAGCAACATGATATAGATATTCACCTATTATTTGTTGATTATAAACAAGCATTTGATTGTATAAATAGGAAGATCCTTTATGAAACACTCTATGATATAGGAATACCAGAAAAATTGATAAATCTGATTAAGATGACAATGAAAAATACAAAAGCAGTAATTAAATGTGGTAACAAAAAGAGCAAACCTATTGCAATAGAGACAGGAGTAAAGCAGGGAGACAGTTTATCAGTTACTCTCTTTATTATAGCACTACATAGTATAATAAATAATTTAACACATAACAGTATGATATTTTATAAATCAGTACAAATATGTGCATATGCAGATTATATTTGCATAGCTAGAAACAAAAGAAGTTTAATAACATGCTACGAAGAAATGGAAAGAAAAGCGGAAACAATAGACCTAATAGTAAATGAGAAGAAAACAAAGTATATGGTACTTTCCACATCAGACACAAGAAGGAGCCCCCAAAATATTAAAATATTGAATAAAACCTTTGAAGGAGTTACCAACTTCAAGTATTTAGGAACCCTTATTAGTAATCAGAATGACATGAGGGAGAGCATCAAAGAACGAATAAAGGCAGGGTATAAAGCATATTACATAAATATGCAAATACTAAGAAATAAATTAATAAGACATAACACGAAAATGAAAATATATAAAACCTTAATACGTCCTGTGGTAACATATGGGGCAGAGGCCTAGACGTTAACAACAAATGATACAAATGAGTTAAGGCGATTCAAACCCAAAATAATACAGAAAATATATGGACCTATCAAAGATCAAGAGATATGGAGATATAGACGCAATGATGAGATTAATTTAATATTGGAAGAAAAAGACATTGTCCGATTTATCAAAGCGCAAAGGATCAGATGGTTGGGACATATTGAAAGAATGGAAAAATCAAGAATGCCCAAAAAGATATTAGAAGGTGGTCAGTTCTCGAAACAGAGGAGAGGCCGTCCCAAAAACAGACGGAAGGATGATGTGCTAAAAGACCTAAACATCATGAAAATAAAGAACTGGAAAAAGATGGCAGAAGATTGAAAAGGCTGGAATGCTGTTGTACGTGAAGCCAAGACCCACAAAGGGCTGTAGAGCTAGAGAAGAAGAAGAAGAAGATTATTTTAATGATCGATGGTTGTTTAAAACTCTGTAAGTGATAAGGCACTTGAACATCCAAACCGACGTTTTTCAAATTGGTTTCAATAGATCCTTTTGCAGAAACTGTTCTCCAGGTCATTTTATTTATTTTATTAATTGTATATTATATTTATCATATATGAAAATGGGTGACAGAAGTAAAGTTTAAGGGGAGCAGAGTATCGCAAAAGAGCAAGCGAAAAGTAAAAAATGTGAAGAAAAAAAAATATATTAGTCTAACTCGCAACCCGTATCTGAGAACACAGCCACTTGTTTTGGTAATTTGGCAACGCGTGAAATACCTTTGGCTTCCCTTTCATTTTTAACGACCCACCCCTCGTTGCAGATTTCGGGGTAGGAGAACGGGGCTATTTTAGTTGGAAGAAAGAGCAAGCACTTGTTCTGTCCTTGGGCAGTCATTCGTTTCTTTCATTATCGTAGGAACTCGCGTTTAGGAAAGAAGAATCACTTCAAAAATGTTGACGAAGGTTCAACGTGTATTTCTGGTGGAAGTTTATTTTGGCACTAAATATTTCTTAAAGAGTCCGGAAATGTTTCAAGAAATTTTTTTGGAAAAGCCAGTTTCCCAACAAATCAACAATTTGTAGATTATTCCGGCGCTTCAGAGACACGGGGGATGTGGATAGGAAGCGGAATCGCAATGTCTGTTTCAAAGGAGGAGAAATTGTTAGAAAATTCAAGAGATTTATTTTATTAATATTTTTATTAATTGTATTACGATTTTCTAATTTGATTAATTTCCAGGTACGATAATTAATTATTGTTATAAATAATAAACAGCTTGGCGGCGATGTTTCACGAGATATCTTTGTAATTTCTCTCCGAGCTGGCGTTCATTAAATAATAATTATTGTTACTTTGCTGTTAACAAATCGATAAATTAGTCATAACTTCCCTCCCCATCTTCTATGTTACAGTTTCGTTTCTTAAGCATACTGAAGCATACAGACTCACCATTCCTAAGCAGACAGACTCGCCTGAAGAGACGTTTTGTTTGCTGGCTCATGCCTCCACCCACCCCACCCCATCCACCCTGCGCAGCGCGAAAAGATTCCGGCTTGTGAGCTGCATACCTGCCGGCCGAATCCCTTGAATGGGAAAAACACAGAAAGAGGATAGTTGCATATTATGACGCGCAGCTCACTTCCTTCTCTGCTGTCCCAATGAGTCAGCCACAGCAGTATTGAAAGAAGGCAGAGACACGCGGTTGCCAAATTGCCGAAATAAGAACAGGCGCTAACAATCATGAGTTGCAAGATAAACTAAAGACCCTGTGTGTGTGTGTGTGTATCTCTCTCTCTCCCTCTCCCTCTCCCTCTCTCCCTCCCTCTCCCCCTCTCTCCCTCTCCCCCTCCCTCCCTCCCTCTCCCTCTCTCTCTCTGTGTGTCTGTGTGTGTGTCATGCGTGCGTGCGTGTTTATGGAGTGTTTCTGTGCTTCTATGATGTACATTTTTGCCTATAATTCAATTTTTCAAACCAATTTTTGAGTGCTCATTGTGGCTCAATCATTTGGAATATCCACATAGTTTATTAGACAAAATATGCTTAGAATTGTCCTAGCTTATTTTCGAAGTTTTGATGTTTCCTCCCTGGACATCCTGTATAATTGCATTATTCCTTTTCAAAGAAGAAAAATGCAGTCGCACCAGGGTGGCAAAACAGTGTGAAAAGGCTCTGCATACAATTTACTTCTTCAAAATTTATATTGTTATCTTATTTGAATGTATGTCCTGATATTTTACTCTGCTAAAATATGTTGTCCAGAAGGTATATAAGCATTCCATACCTTAAAAGTTGTGCCAAGAAAAGGTGTTAGATATTAAAATGCAACCTAACTTACCTACTTCATTTAAAATATTTTATGCAATTTCAAAGAGGCTTTTATAACAAATTACTACAATTTATGAAATTATATTTCTACATTTTTGTTACTAAAATATGTCCCACAAAGATAGCCTACATGTGTTGCTCCAAGTTTGTAACCTAATGAAGATACTATCTTCAGTGAACTTATAATAAGAACTATTGCATGAACATGAACTAGATTTATGTACCAAGGAAAGAGCATTCCATGTCAGAATTAGAAATATCAAACATTGTACTGAATTGGGCAAATTATTATCCAGACCTCTTAGTACGCTATTTAACGTAAAGTATATCAGTTGTTTCCATTGGATAGATACTGAAATAAATAACCAGTGGTACACTAAATAACAAATAACGGCCTTAATGTAAGTCTATTAATATGAAGGCCTGTTGATTTCATATATCTCTTTCTTCTTAGTGTGGCTCAACAACATTTGCTAAAAATTGTGTTGGTAACTGTGCAGTAATATTTCTTAATAATATGGATGAATTAGAAATATTGTCCAAATGTGTAGTTAAATTAGAAAACGTAAAACATGAAGCTGATGACCATGCCAAAGAGGAAGTTTGCAATTTAATGGAAGGAGATGGAATCTGTGCTTTGAAGAGCGAAGGGGGAAGAAGAAAATGAAGAAGTGAGCTTGTGTTCGTTTTCCCATTCTTTACACTCTTGATTGAGGGCTGTCTACCTTTGAAATCACAAGTGATGAATTTTGGCATTTAACCTAACATGTTACACACCTCTGTTGCTGCCACATTGTGTTGAGTTGGACGAACTTGAAAAAGTGGTTACTTGGTATTCAGTGTTCCTCATTGTTTTCTCAGCAAGGGTGTACTCTTATTTTGTGTGGTTATAGAAATTTTGTATTTAAGATTCTGTCAATAGTTATAAAAGTCGAAATGTGTCATCAGTTATTGTGTTTTTATAGTTGAAGAAACACAGTTGAGCTTTGGCTTCTTTTCTTTCATTAATATTGAAGTTAAGGTCTTGTTTCAAGAAAATAAAGGGCATTAAGAAAAAAATACATGGATGCTATATCTAATTATATTCTAAGTGTTATTGAATGCTACAGAAGCAAAACTGTGTGGTGTTTATTTATATTCAAGCATTGGAAAATGCTGTTAAGATGGCGTCGGGCAGGTTTAAGCAAATTAGATAGAGGCATGTTTACATGCCATGGCATGCATATGAATAGATTGGGGAAAGAATGGCTTGGGAAAGAGATCTCGCAAATTATTCAGGAAAAGGTCATCACTAAATAAATTGATACTTGAAAACAACAGTTGTTCATATCAGGGTCAGGGAAACTAATTAAGTCTGCTGTTCATCAGCATAATAATGAGATAGCAACAACCAACATCAATTTTCGAATTTTCCACCAAAATGTTCAGTACATTAATAACAAAACAGAAGTATTAGAAACGGTATTAAGTGATACACAGCCACAAATGTTTATTGTAACAGACCATGGTTTAAAAGAACATGAAGTCAAAAATTACTCTCTCAAAATTATGAACTAACAGACTATTTTTGTAGAAAACATCACAAGGGTGGAGGTGTAGCAGTGTATTTAAGAAATTCATCAGGGCACTTTATAGTAGAAAATACAAAGCAGTTCTACATGGAAAATGATTTTGAGGTAGCTGCAGTGAGCAGTATTGAGCAAAAAACAAATTATTGTGGTTGGAGTATACCGACCGTCCAAATCAAAACTTCATGAGCTTCTTTGTAAATTTTGAAAAGCTGCTGGTACATTTATTTAGATACACATCACCTACAATAATTATAATGGGAGATTTTAATATAAACATTGCAGATAATGGTTTTGCTACTCGTACCTTTAAAGATTTAGTAACATTCATTTGCACTACGGTTTGCAGTAAAAACACCAACAAGGGAAACATCTCACTCTTCCACTTTAATAGACAACATAATCACAAACTTAGATGAGAAGGAGAGCACAGCAGGTGTACTGGATATGCACGTTTCAGATCACTATGCAATATATATAGGACTACAAGCGAAGCACCTACAACGTAACAATACCACAAAACAAATAACAAGGTCAATGACAGATACAAATATACAAAAACTAGGGCAACTATTAGAAACGCAAGATTGGACTTTCCTAAGAAATATACAAAATTGCAATGATAAATGGAACTCATTCATGAATGTGTTTCTAATGATTTTCAACTCAACATGCCCATTGAAATATAAATATATGAATTGCAAAAATGGCAAAGTCATATTATCTCAACAAACACAAACTGTTAAGAGGGAAACGATGGCTTGGCATAAATTTTATAGAGAAACAAAATTGCATGAATATCACATCAAATATAAAGATTAAGAGAAAAATACCATAAACTATGGTTGAAAGATAAGAAAGGCAGTATGTAAAAGATTAGAAAATTCTGATAACCTAAATAAAGCAGTGTGGAAAATTGTTAACGAACACAAATCCAAGGATGAAATAAAATATATTCAACTAAAGAGTAATAAGGGAGTTATAGTAACAGATCCATATAAAGTAAATGAAATGTTTAATTGTTACTTTTCATTCAATAACACAACCAAGTATCAACAACAGAATAAGAAGTGAAGAAAACACAACAACATATAGTGCACTCCCAAAATCAATGTTCTTGTATCCAACAACAACTAAAGAGATAGAAATATCATAAAGAAATTACAAAAAAAAATCAGCAGGTTGGGATGAGGTATCAATAGTAGCACTGAAAAATGTGTTAATTCAGTAATATTCCCATTGGAACATTTAATTAACTCTGTACTTGAAATGGAATATTCCCAGACATTCCTAAATATTCAATAATTAAACCTCTCTACAAAAATGGTGAGACAAACATAGCATTAAATTATAGGCCAATATCGCTTATATCAACATTTAGCAAAATAATAGAAAAGGTTATTTTAAACAGGTTAATTAGATATTTCGAAGAAAATTCACTACTGTCAGACTATCAACATGGCTTTAGAAAAGGACACTCAACCATAACTGCAATCACAGATTTATACAATACTATACTAACCAAGCTTGACAATGGCCTGAAGGTTAGTGGAATATTTATGGATATGTCCAAAGCATTCGATAGAGTAAATCACACCATACTTCTAGATAAACTAGAGAAATATGGAATATGGGGAATAGCTCATAACCTTCTGTAATAATTTCTCACTGACTGCAAACAATCTACAGAAATACTCTACTTAGAAAATAATACCATAAACAGATGCAGATCAAATACAATAACAACAAACAGTGGCATTCCATAAGGATCAGTGCTAGGACCGTTCTTGTACATAGTGTATGTCAATAATTTTTAGCTAACAAACAACACAAAACTTACAATGTATGCAGATGATACAGCACTTCTATGTTGGCACAAATCACAAGATGAATTAAACAAATTAACTAAAAACTGCCTATTAGAAACTATTCAGTTATACAATGAAATTGGCCTTAATGTTAATATTAACAAAACAAAAATAGTAATATTCACACACAATCCTCGAGACATGGAATCCATTACAATAAATATAAATAATGAACCTATACCAAATGTACAAATGATTAAATTCCTAGGTGTAGAGATGGATACTACCTTATCCTGGGAGGGTCACATTGACAGAGTGTGTAATAAACTGAGCTCAGGAATTTTTGTATTACGAAAATATTAATAAATTACTAGGAAAAGTATCAATAAAATACTAGGAGAAAAGGAACTAATAACAATTTATTATGGAATAATATATCCTCATATTCTGTATAGAATTAATATGTGAAGTGGTACATACAAAACGTACATGGCAAGAATACTCACCTTGCAGAAGCAAGCAATTAAAACAATAAACAAATGAAAAGAACAGAAACCTGCAGAGATAAATTCCAAGAAGGGAACTTCCTAACTGTACACGAGCTATACATATATAATACCATTCTTTTAATGAAGTTCAATGGAAACACGCCAGAAAATAAATATATACATAACTATAATACCAGAAATAAGAACAATAAACACATTGTGAGTACAAGTCTTAAGAAAACCAACACAAATCCTTATCTTTCAGGTGTAAAATTTTTCAACAAATTGCCAAATGAAATAAAAAATTTGAACAATTTCAAATTCAATAGGGAACTAAAGAAATACTTAACAAACAAAGCAATATATTCTTTAGACGAATTATATATATATATATATATTTTTAACCCTAAAAACCCTAAAAACCCTCTCCAATTTCTGGGAACATATCTGAAATCTTATAAAGTAGCAAGACGGCAACATATCTGAGAATCACCTATGATGAGCAGATCACCACCGTGGATTCTCTTTTCAACATTCTTAATTATAAGCTTGTTACTTAATGTTGTATGTTACGACCTACAATGAATAATATAAATTACACCTGATAATAAAATTATTGCAGTATAAGCAGTACTGTCCCATTTGTATGTATACATGTACTTTGCACGACAGCCTGTGCACGGGCCCAGGCCCACTGACAACGTCCCTGCCTCGTGACCATGGGTTAAAGGGTTACATGTGGTTTACACAGAGACATCTCCACACCATATTCTAGTCTTCTTAACCTGAGAAGTGAATTTTTTCATCATCACACAGCAACATATACTGGGACATTGCAAGGAAAATGCACACTCTAGTCTTGTCTCGACTGGGAATCAAACCCAGGGCCGCATAGTGGAAAGCAAGCATGCTGACCAAGAGTCAGTCACAAGGCACTGCCCAATTTACTAAAGTAATTAAAACACAATTAATTTGAAATTCAATGTCCCTGACAAAACTATCCATTTTATTAGGTAAAAGATTCTCTTACTGTTAGATGAGAAATTTTTCAAATGTCTTCAACAAAATTAAGATGGTGAAGAACTTTCAATTCATGAAAGGAAATAAATGAAATTCCATGCATTAAATAAATATCCTAAATACATTTTAAAATGAATGCTAAATAAATTAAATTAATTATAAATTACTATCAAATAATCAAGGGGTCTACAGATAAATCCTGAAGATGGCTGGGTGAACCATAATATAACTTTTTACATACTGGAGTTAAAAGAAAGCATTTTGTAATATGATTGAATTTTGAACTTATCTTTTATGTAGAACCACAATGTTTATGTTCCATGCCAAGTTCTGGATGTTTTTTCAGCTGGCATTTGTATTGAACTGAGTAATTCTTTTCTGTGCCACAATATATGTTGAGTAAGTAAGACTGCAAGATGACATCAGTAGTGCAATAAAACCCTAAATAACAAATTAAAATTATATTTTCAACATCCTCAAAATCAAAATTTCTCATGAAATGGGAATTTTTATAACAAGTTAAAATCTATTAATTAAATGAATGAATTACATTTTAATTGATAGATATTGCTAAAAAACTGTCAGCTTGTTTTTCTCTGTGATACTCTTTTATATGTCAAGACTTGATGTCTAACAAAAACTAAATCTGATACAGGATTGACAGAAAACTATGTGACTTCGGGAAAATTGACAAGTAAAAATTGAAAATTTTGATATTTCAGCACCTCTATATATCTTTATCAAATTTTCATACCCAGATTTCCATCATATTGTAATTATGCAAATCTTTAAAATATACTATTCTTACAAAATATATTCATTTTAGATTGTAAAATGACAACAGTACCTGTGAGAAAATGTTTCATTAGGACTTGTAAAATTGTTTGGAAAAAGTATTAATCACATGTAAAATTTGTGTGTGTGCATTGTTGATTTACTGCCTACAAAATACACAGATTACAAGAAGTGAACATACACAATAATTATTCAGATTTGAGGTACTACAATACTAGATGCCTACATCTGTACTTTTATAATATAAAGGACTTTGCTAATAATAAAATTATGTAATCAGTTTTCAAACATCAAAATCAGTAGACTAACCCATAAACATTATTTCACAAAACAAATCCTAACATGTGTAACAAATCCTCCTGCAATTTTCCAGACACATTCATCATAAAAACTAGAATGTGCAAATACCTCAAAAATAGGAAAGAATTAAAAATAACTCAAGGTTTTAAAGAAAAAAGTTAACTTACTCAAAATTCATAAAAGTACTACATTATTACTAACAGAATTCAACCTGTACAATATGATTTAATGTTATAATGTGTGTCCAATTACTCTTGAAATAAAAGCTTAACTAATTAATTACCAAATTCTTAAAAATATTACATTATTACTAAAGAATTAAACATGTAGGATATGATTTAAAGTTATAATGTGCGTAACTCAAATATAGGGAAAATTCTAATGTGGTCACTAATAACCATTTAGGTTAATATGACTTTAAATAAAATTTGATAGAAGTAAAAAAATGTGAGTGGCCAAAATGAGTATGATATACATCAACTTACAGACTTTTTTGTTTAAAATTAATGTTGAGTTTAAGTTTCCCGATTCTCTTGCTGAAATCATGAACCTCAGCTTTTTAATTTCATTTCAAATTTTACCCTTCTCCCACAGTTTTTTTGTGATGTGCGTCATGTTCACGATTCACGAGGCAAAATTGTATCGCCACTTTCACATTTTATCGTAGATATTATGAAAATGATGTCGTTTTAATATTGGTAAATTTATTAAGAAATCATGTTTTGGTCCAAACAATTTCCATGATATTTACAGTAGATAATTCATGTATTATTTACCATGCATTAAAATTATAGAAACTAGTCGTTTATTTATTGTAGGCCTACCTACCTTGTAATAAAGCAGTGTATCTGAGAATATGATATACCAGAATTTGTGAATTACCATACTGTAATTCTTAGTTTCACCACACAATTATTGAGTAAACGATAGTCAGCAGTCCAGCTCAAGTTACTTATGTTGCATAGATCGCTCCTAGAACGTTCTGGATTGTTGAGTTACAAACATGCACCTCATTGGTCGGTTGTCCCGAAATTTTCAGAAAATCGAAATTACATTTTAAGTTAATAGAAATGTACGAATAAATATAAAAGACAATATTAAATAAATACATACCATTAAATAAAATACATAAACGTAAACATTTATGACAGTATAAAGGCTCCGTAACTTTTGTGAACTGAACATTCCATTGTTGCAATACCTCTCCTCCTACTTATGATTGTGCCACTTACAATTTTCGAAATATACTTAGTTTTTTTTAGTGTTCTGGGAATTATATTTACTGAACATTATACAGTAGATAATGTTGGAAGATGATACATATTAGCGATGTATTGAACAAATTTTGTTAACGTTTCAAGACCCAAATACTAAATGTCGAATGCTCTTAAAGAAAATGTGGATCATCTACGCATTTCTAAAAGTCAGTATTGAAAAATAAATTTCCTAGGATCCTGAATAATATAATTAGAAATACGGAACTTTCAGGTTATGATTTGGTACGTATCTTGAATGTGCGTTTTTCAAGAAGTTTTTTCAAAACGTTATAATACGCGTGTTTTGCGACTGATTTACAGTAGCTCGGTCATTAGGTAGCGTGCTCTTTTGTATTTGGGGGCGCTGCTGACGAAGATTTCCAACAAATTGGTTGGAATTTGAGAACCAAAAAACATTTTAAAAAATAGCATTTTCCTCTGTTTCTTTTGCCTACATCCAAAAGAACTCTCAAACTTTGGTAAAAAATTACTCTACACCTAAATAACCTACTTAACATTTTCTGTAATTTAGTTTTTTACTTTTTTGGTTATGCGCACCGACCAGAAGTGCGACATCGTCATCGTCAATTATAGTTATGCAGACGTATAGGCCCTTAACTATGGTGGAACCAACACATGCAATTTCTATCGCAGACGATACCCTTTTCATTCCCAAACACTCTTTTAACAGACATTAAGCAGATATTCATTGGAACACTGGCTATTTGTATTAGCATCTATTCAATGGAAACAACATTAACTTGACGTTAAATAGCAAGTAGTGAAGTCACACAACAGAATGAGATGAATCAGCCACAGAATGATGATTACGGTTGTTTACTATTTTTACTATTTGTTTACTATTTTTGAGTTATATTCAGAAAAGCTTGGAATGGGAGCAGCCTCCTGCCCCAGGCTACGACTTAATTGAGGCCCCGAATTTTTTTTCAATCAAAAATGTAATAATGTGTTTACACTGAATTCAAATTAACCGCTATACAATATTTTTATTGCATTGAGAGATGAATTATGTTTACGTAGGGGGAGGGGTCTAGGAAAACAAATAACAAATACAATGAAACTGAGTACTCATGAGAGTACACACTGGAAAATTTAGTAATAAATATATATAGTAAACGTAATAAAAATAGAAGTTATGTATACTAATAATTGTAAATACAATAAATATATTGTAAGAAGCATGTACACAGTTTCTTTGTATTTGTTGTTTGTATTCCTTGACATTCCTGTCAATATTTATTCTGTACATACTTCATGTAGCCCGACTTCTCTCTATATAATTTTGTCATCTGATGACTATTTTTGCGTCTTCATTTGTCAATGGTATGTGACTTTAGCTAGTTTTCATTTTATATAATTATGAAGAGTTCTGTGCTTGATATCCTAATATTATAAGTAATAATTTCTTTAAGAACCTGAAGAGGTAGACGCACGTTCCAAGAAACGTAATAAATAAAAGCTACTGAGATCTGGACTTTTAGTTATGTACATTGCATTATGAAATAAGATGTTTAAAAATTTAAATAAAGAATATTTCCTTCACATTCCATAATAAAAGTAATCATTATTGATGCGAAAATCGAATAAGATAAACACGGTATGGAGTGCCGCACGCCCCTGCTGGTGGGAAATGATGGGAGAGGGTTAATAATACCACATAAAGACAACGATGTTGTCTGCCTTCTAAACTGCTTTCTAAACAGTAAAGGGCACGATTTTAACATAATCTGTAAATTCACTCCAGTTTTTCATTTTTTGCTGTGATCCGTTAAGAGCCGGTGAGAAATTAGTGCAACAGATTGACATATTTCTGGCGATTTATGTAAATAGAAAGAACAAATTACGTCATAATAACGAAACTTCAAATGCACATGGAGATGGTTAGCAGCATCGGAATAGGAACTAGACGTGTAAGTGATCACAGAGAATACTGCGATTAAAACGAGACAGATTTAAATATAAATCATGAAGAAGCACACAGGGCTACATGAATTACATCTACCCAGATAAGGGTTAGCAACTTATAGAATACTATAACCAGGGTCACTTTAACAGCACTGGGGGCCATTGAGCCTAAATTAATTTGGGGGCCTCCTATTCTTACTTGCACCGATCCCCGCCGCCCACTTCCCCCCCCCATTACTTTCACCGGTTTTCCCCGCCCAATTCCCCATCCTTACTTTCACCGATTCCGATTCCGCTGAAATATAAAGAATATCCGATTCAATGCTGAAATATAAAGAAAATCCTCTCAATTCATGATATATTTTGTTTCTTTGTTTTTTAATATTTTGAAAGTACTTCTTAGTGTTTCAATTTTACATAGTTAAAACAAAAATGTAAACATATATGCATCAGTAAGAAAATCAGGTTAATAATAACACTGAAAAATACTACAAATTAGTTTCAATTTTTTATTGAATTGTACAATATAAAATTTAAATGCATCAACCATCAACATTCCATATTATAAATATTATCCAATGTTGTGGGACACCACTCCGTAATGCCAATTTTTTTGCATATAGTTTAATCATACATCACTTTTTATGTTTTTATTTTATTTTTGGAAAAAATAGTATTAAATATTTTAGTAACTATCAAGGGCCCTTCAACATTGGGGGCCCTGGGCCCGTGCGTTAACACGACACAGACTACCACACCGGGGAAGTACCACTAAAGAGATGTGTCGAGCTATACTAGACGCAGATATTTTGTCGTAGAAAATAACAAAAAATAATATATCAGAGAATACATTCTGAAAACACCCAGGCGAAATATACTTCAGCAACCCTCGAGCGGGCGCGCTTTATTTAGTCATACCAGCGAGCGCACGTTGCCCTCTGTGCATTTTCGATTTTAAGAGCATAGGAGGAAGTTTCTGACTAAACATCAACAGTATGATATTCTTTAACTCATTTAAAACCACTGTATCTTATAACATTAAGAATTATTTTTTTAAATATTTTTCGAGTAATACGGTTATTTTTTTATTTTTCGAGTAATACGGTTTTAAAATCGTTTACATAATTGCAAATTGTAAACTCATCTAACATCAACATATGCTTTAAACGGTATTAAAACATGTGATAAACTTTTTTGCGAGCTGTTTGCACGTTAATTGTCCACACATTTGACCCCTAAGTTTTGTATTCTTCACCCGGTCCCACTTCACGTATTTGCGGCGTGGAATCAATACGAGTCCATAGTAAGATATTTTTACAGAACCTAACTTTGTAAGTGAGACTTGGCATAACAGATTTCAAATTTTAGTTGGAAAATATCTTTCATTTTACACCGCTTTAGTAGGAACATTTTTTTAAATTCCCTACCTTTAGTGTATACAAGTATATCAAATAAAGTACATCTTAAATATTTATTCTTTGATCATTATTTCATTTTAATTCAGAACGATTACGTTTCGGAAATTTTGGCTACGGAATTTGGGACTTCGGAAAACCGAAAATCGGAAAGATGCTATTCGGAAAAATGATCATTCGAAAAAACGACGTGAAACCTTAAAACAGGCATTGCAAGTACAAATGACGATTGTTACATTTCAAAACTTTGTATTAATGCCAGAAGCAAATCTGTTTTCGCCGTGCCTTGCATTCGCTTTAGAAGACCTAAAGCTGCCAATGTCAATATCATTAATTTAAAATGTTCTTGTTTGTTCAATCCAATGTTTAAAGACATACAACACAACACGAAACCGCGTATAGATACTGAAAAACAATTTAGATTCGCAGCTACCAACCACGGCTAAAACGTAATGTAAAGCACAATAAAGTGAACATGAAAACTCTTGTAAGAAAATTAAATAATTTTCCAGGACTGAAAACTTCAACATTAACATTTACTTCATTCACACGTCAATTGGTCTATACTTCTACCAACCTTTTAAGTTGTAAAAATGTCAGCACGTTGATCACAATTAAAATACGAGTAAATTTTAATATGAGTTCATTGACCTGCAGTCAACATCAGACTAAATATCTGTTGAAGTCATTCAACAATATTGGGATGGAGATCACAGAGACCTCATTATTGACAGGTTTACTACATTACCACATAGTTGGTAACTGAGTAACGACACTGATACTTTTGCAGAAACAGATCATTTTAATCGTGCTGAGACAGCTATAAAAACGTGCTTCTGATTGGATAGGGTTCAACGAATCCTTTTCAAATGATATCCTCATTATTGACAAGTCATCCTGCACCTCAAGTATCAACTGATGTTTTCACTCAGTGCAGGGTAACTCATACGACGATGGGAGGAGTTGAGTATTTTATAACTCTTGTTAATGATTTTGCTAGGTAGTTTGGTAACAGTATCTACGAGAGAGAGAGAGAGAGAGAGATGATGATGATGATGATGATGAGTAAATATTAAATTGAATTTAAGAAATCTAATTGAAGGGCAGAAGTTCTGTAGTATAGAAAACTTAAATCTATGAAAAGTGATCAAAGAGAAAAGATTATTAGTATATAATTTTAAGATTTTTTGAGTGTTGCATTCTTGGTAAAGGAATCAGACCTCCGTAGGTACAGAACTACGTAATTCAGGCAGTATACCCAGACAAATGTTTTAAAAAGTGTATGTTTCAATTGAAAGGGATTTTTAAATTTGGATCAGTTAATCAGACGTTTACTCTTAATTTATGATCACGGTGGAATTTTTTTGGGAATATTATGATCTGCTAAAAGTTGTTATAAGTCAAGCTTGAGTAAATGCATCACACAACAAAATATTATACTGCGATTTTTCCATAGCTACCTCTCAAGGCCAGTCTTCATGACGGAATATGTCACGGCATTTAGCATCTTTTTCGGTCGTGCCGCTAGATGTCGCATGATCCCGACCGTATGAAGCACTGCTTGATCATGTGATATCTAGCGGCACGACTGAGAAAGGCACGAAATACCGTGATATATTTCATCGTGAAGACGGGCCTTAAGAGGCAGCAATGGAAAAATCGCAGTATAAAATTGGATTCGAAACAATACAGTTCTAAAACTGAAGTTAATGCTTTTTTATTCTGAGAAATGCTCAAGAAGTATGTTTTGAAAAAGAAACATTCGAGATATACTACCTTCCAGTGCTACAAAACTAGACAAGACTATAGCGGGACAATCGTACGTCTTTGTAGCGGTATTACTTATATCGAATATACAAAGTCAATAGAGAAAGTGTGGCTTCGTTAACATGACTGACATCATTGCAGTAATTAACCGTGTATTCAAAATTGATGGGTAGCTGTGTTTCATACTTGCCAATTTTAATTGCACGTGGACAGGTGATACTATGTACATGCTTTCTAAGCTGAGACTCTTGGTAATTTTTTTCGAGATCGGCCTCATATAAACAAAAATATTAGTACGCGAGAGATGTGAGATGTATCTCAGAAAGACACATAACGTAGCAATATTTCCTGAAAACGATTACTTTAAAGTCAAAAAAAGTTCTCATCTAGAGCAGCCCTCACTGAAGACTTTCTCTGGAGCTCCACCGCGCCCCAAAGCGTGACACACCACCCAGCGGCTATCTTGTGAACTCCGAGAAATATGGTACAAACGCGCCGTATTCGAACAGGCAGTTCACAAGATAACTCTAAATTGTGTCCCCGACCTTCAGTGTAGGGTGCTCTGCTATTTCTCTACGTACTTCCCTAATTGTTACCATTTACTTATAGGAGCACATTTCGTTTTTAACTGTCTCGGTGGAATTACTTGATACGAACAATAGGTCGCATATCGATAAATAAAACGTCGCTGAAGAGTGTTGATGACACGCATTGACGCGAAAACAAGTGTCGTAAAGGATTTAATCAGCTAACATCTGAGATTACTCCACATATTTTTGTTGTTGATTCAGTTATATTTGTTACATTTTCCAGTGCCACAAAAAATTAGAAACACTATATTATTATTAGACGTCAGTATTTCTAGAGGGATGAGTGGTATCGAAGGCAACAATGCAAAAAAGATCGACTATGAAAAAAGTTTACGTGATTGACGCCATGATGTTAATTACTTCTGATCGAATTTGTGTTCTCTTTAATTTTTAGGTCATACAAATTAGTTATTAGACTTCTATTTATTTATTTGTCAAAAAAACAGTAAAAACGTATATGACGTGTGGGGAAAGAGCGCGCACATTTTCTTGAGGGCCAGAATAAAAATCAAAACTTCTGAGTCGTTTTGCGTCGTTGAAGGTTGTGCGAAGAATAAAACGGCGCATCAGAAACCAGGTTGAGTCATCGGCGTCAGATATTTGCACTCCGAGAACTCTTGATCGGTCTGTTTGGCATCGACACCCGGCAAGTATTGACTCCAAGCAACGGAAGCGCTTGAAGCCCCACGCTAGTGGTCGCCACGTGGCGCACTCCCATTCGCTGTACATCGTTACTTCTCGAGTAGCCACGGTCCACGGGTTGGTCCGTGATTGATAAGTCACGGTTATCATATACCCGGTAAAAGGTTATCGTATACCTGGCATATGGATTTGATAAATTGAAATTTAATAGCTAATAATCGCGAAGGCGTTTATACGGAGCACTGTTACTTCTTGTTAGTTCAATAGCCCACGAAATATAAACTCCCAAAATCAGCACCATGGGCAGCTGACAAAAATACATTAAAACACTCACAGAGTCAGTATTGTAAATAATATACAATTGCATAAACTATAAAGTTAAATAAAATTCAGATGGATACCTTTAAAGTTACATTTATTACAAAAACCTATTAAGAATATGCACAATGATGATCTTATTCTATGAAGAACATGCAGAAAGAGTATCAACATTCAAAGGAAGGCGCAAAGTCACCGGACTTTCGCAACCTAACAAACGAACGAATTAAAAAACGACTACATTTTCAGAAATATTTACTATAATTACTAGTATTTGTACTTTTAAGGCGAGTACGCAAAGAGACTAAGCCATTTGCCACTTACTACTTGGGCTCTTCTGTATAAGTCAATTCCATATATTTCACACGTACGCACATTGTCGTGTGTGTGTATGTATGTATGTGTATATATATTGTAACGAACGTGAATTTCACGTACTGTTGTGATGAAATCAATCAGCCAAAATATTGACTAAATTGATTTTCGGCTATCGGTCGTGCGAGATTCCACTGCCCGCTCGCGCGCGCCGCCTGGCAGCCGACGAGTTTTCTTATCGGTGGCTCGGAGGGGTGGAGAAAGGGGCAACTCTTATCTGAGCAGTGACGTGGTCAGAAGAGGGGAGAAAGAGGGGTGTGCGGCATGACGGGGAGAAAGTTGTTGGACATGGAGGTGTGCGGTTAGTGGAGAGAAGGGCGTACGGGACGCCAGAAGCAGAAAGTTACTAGAACCGTAAGCAGTAGGTGGGAAGCTGATGGTGTGGCCGCGAACTCAAGTTAGCGAGAAAGGAGAGGCTTGTGCCAGTGGTGGCTAGAATCACACGGCAGAGGCACGATCGACGGAGGCGTCTGGTCTTGGAGTACGACGTGGTTACAGAGAGAACACGTGCTTAGGCCCATGATAGAGCGTCGGCAGCCGCATTTTCTTCGCTGTGAGTTTTGCGCCGGTGGCGAACGCTATGGCCACCGAATTAAGGTCGGTGTTCAAGATAAAATAATTTTGTATATGACACTACAAAAGGTAATGAGAATTTGGAAGCAATTGACTATAGAATGCAGGTTGATGCATTGTTCCTGTAGTTCACTGTCAGATTGTTTTTTGGGCCATTAACATTCTTGCTTGATGACTGATATACCCGTCCCATTGGTATTTTCATTGTCATTGTGTACTGTTTTTCAAAAGATATTTGAAGTAATGTGTCTTTCTTAGGGGAGAACATCATTGATTTGTGAAAGAATCTTGTTATGTTAATGAAATGCAAGTGCAGTTTCTGCTTTAAAAAGAAAATGTTGATAGTGTTAAATCCAAGTCAAGTTATAAAACACATTGTGTTATTCATGAATAATTAAAAGGGTATAAAATATATTTGCTATGAACTGTTGAAGAATTTAAGTGAACAGTAATGTGTCTTTCTTAGGGGAGAACATCACTGATTTGTGAAAGAATCTTATATTAATGAGATGCTAGTGCAGCTTTTGCCTTAAAAAAAGTTTTGATGATAGTGTTAAATTCAAGTCAAGTTATAAAAACAGCTTGTACTGTTTATGAATAATTAAAAATGTATAAAAATATATTTGCTATAAACTGTTGAAGAAGTTAAATGAACTTAAATATCTCAAAATATTTATTGAAACTGGGATACCTGTTGAGTAGAAATAAAACATATTTTCAATTTCAACCAAAGGTGTAGGTTGTAATAAATGTTAATTTTTGCATTTATGGAATAACCAAACACGTTTAGTTTGCTTTCAAGCAACTTTTAGTAATATTCTGTTTCCAAACTATTTATTCATTTCAATTGTATGCGAAATATATCTTGGTAATTGCAATAATTTCTTGCAAGAAATAATTTCTTGCAAGAAATTACTAATGAATGATTATGCAGTGTATGTTGATGGACGGTTAACTGCACTTTTTGTAAACAGAAAGCACTACGACATTCTGTCGTCCGAAATGCCTGTGCTCTTCCCTCTGAAGTAATTTTATGTGCACTCATCTCCCCAGAGATATCTTTTATTCAATTTGTTGAATTTCAATTCATTCTTGTCACAGAAGACATTGCTAGGATTCTAATTTGTGCCAACTTTAAAATTCATAATTTTGCAGTTAATTATCCTCTTCATTTTTTATGCTGTTAAAGGGTTTTTATTAGTTTTCTATTTTGTGTATCAATGATATTGTCATTCGAGAATTTTCGCTTCAACGCGTGTCCAATTACATGTTGTTTCTGCGGTCACGACTTTGTGTTTCTTTCTTATTTTGAAATCTTCGGATGAGCCACGATCCCACTAAAATCCCCCCTGAAACAGACATCACGTTCGGTTACAATATATATACCCACCTGGTCCTAACCTCCTCCTCATTCGAGAGGAACCTCCGTGCTAAAGACGACCCCACCTTCAGCAGATGTTAGTCAAGCTAAACCTTCTCTTACCACATGAGGGAAAACCCGGTGACCTCCCGCCACTCCTGTGCTATCAGAAGTCTGGTGATCTGTCATACTTCACGCCCTCCGGAGCCTGGAGTCCTGGAAGGGGCTCGGAGGTATGGTCGTGTACCTTTGGAGCGTCTAAGAGCAGCAATCCGAATAGCATGATGCCAATCCCACCTACCGCACGGCGCCCTCCATTTTGAACGCCTGTGACGCGCGGCTGAGAGGCACCCCGCCGAGCACGGGTGCTGGAAGGGCGGCTGCAACAGCACATCGCACTGGGTCTCCTCGCTCAGGTGCCCCTGCCGTCTTGGAAGACGGCAACACGCCACACGCGACACCTTCCACCTCCCGCCGAATGGACCTCGCTCCAGCGGCAGACTAGTATTTCTTACTTCGCCTGTACTTGTTGCTCCTCGCAAACATCAGCCATGGCCGATAGCGTTTCTACAGCTAGTACTTGCCTCTATTAGCTCAAACACTTATAGGCACATGTAAAGCTACTATGGAAACAAGCCAAGAAAAATGTGGTCAACCATTTAGTAGTTTAGATCAACAGCCTCATGGTAATATTTCTGAATAATGTCTCTCGTTTGAATGAATATACTAGAGTACTTATCTTTATTGGATCAATACTTGTAGGCACAAGTCAAGCTTCTCTGTAACTATAATTCAAGAATACGATGGACAACCATTTAGTTGTTTATGTCAACAGTCTCATGATAATATTTCTGAATAATGTCTCTCGTTTAATGAATATACTAATGGTTTGGATTTTTGGGTTCAAAAGATGTCGTACTTATTAGTGTAATTGTTGGTGATGTAGATACCTTGAAACTGCAGAACTTCGTTTTCCGCCCAGACGCTGCAAGATAGCTCTGAGAATGATAGCCAAACTATCGAAAAGATCTTTAGCCTTAAAATAAACATTTGATACCAGACAACATCCATCTTTTATTCATTGGTGTCATACGTATTTCAGTCCCTCTCCTGTGAATATAAATTAGCACCTTTGGCTATTGGAAGGGGGTACTTTTGATTTAAAGGTGCTACAAAATGAGCCAATTTTCCAGTTTGTAAAGCCAGTTTTTTTGTTATGCAGCCACAGGAGATTAGATAGATTTTTAACTTAATTACGAAACATACTTAAGTGTCCATATACAAATAAAAAATCAATTAATTTATCTTTTCAGGAGATACCCTTTGTACTAATAGAATGTTAGTGATTGATTTAGTAAGTTTATTAAATTTTATTATTGATGATATGTGAAATACATTGTGAAGAAATGCTCTGATAATTATATGCCAATGAAAATAATAGCATTTGTATTGCAACTATTTTATTAATGTAGACAGTAATTTCCTAATTCTTAAAGTACCAAATAAATTAATTCAAAAATGTATTATTCATTGTAATTATGATACAATAAGGTCAATATATTTCAGTAGGAATTCTATTGACTTTCAATTTATTACAGTGCTGTATATTCTCTCTCAAAGGTAATTAGAGCTGGTTCTCTCTCATTAACCAGTGCAAATGACACACCTTTTAATTATTTTCAGTTTGAGAATGAAATAGATATGTTTGTGAAGGAAATAGAAGGGAAGTCATTGCAATAAAGGGAAGATGGGGAATCTCGTGTAGTCGTGTGACTTTTGAGCAATATTAGTGGATAAAGAACAAGAAAAGATGGTTTCTGCCTAGGCTATCGGAAGGATGCAAACACTGTTGACGAATGTGAACTCCTTTATAGCACGTTGTCCCAACAATCTGAGTGTGCTTGAAATTATGCTTCAATTAAAATTATGCAAATTGGGTGTGCTGTAATTTTCGTACTGCTGAAACATGTAGTGGGAGAATAGTAATGAATATTACGTAACCTATAATCGCTGAGAATAAACAAAGCGAACGGAAATAGTAAGAAAGAAGAGCTACTCAACGAATATTATTAATGACATAATGTGCATTGTGATGCCCCTCCTGTGCGAGGCTAATTTCAAGCGTAATTCGCGCAGGAGTTCCTTCACGTTAAATGATTTGAGTGGTCGTAATGGGAGAAGGAGAGAAGGAGAGGAGGAGAGAAGGGAAGAATAATTACGATTAGATTTCTTAAGGTAGTTTACTGGTCACTATACTATCACCAACTCTACATACTGAGAGAGAGAGAGAGAGGGAGAAGGAGGTAGAGAGGAAGTCGAGAGGCGCTTCGTGATGGCGTCAGCTTCTTACCATGTTGCTCATCTCCCCTTGAGAGGCGGCTGCGGCTGCGTTGTCGGAGTTCATGTTGCGAAGGCGTGACGACGAAGACGTGGCGACGAAGGCGTGGCGACGAAGCGTGGCGACGAAGGCGTGGCGACGAAGCGTGGCGACGAAGACGTGGCGGCTCTAGCACACTCCTTGATCACTCGCACTTGGAAGACTGGCCTGTCGTCTCGTGGGGCCCGTATTTATACAGAAATCGTCGTTTTTGAAAGTTTGTTTGTGAGAGGCGGGTCCAGGTTCTGGTCAACTTGTTTGCGCTCTTCCTTTCGTAATTGCTACGGTTTTCCGGCTGCGGGTTCGGCCATGCTTGAAACTTTATTCTTGTAATTTTTAATATTTAATAATCTGATATGGTTCATTACAGCATAGAAAGAGAATCTGAAGCAGAAATGCTTCGCTTCCAATTAAATGTGTTTTTATATTCGTGTGGCTGGTTAATTAAATACAATGATGCTACTCGCATTTTATCTTATTTATATAATAAATAATAGAATATAGGAAAAATTCATCAAAATAGCAAGGATGAATAATTAAAATGAACTCACGCAGGTGAACGTCCATTTCCATGAGGTTGGCAAGGTTGTGGAAAGCGCTTTGCACGTTCAGATGAGCTGGCTCGTCACTCGGTCTCATACAGGCGAGGAGAATTTTTTTTGTTGAGGACAAGATTTTTGACTTCCCTAAAATTCCCAGAAATCTTGTCCGTAAAGCGCAAGTGAAGAGCAACCACAGTTTTTCGCAGGTGCGACTGCTGTCGCTGCTCCCTTCGAAAGACAAGATGAACGCTGCCAAAGAAATGGAGATGACACACCTTGAAGACTCGACGAAGAAAATCTCAACTGAAAGGAAAATATGAAATTGACGAAATCCATACGCTTCACCATACGGTCTGTTCCTGGACGACGACGACGACGACGACGACGACACGACGACTCCTCCCTCGACAGGAAGTACAAAACGTTCCTTCTGGCTGGTGGGTATAACTCTTTGAAGCATGGTAGTATAAGCAACATACCACCTTTGTTATGTTTTTGAGGGGACACAGCATACCGGCATATTTGAGATATCACTTGCGCGTACCGTGCTTCTAGTTCCTGTGATTGTCTTTGTATACCGTGCAAAGACATTCTCATGTTACTTGACGCGCTATTAGCTTTAAAATTCTCGGAAACTTCTCACAATGTCACGTGGTGCATTGGTAGATATTTTGGCCAGTACTATTAAACAGAAGTTGTTTGTTCTTGAACCGAATTATTGATGAAGCTCTCCTAAAAGATACAAGATTCACATTTTATTGATATGTTTATATTTAGTAACATTGTTGCAACAATGAAGTAGGGGTAGCTTTTTCAAATCACTGTGCATGTACCGGTAAATTGTTCTCTAACCTATCAGGATACGTTACGCTTATGCACTGAAGAAGCTGTTTTCATTTTCGTTTTTGCATTTGATATATTAGCATATGTACTGCAATCGCTGTTTATCACAAATACAGTTCAAATTTCAGAGGACGTTTTTTGTAATGGAACGACTTCATGATGATGAAATAGAAGCAATTGTCGCACAAGCCCCGTCAGGTAATAACCAGAGTTGGGCAGTATCGAAAATACTTGTATTTAAAATACGTATTTTCGATACTTTTGTAATTTGTATTTTGTATCGAAAATACATATTGAAACATGTATTTTGTATTTGTATCGAAAATACTTTCTGATAGTATTTTGTATTTTCAAAATACAAAAATACTTTTTATTAATCCGTCACAAACATTCATTAAGCCAGTAAACGGAGAGGGTCCCGCCACGTGGACGAGTGCAACCGGACCTCCGGTTCCTCCGATTACGTTCCTCCCCCCCACCGTCGGTTCAACCGGAGATAACCGGAGAAGCGCTGTAATCACGGTGTAAGATACATTTCTTACACCGTGGCTGTAATCGCGAGCTCCGATTCAATTTCTCGGAGAGCGGCTCCGCGTGCCAAAACGAGTGCTGCCCATGTGTGTGCCTCGTGGCCCTGCGGTTGTGCGCAGTGATTAAAAACTTGTGCTTGCGGTGTTTTTAAGAGCTGATATTTCGTTATGGTATATTTAGGTAAAAATCTATTTTTTTCCTGAGTACCTTGTACTAAATGAAGCTTTATATATACATTTTAGTTTTATTTGAACTAAAACCCGTCAATTTTATAGCGCCTAAAAGAGCCTATTTCAACATTAATGCCTATTTGTGCCTATTCTACGTTTAAAAACCTAAAATGAGACTAATTTGCCTAATTTCTTTTGTCTATGGCTTCTTTTACCTTTTTTCTTCTGTGTCGCCACAACAGACAAGGATGATATTAATTTTAAGTTACTTTTAACAACCTAAATTGCATTCGTCCTCTTGTACCTTTTTATCCCCTTGCCTCATTTTGTCGCCTGTAAGAGAGCGAGAAATGAATATACCGAACAAGGATCTTTCGATAAAAAAAAGTCTTCACGCCACTACTTCCTGACTCCGTGGAGAAGCTGCCTCCGTTTCTAAGATAAAGCGATTGAATTTCCCCGAAAGTAAAGTGATCTTGACCGATAAGAAACATTTATTTTCTCTTGAAAACTTGGAGAATGTATTAGTAATTTATTGTGAGGCAAAATACGATAGGAATAATTCTAACTATAAACAAACTTGTTCATAAATAGTATTTTCGCAAAATGTTCAATACTGATTCTACGTAATATTGATTTATTGTCTTATCGTTGAGAAATATAATAAATGGTCAAAAAGTGAGTTTTCTTGTAAGTTTCGAGTTTTATTAGTGCCTATTCTACTATTTAAAAAGCCTAACAGATGCTGAAAGAACATATTTTAGGCACCTAAAATGCATATATTAAAACCTAAAAATCCACGGTATTCATCAGATATCCATATCATTTGTGATGTATGTTCTTACTTTAAGCCTGAAAGGCATCTTGGTTAATTGTCTGTAACCTGCAATATTTGTCCCAAACTATCACCTCACAAGAAGTTATGGTGAGATCTTTAAACTCCAAGTATTCCTTCGGCTCTTAGCATGGATAAGGTGCCTTTGAGACTTAAAATATGAACATACATCACAAATGATAGGGGCCGTATATAAATTATGTAACGTAAATTTCGAGTATTTTCAAAAGCCCCTCCCTCCCCTCTGTAACGCACTTCCCTATCTACGTAAAGCAGCGTAACGCTGCCTCAGACCCCCTCCCTCCCCCTTTAGCGTTTCGTAATTTCTGGATGACCCCATACTGATACCTGAAATGGGTTGAAAATTTAATTTGAAACATTTTTATATAAAGAATGTTATATACTTGTATTTTTAATAATAAAATTTTAAATGTAAATTTTGAACGTGAATAATCGTTTAAAAGAGAAAAAATAGGATAGAAGCTATTATGTATAAAACACCGTTGGTTGTATTTTGTATTTTTTAAAGTATTTTAAAATACTATTTTGTATTTTGTATCTAAAATACTTATATGAAAGTATTTTGTATTTGGTATCTAAAATACTTTCGGCGAAGTATTTTGTATTTTGTATCTGAAATACATTTTTCAAGTATTTTGCCCAACCCTGGTAATAACACAGAAAACAAAATAAATAATACGAACGACCTTCCCGGTGTGAGAACTACGGTCTCTGCTGTCGTGAATTTACTGAAAGATACAGTTTGCTACCATCAACTCACCGAAACGTTTTACCGCCTTCCAGGAAACTCGAGGCGTGTGGTATTGCCATCATCGATTCTTGCAAGGGTTTGCCACCGCGTCACTGTTAGGGGAATTGGTTTCACGTAACGACGCCAAGAGCGCCAAGGTCACCTTCGCCAAGTAGCTGAGGAGATTTTTCGTTGAGAAGATTTTTGACTTCTCTAAAATTCCCAGGAAACTTTTCCGGAGAGCACTAGTGAAGAGCAACCATAGCTTTTTGATGGCGGGACTGTGGCTACTTTCTTCGAAAGACCAGATGGACGCTGTCAATGAAATGGAGATGACACATTTTGAAGACTTGACGAAACAAATTTCAACTGAAAGAGAGGAAAATACGCAGTAACAAAATAAATAATATGGTTAGATTAAATGAATATTCTAATAAATATAATTCTTCTAGACGAAAGTGTTGTCGATTTTGATGATCCTGACTTTCTTGTATCAGATGAGACAACTATTGGCTACAGCGGATCATCTGATGAAGAAAATAACGGACACGAAAGCAGGGAATCTGATGAAGTGAACGACAATCGCATTGGAAAAGTTCAGCATGTTTCTGATATAGATATGGGTCATTCCATATTAAATCAACACATTTTTAATTAAAATTTTACCTCACCATTTTAGATTCAGATGAAATTTGACACATAGGTAGTATAAATTGAGAATAAGAAAACTACAAATTTTGAGTAAAATATTTCCACCCGTTTCTGAAATACAGCCATGTAAAATTTTGCAAAATTGGCTTCCCGAAAATTTTTAAATTGATGTAGAACCTCACCAAATTAAGATAGAGAGCTGGAACAGGTGTCATTTTGCAGCTTTCTTTATGGCCTTTTATATGATATACAACTCAATAGGGATTGCGTCAAAAAGGTTTTCAAATTTGAATTTAAAATTTTGATTTTGAGTTTTTTCAAAATGCTCATCTTCAAAAAAATTGAAAAAATTCTATAATAATCCTTGTATATTTCCAAACAGATGGTGTAAGTTTAAAAATGGGACTGCAATGGGTTCATATGGTTATCTTTATTTAAAATGCATTTTATTTCAAATTATAAGACCTAATATATACAAATTATTAATTTAGTGTTTTATTGGCGAATGTGTTGTGTTTTATTGTTATGAATTTTCTTCTTCTTCTTCTTATTGTTGTTGTTATTATTATTATACCGCGGAATGTCATGCAATTGCATATTTTTACTGACTGTGCATATCGAAAGGAAATGTATATAACTTTACCTATCACCAAAAATAAAACAAACCATGGTCACCTTTCAGTGATGAACCAGATACGTGGGAACCTAAACATTTAAGCGAAATGAATCGTTGAGGAATGAACACCAACTTTGAGCAGCGTTAGCTGGTTATTTACCATCATGCAAAGGGTTAATGATGCCCAAAATTTTGCAAAATGCCATTAATGAAAAAATCACAGTGAGTGACAATCTCATGGTCCATCAATGAATAGGCGATTGAACTGCAACCCGGAGGAGAACGTCCGAAAACTTTCTGATCCAGAAGAGAATCTTGTTGTTAAAATAATAAAGAAGGGCCCTCGTATTAATGCACCAAAAGTTACTCCACAGTTATAAATTGGAATTGGCAAGAAACTAAATCCCGAAACCGTGCGAAGGGTACTAAGGAAGTTCAATTTCCCTAGCCGCGTTGTCAGAAGAAAGCCACTTCTAAGTTGAAAGAGAAATACCCGAAAAGATCTGACCTCGATCCTCTTTTCCACAAAAACCTGGAATACATGCACTAAAATATACCGCATACATTAAAATACGCATTTAAACTAAAAAATTGCACACATGCAAAATAAAAAATAGGGTAGATTTGTTTAATTTTTGGTGATAGATAAAGTTATATACATTTCCTTTCGATATGCACAGTCAAAACATTTGCAATTGCATGAAGTTCCGCAGTCTAATAAAAATTATAATAATAATAACAATAACAATAAAACACAACACACTCACCAACAAAAAACACTAAATAATAATTTGTATATATTAGGTCTTATAATTTGAAATAAAATGCATTTTAAATCAGTAAAATCTAGAGTAAGTAAATATTGTGCATTTTAAATAAAGATTACCATATTAACCCATTGCAGTCCCATTTTTAAACTTGCACCATCTGTTTGGATATATACAAGGATTATTATAGAATTTTTTCAATTTTTTTGAAGATGAGCATTTTGAAAAAACTCAAAATCAAAATTTTAAATTCAAATTTGAAAACCTTTTTGAACGCAACCCCTATTGAGTTGTATATCATATAAAAGGCCATAAAGAAAGCTGCAAAATGACACCTGTTCCAGCTCTCTATCTTAATTTGGTGAGGTTCTACATCAATTTAAAAATTTTCGGGAAGCCAATTTTGCAAAATTTTACATGGCTGTATTTCAGAAACGGGTGGAAATATTTTACTCAAAATTTGTAGTTTTCTTATTCTCAATTCATACTACCTATGCGTTAAATTTCATCTGAATCTAAAATGGTGAGGTAAAATGACTGTGTTGATTTAATATGGAATGACCCATATACCCTCTTGGAGTCAGCAATATATACTCAGAACCGTAACAGATTTTTAAAATTTATCTGGTCCCAGTTCCTACATCATGATCCATTGTTTGTCGGCATCTTTTCTTTATTTACAGATAAATTTATTGAACTGATTGTCTTTCAGACAAACTTGTATGCAATACAGTTTAGGAAAAAAATTCCCCTACTTCATCTGACGAAATTAAAACCTTCTTAGCTATTAATTTATTGATGGAAATAAAGAAGTTGCCGTCATGTCGTGATTATAGGAATAGTGCCACAGAGCTGCACGATCATTACATTGCATCTCTGATGCTAGTAAATCGTTTTTGTTGGTTACTAAGCAATATTCACCTGAATGACAATACGCTGCAGCCCAAGAAAGATGATACAAATTATGATAAACTTTATAAATTATGTCCCATGTTTGACATTCTATCTAAATCGTTTTTGCAGTGTTATCATCCTAGTAAATATCAAGCCATAGATGAGTCAACGGTTAAATTCAAAGGACAAAGTTCATTGAAACAGTACATGAAGGATAAACTCATAAATCAGGGTTACAATGTGTGGATTCTTTGTGACGGCAGTGCATATAATTTAAAATTTGAAATTTATACTGGAAAGGTGGGCAACACTGTTCAGAAAGGCCTGGGGGAAAATATCGTTCTTAGACTGTCTGAGGGATCTACTTTGACAATCATTTCATGAGCTACAATTTGATGGTAAAATTGTATGACAGGGAAATTTTTCGCATGTGGAACGGTGCAGCCAAACAGGAAGAACTTCCGGAAACTACGAAAACCGACAAGGAGCTGTCGAGAGGAAATTATGACTGGCAAGTCAGCAATAAAGGCATACTCTTCCTCAAGTGGAAAGACGGGAGAGCTATCAATTTACTCTCAAACTTTCGTAGCCCACATGACGTGGATACTGTAATACGGCGTGAACGGGACGGAACACGTACAGAAATTCAGTGTCCACACTAATAAAAGATTTTAGGCAACACATGAATAAAGTGGACGTTTTCGATCAAATAAAAAAATCTTATGTCCTACTAAAAATAGGTGGCAAAAAATATTCATCTTCTTGATGTGTTTGTCGTCAACAGTTATATGGAAACAGGATGGAAGAAGTAGAAAATGTCAAACTGCGAAAAAACCCGTTTACAGCAGCAATCACTTCCTCATTTGATGAAAATGTTTGCCCACTAAGACACATTTTCAAATTGAAGAATAGAAAGAAATCACTCAGGGCTAAATCCAGTGAATATGGTGGATGAGGAATCAGTTCGAATCCTAACTGATGCACTTTTGCCATTGTGACTGCTGCTGTGTGGGATGGAGCATTGTCTTGGTGGAACAGCACTTTCTTGTGCACATTCACGCATTCAGCTGGTTGCTAACAATTAACTATTTGTTTGAAAATTCAAATAGCTGCCTACAAAGAATTTTGCTTTCTAACAATGCACAGGTTTAATAACAATGCACGCTCTTTCATAGAAATTTACCAGACGTATCAAATGACCTTCATACAAGTTTTGCTTCAACTTCCCTCTCGACAAGGCCCTTTCTTAGATCTCCAGTGCCAGTAAAAAGGCACAAATCACTTGTTCCCAATGATGTGTGTCAACACAATTTAGCCCATCAACCAGAACGTTCAACAGCTTGATGTTGCGCTCAGAGTAGCCAAAAAACAAGCAAGTGAGAACTAGGTGGATGTGCACCATTTGCGAAGTTCCATTTTGCTTGAGCAAGAACAAGACTATTCCAAGATTATCACAAATCAAATTAATAATATTAATAACAACATTGATTTGTGTGTATTTATTGTGATAATTTATGGCCAAGTTGATAATATTAATAACATTGATTGGTGTGTACTCATCATGATACATTTTTCTCAGATTGAAAATATTAACATTGATGTGTGTTATTTATTGTGATAATTTTTTGTCAAATTTATAATATTCATATTAACATTGTTTTTTCTGTATTCTTTGTGATAATTTTTGTCAAACTGATAATATTAGTAACAACATTGATTTGTGTGTATTTATTCTGACATGTTCTGATATAAGTTGTTTAACATACTATTTCATTATTCAATTAAATTTTATAATTTTTTATCATACATTCTTATAATATAACTTATGACTCTTCAGTATCATGTCATTGTCAATAAATTATGTTTACAAACCATAAAATTATTCCTATTACTGTTAGTATGATGAACATACTAATCCTGACCTCACCTCCTTATATGCACAGTGATGAAACGGTTATACCATCACATAAGAAATAAAAATTCAATTTAGCAAAAAAATTAAACCTATGTATTTTGGACTTTTTTATAGAAATACAATCTCTTTGTAGTGAGAATGCCGTAATTTCATTAAAATTGAAAGTCTGTGCTTCAAAGAGGTAAAGAAATCACTAAAGGCGCAAACACTTCACCTTTGATCCCGCCTAAAATCATAAGCTTTAAGAACTGCTTTGACCTTCTCTCAAGACTTAAACCACACCAAAATAAAAATACCTCTTCATGGTATACATGGTTTGAACCTTTTATACATCCAATTACTGTGACAGTTCTTGAAAATGAAACATGGAACATTGCAATTTACCTAATGGTAAAAACTGGGCTCCTTTGCATTTTTCCTAGTTTGAAGGCCATGTTGAAATGACAATTTTTTTGCTTTCTAAAGGTGCTCATGTAAATGTGAAAACAACTGTATCACATCCTTTCTTTTTGCAGCCAATCTTTGACATCTTGCAGTGATCAAATTACTAATTCACAAATGGAGCTGATATTAATGCTCTGGATGACACAAGGTGGACACTTTTACATTTATTGGCAAAGGATTTGATAAAGAAGTCCTCCATCTTCCTTGAAGAGTGGAGCAGATACTTCTTTCCAAGAGAGTAAAAACTGGGGATCACCTCTTCATTCAGCAAGCACAGCTGAAGATAATCATCTTTCACTCATGGTGTTGATGTGAATTCCAAAAAGGTTTTTCCTCGTGCAAACCTTGCAGCACAAGAAGGATTTTTAAATATTGCAAAGTATTTGATTCCCAACAATGCCAAATAATCTTGGCAGGGTAACTGTGAATCAGTGGATTCTCATTTAAGCTCCAATCGAAAATCCAGCAGAGATGTAAGTGTAATTTTTCCATGTGACAGAAATGATGAATGCTGTAGGTCATGTCTCTGTTTCAAATTTGAAAGATTATTTAGAGAATGGAGCTTATATTAATACACAGATTAATTTATAGTGCTCCTGTATTACTAAGTGCTCAATATAATAAATCAATTTAGGTACTGAGATGTCTTCTCGAAAGGAGATCCAAAGTAAATCTTATTAACAATGATTTTCAGGACTTCATTTTGCTGCCATAAATAATTCTCCTGATATTGCCTGTATTTCACTTAAAAATGATGGTTTGTAATAAATTAAAACATGTATGAAGAAAAAACTTCATTAGGGTTGATCATCGAAAATTCTGCCCTGTCATGTTTTTGAGAGTCAATATGTGAATGTTCCAAAAAGTAGACAGTGCTGGAAGCATAAAAGATTATTTAAAACAATTTTAAGGAAAAAACAGATAAACTTGCTGCTGTTCTTGGTGTTTGTAATGAACAGAATTAGACACTTGGTATGCTCAAAGATGTTGGTATTACTGAATAACTTGTAGTTACCATCCAGAAATAATGAGGTAACATTTGAAAAGTTTGTGTAAAAAATATAAATTTTGTGTAGCATTAAACATTAAGTTAATATATTCACAGATTTATGAATGAAAATCTAATAAATCTGGTGATATGAACATTTATCATCAATGATTATTACATATGTGTATGTATTTCACACATTAAGAATTTTATGAACAAATGTGGATTGTAATATATCTTTATTTAAGTTCAGTTTATTTAAGTTCAGGCCACTGTCTATTCCTCGTGCCGTCAAGGATGCGGTTCTCATGGGCCCGCTGAAGTATCACTTCCGGAAGGTTCTCTAGAGAACCTTCTCTCATGAGGAATTGTGTGCTGGGCATCTTTCCAGTAAGGTATGGTTAAGATTTTTTCGGAATTCTACGATCGGACCGACCTAAACCAAAACATGTCAATTAGGCCAATATTTCGCACCATCTGGGCCACATCTGTTGAGTTTAGGTGGGATAACCGTAAGTGTTAATTTGTTCCGAGATGGTGAAAGCGTTTACTTAGCCCGGACGAAAGAGAATTACATATCTTGTAGATTGTTACGGTGACTTTACCACTGGGGACCTTTCCGAGTGCTCGTCCTTCGAAATGATAACTTCATGGTCGTTGTCCACGATCTTCGGGGTAGAGATGAAATTCATAATATTGGATTATGCAGCATCTCCTTAAGCCTTCACTTGGTTGACTCTGTTGTCTGCAAGTCAGAAGTCATTACTCATTTATTCCCCGCGCGTTTATGTGTTGGCTTCGGAGCACAAGTGCGACGTGTTGCAACTGTCGATGCATCCAACTTAATTTTATCTCAAGAATTTACCAATTTCTTTTGGGTATTGTACCAAAAAAAGGCCTCATGAGCTTTTTTCACACTTTGTCTGGTGGGTTTGTTCTTTAAACGCACTCATTTCGTTGTGATTTTACTTTCTTCAAAAGTTATACTTCATTTTCGGCTTCCCCTCATTGTAAGTTAATGTATTTTTGAATGGATCGCTGACCAACTTTTGAGCTAGGTCTCTTCGGAAAGTGCTGACTTTATTTTACAAACACCGTCAAGGTTTGAGATCCACCAATTTTCTTCTTCGTTCGTGCATTGTGTCATTGAACGATTTTGAATTTTAGAATATAAAGTCGGGCAGATTGTCACGGTATTCGTTTGTACTACGGAAATTGTCGTAGCTATACAGCAATAGCGACAGAAGCTCGTCGTTTACGTCCACGTTCAATCTCAATCTACGGCGTAGAAAAATCCTGTTTAATGATTGTAAACATTATCACCTTCTTGTATTGTATCTGATGATGATCGTTATTACAGTTTAAGAGAATTTCAACATCTAAAGTCATTAGCGCCTTGGTTAAATTATCGTAAAACGTGTATTGTGACAGAGCAAACCTAAAATATTTCTGTAATTGAAAGTAACTGTGACTGGTATTAAAACGAGAAATCTTCAAGAAGAGTCAGGTGAACACTTCAATTTTTAAAAAATAAAAGCCTTATACATTGGCAGTATCTTCATCTTAGAGATATGGTTATAAATTTCCTTTTCCCAAACGAAGGTAAAGACTCACAGAAAGGAGAGTCGTCACAAATCTCAACTAGAGAGGTAGTAATGTGATGTATTTGTCTGCTGTTTCACAACTTACCACAGAGCACAAGAGCGTGTTCAACGGTTACATCTCTTCTGCGGTTATCGCTTGTACGGGGTGGTTCGCCGCGCAGAATACATCAGTAGGGGAAGAGGCAGTGACATATCCGAAATTATGCAAGGATTATCTCTTCGTGCTTATCACCACGATACATAGACCCCAAAAGTTTTATAGTCCTTGATTACCTTGAACTTAAAATTCAAATTCTGTACCTGTTTTCATGTCGAGAATAGAATGTTTCATAAGCAGCTTCAAAACATCCGCAGGTACTGAAAGGGTGTGTAACTTTGAATGAAGTAGGCTGTCCGAGTCGTCGTCGGGTCGAAGGTTGTGATGCCGACGATGGTCTTCTTCTTTAGTCCTGAAGTGCGCCACGATTGCGTACGTTCGGGTTTCGCATACGAGCGGTCTCCCGAATCTTCATGCTTCGCAATACTATCTATTAAGCATCATGGAGGCGCAACTCCGCGTCACTGTTGATGTTCTGAGGGTGTTGGTAATCTCCAAGGCTTCTTTGTCGCCATCAGTCTTCTCTGGTGAGTACCTTGAAGCCTGGGCCACCATCAGTCCTATCTGGTGAGTACCTTGATATTATCGAACCGGGAGTCGGCTCCGATTGTGTGTAGGTGTCCCAGGTGTGTAGAGTTTTGTCAGAGAGTTGTACTTTATTGTATTTGAAATCCGAATTTGATCGCGAAATCTTTTTTCCATGGTTATTCCTGTCTCACTGATGTAACTGCGACCGCAGCTGCATGATACCGAATAAACTCCCGCCGTTTGGAGTGGTGGAACCTGGTCCTTTGCGTTGCCTATCTTCTGCGCTTCTTCATATTTCATCAATGCATTGGAGCCGTATCTGGATGGTTTGCAGTTCAGGCTTCCAGAGAGAAACAGGATTTCAAAGGAGTTTCATAAGGATTGGTAGTTTCACGTTAAGCTTCTGCAAAAGAGTGTAGAAAAGTGTACATGAGGGAAGGGTTAAAATGGTATGAGAATTATAATATCTGGGAACTTGTGTGCAGGGCAGTTTGGTGTAGGGGAGATGGTAGAGATGATAATTTCTCACCGTAGGAGGCGATCAATATATCTCCCCCTCAGTGTTCATACGCTTTCTAGATGTTCAAATTCCCTGACTTTTCCAGGTTTTCTAGTCACAATAAAAATGTTTCCAGTTTTGTTTATACATTATTTCCGTAATAGACAACTAGCGTACCCGTGCTAGAATTCTCACATGCTATATCCCACCGTCTTTCTTATTTTTCCATTTCCATATTAAGCCTATAATATATTTTTTTCTTCAAGAGCCTCATCCTCCGTCACTCGTTCTTTATGTCACCTTGTAATTGATAACAATATAACACACCCTTGTCAATACAAACTATTCTACAGTCTACCAAAGACATAGTTACCATCATTTATTGTTTAGAAGACATAGTAATAAAAATTATTTTCATCATAGATCATTCCAAGTAAAATCAGCTGTAATTTTTTTGGCTGATTCACCAAATTACCTGAAAATGCTCATACTTTTTCATTTTCAGCTCAAAATAAGCAGAAATGTGCTCATTTCTTTTAGTTCATTGCATTTTCATTATATTTCACATAAAAGCATTTAGCTGTTTTTGCCCTATTTCACAGAGTACTAAGAACAAAATTGTATAAACTTGTAAAATTAATACGAACTATAGGTATTTCGATAATTTTGATTCTATAGACACGTAAGCTTTTGATATAAATCATTCCTAGTGAATTTGGGCATGACCATGCTGAAACCATGACCAAGGTCAAAATTCTTATATTTTCTTCAAAAAATTCATACCTAAATATGCCATCTTCAATTTTACTAAAATTTTGGGAAATTAAAGGTAAGGGATCATACTTTAACATATCAAAAATCACAGTAGTTGTTGAAATTACTCTGATTTGAAGTTGATATCCCATATTTTCTACTTCGCATTTTAAGAGAACTGTGAATGTACTAAGGTCATAATTATTTACCTAATGTTATAATATTTTAAATATTAATTCATAAAGTTTCTAATCTTATAATTGATTAAACTTGAATACTTATTGTAGGTGGCATCATGTGTTTTATTTAAATCCAAATGGATCTTAAGGTACAATTATAATACATAGAAAACTTAATATTTTTACATATCAATAAACTGGAGATTTTTTTTATTAAAGCAAAATAATTTAACTGTATTAAATTTAATGAGTGAATATTATTAATAATTTATACAAACTATACAATATAAAGTATGTGGAATTTTGTTCCTTCAATGGGGTCAGTTTTCTCACTGGCACTTTCATCTTATGTGCTGTTTTATAGACTGCAAGTAAAGTAAATTATGCTCAAACAAATTCTTTTAGTTAATGATATAAATGTATAAAATTAGTTAGAAAATGGCACTCTGCTCATTAAGTTGATATACAATTATTTGTTTAATTATATTTTTAAAAAATCTGTAACGACAGTAATATCATTTTGGCTTGGTCATGTTGGGAGTTTAAATTAATCATGCACGATAGTGGTTTCAATTTGATATTGACTGGAACCACCTTGTTGCCCATGGAATTCAAAACCAAAAAACTGGAGACATTTCAGATGTACTAAGTGTCATGAAATGTACACCACCAACCGATTCTTGCCACGAAAGTATCTGCAATGATTGTTTGGTTATCATAGATTTCAAGGATGTTTTACTTGACAAGCTTGATGATATTGAGAATCACCTTAAATCAGTGGATAAATGTTGATCGCTGGATAATATCATAAAACCACTTAACCAATTGTAAATGTCGTGATGGAGAAATTGAAACAACTTTCGCCCCATATCATCTTTCAAAACATAAAGCTGATTATTTTCCACAAGTGAAAAAAATTCTGAAGTTGGAGAACTTATTTTAGTAGCTGACTTTTTGAAAAATTATGCCTTCGTGCACCAAAACAGCATCCAAGGGGTTCATTGAAATAATACACAAGCAACAATCCACCCATTTTGCTGCTATATCGAAGGCAAAGAATCTGAACTTTTGAGTTGCGTCATCATCTCAGACGATTTGGAACATAATACTACAGTTGTCAATTATTTTCAAAAATTGTTGATCAATTTTTTGAAACTTAAAATTCTTTCTTTGAAAAAGTCATATGTTTTTCAGGCAGAGCCACACCACAATACAAAAATAAGTACAACATTTTGAATTGATGTTTACATGACAATGATTTTGATGTACCAGCAGAATGGGATTACTTTGCTACATCACATGGAAAAGGTCCAAGTGATGGACTGGGGGGAACTATCAAATAACTAGCAGCATAAGTGAGTTCGCAGTTACCACCTGGACAACAACTTCAAACTCTGAATTGTTCAAATGGTCTCAGCAAAACATTTCAGGAATGAACATTGTATTTGCACCAAAAGTTGCAATTGCTGCCCACAGAAGCAAGCTGAACAACAGATTTAAACTGCGTCACCAATCAGAGGCATCGAAGAATTCCATTCTTGTACTACACCTCAACCAAATGGCTTTGCCGTAATGAAGATTCATTCACATCACACTAATGCAATTTTATTCAATGTTACTGAAATGTACAACTGAGCAAAACTTCAGTCTGAATCTGAACCCATGTCTACAATCCTTTAGATCCAGTACCAAAGGCTTAATGCAATCAAAGAATGAAACTAGATAATAACGTAAAACGAACAAAGTCTGAAATGATCTCAAAAGCACTATAAAAAGCACATCTCTAGTTTATTGATAGGCTAAAATATTAGGTTTTCTGTGTATTTTAATCCATTTATTTAAAAAATAAATTAGAAAAATGTTAAAAATGGATTTTGCAGTAATAGTATCATTTTGTACCTTTTGACCTAAGAAAGATCTATATGGATATGAATGAAACATGTGGAGCCACCTACAATAAGTATTCAAATTTAATCAATTATAAGATTAGAAACTTTATGAATATATAATTTCAAATGTTATAACATTAGGTAAATAATAAAGTTCTTAGTACATTTACAGTTCTCTTAAAACATAAAATAGAAAATACGGAATATCAACTTCAAATCAGGATTAATTTCAGAACATAAAAAAAATCTGCAATTTTTTGTGTTAAAGTATGATCCTTTTCAGCAAAATAAAAAATGGCGTATTTTGGGAATGAATTTTTGAAGAAAACATGAGAATTTTGACCTTGGTCATGATTTTAGCATGATAATGCCCAAAATCACTAGCAACAATTTATACCAAAAGCTTATGTGTCTACACATACAAAATTATTGAAATATCTATTGTTTGTATTAATTTTAGAAGTTTATACAATTTTGTTTCTTATTGCTCTGTGAAACTGGGCAAAAAAGCTAAATGCTATTATATGAAATATAAATGAAAATACAATGAACTAAAAGAAATTAGCATATTTCTGCTTATTTTTAGATGAAAACGAAAAAGTATGAGCGTTTTAAGGTAATTTGGAGAGGGCTGATAAAATGTTTGTCAATTTTATTGGAAATGACCATCAATATAAGATAGACTGAACTGTATTAAGAACAGCCAGAACAATATGCACTTCCACTATCGATTTGAAATGGGACATGGACTAAGAGATCAAAAATTTATCATTATTCAACATGTGGAAGGTCTCACAAATTGACATTCTTTTAAAACACTGTCCAACTACTAGTTCAACATTCCTGACTATCAAGTGTAAAAAACCAACAGACAAACAAGTTTGTGGAACAGTCATAATTATTAACGAAAATGTAAAAATTTGGTAAAAATCTATGGTCTGAGGAACATACAGTTCATGAATATAAAGGATATAGTGAGAATGGAAAATATATTCACCAAGTCAAAAGAATACATGATATTAAGGAACAAAGACTCAAGAAAACTTTACAAATACAAAATGGAAAAACATTCAAAGTATACATGAGTGTGTATATAATTAAATAAGCATCTTCCAGAAAAAGCTAAATGCAGATTCTTAGCAGTTGTAAAACAAGGAGAATAAGCCTACTCACCATAGCCTATACCAGGGCCGTCAAACGGAGCACGTACGTGCTCGGAGCGCGCTTGTGCTCCGTCTAGGGCACGCAGGGCCCGCGGTCGAGGGAAGCTCGCGCTCCGAATTCTCAGGGATGCACAGAAAGCAGTCGCGGCGGGGCACAAGAAGACGTATAAAAAGTTTGTTGGAGTGGGCTCTTATATACTGCAAAATGTACATCAACTTGTGCTCTCCAAATGATTTTTAAAACTTTGTATTATTTTAAAATGTTTTTAGGAAAGTTTTCATAAATGCAATTTTGTTTTTTTAAGTGCTTTTATTGCGTTCATTTTCACACGAAAGATATGCACATCGTATTTCTTTAAATGTTTATTTTCAATAATAGTGTCAGTGCTTTTCTGAAATTATGATATACAATATTTATCTTGATTTTATATATATATGTTGATTTATATTTATTTCTTCACAAATATTCATTAGAATTAATAATTCTCTTATATTGCTTTCTCTAACACTAAGTAGAAACGTGCGTTAATACTTCCGTGGTGTAATGATCAATGTTTGTATGACTGCAGTTTTTATTTACATGTCAATTTCCACTTAAAGTTCGTAAAATTAATAAATGTCTCTTTACCGGTGTGTTTCACCCAACTCGCCACATTCGCACGATGTTTTCTCACCCCTGCTTCCCGCCTGTAAATCGAGTGACTTCGCTAAGTTGATATCGCCGCGTGCCCCAAACCTTTGCGAAGGCCATTCGCGTGCTCGATCATCTGACGGCCCTGGCCTATACAATATATGATAATACTTGCAAATAGATTAAGGAACATTGTAGACAGCATATTATTAGCAGAACAATCTGAATTACAAAAGAGAAGGTAATCTCTGTCAATGCATTTCCACTCAACCAAATAGTAAAAAAAAAGGAGAATAGGAAGAAATGTTCCGTAACGTGGGGTTACTTTTCTCCTTGGGAGTCAAACTTTGCTCCAGGCATGTTAAAAGTTTCTTTGGCTTGCATGTGTAATCTGAGCTGCTGTAGCACTATATAGGAATTTTCTTTGGTGACAGAAAGCACATTCTTAGTATTGACTGACCAGTTTCTTAACATCAGTCCTTAGTGTCAGATTTATGTGAGCTGAAAGCGATGCTTGCGTTCAGGAGGAAAAGCATCATTAAAAATTATTTAAAACCTCAGTAAACTGAAGATAATCTGTGGGTAAATTGTGCTCATTTTAAGAATTCATTATCTGTACTTCCATATCATGTTTTAGTTCTGAGCTAAGTTGTGTTTTATGAGTTTGAGAATGCAATTCTTAAGAGGTTATACATTTCCCCACTTTGGGGATTATTGCTCCACAACAAACGTGGAACAAATCCCCACTGTCAAATATTGCTATTGAATTTTTGAGTCAGGAAAGTGATAAAGAACTGCATGAAATATTTAATTCTTTTATTCCAATTAACAGTCTAACTTTTTACATGCATAGGTACTATTTAACATTTTTGGTTATTAGGTACTATTTAAAATTTTGGCTCCTACAAAACATCTTTGAGATTTTTCTTACTTGGATTGTGATGAGAACTGTATTTTCTATTGGAGTAAAGATCATACAACGTGATTAAGTTGCAAATGAGCGACTTTCTGTCAATCACATTCTGTTAATGCAAAGATCCCATGACAGTAATGAAATAATGAAATTAAGTTAAATAAGCTTTGTCTATTTGCATAGAAAATATTAAGAAAATGTTGTATTGTTATTTGTAAATAAAATATGTATTGCTCAAATGCATAGAAATAAATAATGTTGTGGATATGCATAGAGACTGTTGAAATAAGTGGAAAGTGATAATTGGCAGAATGGGAAAATGTTAGAAAACAGACTTATGAATATAACATGAGTTATGAAATCACATGTTTATTTCTGAATATCTTGTTGATACTAAAATGTTACATTAACATGAGAAGATTTACTTGCAAATGAGCGATAGACTCAATGATAACATAGTGCAAAGGTCATATGACAGTAAATAAATAATGATGGTAATTAAAATAAACTTTGGTTGTATGCTTCGAAAAAAGTTGTACACATGCACAGACGCCATTGAGATACATGAGTGGAAACAAACATATTTATGAGAGCAAATATTTCTTCTTTGAATATGATGTTGACACTAAAACGTGACAAGATCAGATTAATATGATTGAGTTGCAAATGAGCAACAGACACACAGATAACACAGTGTAAAGATCTTATGATAGTAATGAAATAATGAAAATAAAATAAATAAGCTTTGTCCACTTGCATAGAATATGGACAAAAAAAAGCAAAAAAAAATTGTTATTGTTGTGCACATGCACACATACCATAGACATAAGTGGAATGAAAACATTAAAAAGATAATTGAGAGAACACATATTTCTATTCTGAGTATTGTGGGGGGCCAAGACTTGAAATTAAGAGGATTGATTGATTAATTTGCAAATGAGCAACAGATTCAATAACAACAGTGTCCAAAATCATATGGCAATACTTAAATACATAAATAAACTATGCATTACTTGTATATATAGAAAAAAAAATTGACACATACATGCATAGACACGGTGGAAACAGGAAGTGGAAAACATTAAAAAACAGAGTTGTGAGAACCATATTTTTGCACTGAGTATCTTCCAGATACTGAAATGTTTATTAGCATGAAGAGATTCACTTACAAACAGGTGACAAAAAAGATTATAGACAGACTCAATGATAAAATAGTGTAATATCATATGAAAGTAATGAAATATTGCATGTAATAAAGAAGATTTAAATAAAACTGAAAAATTTCACATACTTTTGTGGAACGTTTCAACGACCTCGAAAGCTTAATGTGCCAAAAGAAACTCTACATAGATTTTACAAAGTTATTGCCTTGCCATTACTGCTTTATGGAAGCAAGAGCTGGACATTAACATCAGATCAGCTGCGGAGATTGAATTTGCAGAAATAAGATTTCTTCATTTTGTGGCAGGATATTCACGATTAGACCACAATATCACATATCAGAGAAGAATTAAATATTGAGCCAGTGTTAGAAATTATAAAGAAATATCGAAAAAAATTGAAAGATCATGTCCTGAGAATGCCAGAACAAAGGCTAAGTAAAATAATCCTTCAATATGCACCAAATGGAAAAAGAAGTGTAGGAAGGCCCTCATTTGCAACTTAAAGACAAATGATAAGAAATTCTTTTTAATAAATGTAGGAATGGTCTTGTTAATTATTCAGCTTTGCAGACCACAGATTAATTCAACAAAAGTTGAAGAAAAATATAAGACTTTATTGTATCAGATAACTGTGCATTTTGTTGTTTATTTTTAAGAATTTTACTTCACATAGTTCCAAAAATTAGTTTCAAATTGGAAATTAATGGCATGGAAGAGCATTAACTCCAGGTATTGCAATGTTAATTGAGAAAACAATGTAGAAGTGTTCCAATGTATCATGATATGCATATTCAAATTTTTAATTTGTTAAATGCTTTTATTTAATTTTTTAGGCGCACAAGTCACGTGACATTTCAAGTCTAAAATGTAAATGCACCAAACATTCATATCTAGTTAACCTCCACAATTTCTCTTATACTCTCAAATGGTCGTTTCATAATTTACGAGCTCCAAATGGCTAGATTTTAATATGTTTATCTAATGTAGACTTCACAAATATTGTAAAAAAGGTCATCGATGTATCTCCGGACTTAATAATGATAGGTACAAAAAATTCAGCAACCACTCACATAGGGTAACCATTCCAGTAAGTGATTCGGAAACCATAGCGAGCGTGAATACTATGTGAACATTACACAAATATCAGTCGATCAAGAGGAGAAAGAAAATGAGAGACATGAGGAAAGGGGAGCGCATGAACTCGATTTCAAATTTTTCTTCAAAGATATTTATTCTGCTGTCTTCCAAACCAAACCAAAAAGATGCTGGAATCCACAATATATTGACTTATTTTCTCATTAATCTAGAAGAAAAGCCTATGGAAATCTCTCTCACTTCTGTCAATCTCGCCTGGAGAACGCATGTACCACAAGAATCGAGAGAAGTGCAAGTTATCACCATTTGTCGCATTGCTAAAAGTTCAAGTTCGAAAATATTTTATTTAGACACCTTACTAGAGCTACAAAGCTTTGCTGCTTACCCATGTACGGTACGTAAGTCATTCAGATACAGAAGGGTCTAAATTTTCTGGATGGTTCACCTAGCATCAAGTAATAAATATTAAAGTAAATCATTACAAGGAGGTCTCACATACAATGAAACCCTTTCTAGACCAACAGTAACAACAACAATCTTTTTGAAGCACTGCCTACACAGTAACACCAAGAACATCTTTCTCTTTTTGCCGGCGTTTACCCGTAGTCAGATTGCTGTCTATCCACGTCTCCTCAATGTAAATATTTCCCGCCCGTCTTCCCCGAAGTGCTTTATTTTCACATTTTCACATTTTCAAATAATGCATTTTCACAAGGAAGCGAGACTTCCAATCAACAATGTCTCCCCTTTCTAACACCAGAGTGCGCTTGCTTAGCACAATCTTCCAAAAAAAACCTTGTCTTTTAAAACGTTTCTAAGCGTATGCTGCCAATTACTTTTGTACCTAAAACTGGCAAAAGTTTTCTTTTTGTGGGCACTACCTTTCGCACTGTATAAAAGTCACTAATGCAGTCACGAATGACATTCTTGTCGAATTCATCAACCAGTGCTTTCCCACATCTTACCCTGAAGAAAGAGAAATTGATATTTCGTTTAATAAACCATAATTCAATCATGTAATAATAAAATTCCCGTTTCATAAAAAAATACTTTAAAAAATAAGAACTATTGCCCTTTTTCTGCCAGGAGTTTCTGGAGACTGATTTGTGGGTTTGTCTTTGAATTTTTTAATTATCTGAATCGTCAACACACTAGCTCCAATGTACATTCAAGCTCTCTTCTGAGACTGATGTATAGAGGCAAGAAGCTCTTTTTTGGCTTTCTCTGTTTCACAACATTCAGCTACTTGTGAAATTGTTTCCTTTCACCCATCGCATTGGTGAATACCGTTTTTTGGAAGGGGTGTCCTATGAACCTCTTGACAGGGATCTGGGACTGGCTCTGTCATTTTCAATTATCTCTAATAATAACTCAAAAATAAGGCGAGAAAGTAAAAATCGTAGTCCAGAAGTCAATGCCAAAATTCGTTTCCAGAATTCAAATAAACTCCAAATCAAATCAAAATCAAAATCAGAATCGTAAAACAAGAGGGAAGCAAAATATCGTCATATCAAATTGCAAATAAATCACAGCGCACAGCAAGGAACAGTGAAAACGCGAGAACTAAATTCATTCGAAAGCAGCAATGGGCAGCACTGATAATCATGCCGTTCCGTTTCGTGCGAGACCAAGGTTTTGACCAGACCGTGCCGAGTCGTGCTGGTTGAGCACTAGGGAGCTGAGACGTCAAGAAAGGTCGCGCGACTAGTACAAACCCGCATAGTCCAGTGCGCTATGAGAGCAATTAAAATAATACATCTATATAAATTTTACTAACAGACGCACCATGAAAAACTGGTGAAAATTTTCTGAAAACTACTTTTATATCATATATAAGAACATAGTTTTCAATCGAGGTTTGGTATGTGGGTGCAAAGTCACTACCGTAGCCAGTACAACATAAACACGTAACCTAGCACAAAATACTGCTTTAAGGGTAAACAAGTGCGAATCCCCTTCCCCATTGCGGCAATGAAAGCATATACCTAAATCGAACCATTTAATATGCAAGAAGGATCCCTTAAAATGCATCAAAAAATGTAATAGTAAAATTAACAAAGGTTTCGGTATCTGTAAAATTAATCTTACAATTAACATAAACAGAAAGATAGAAGTATTCGAATGGATCAAAGTTTTTGCCTTTCCAGACGAAATTCAAGGATTCAGATTTCATTCCAATAAAATAAAACGTAGGTCATAGGAATTCAGTGTTGACAATGTTTTTAAAAACGGAAAAATGTAAGTTTCATCACGATAGTTCTGGAATATTGTATTGCAGACTACAAATATGTGTGATGTTTCATAATTAGACGCGGAGGCATGTTAAGAGTGTGAAGTAGTCACGATCCTAGCATTCAAAATGGTGGTTATGATGACCGGTACAGAAGTACACATGAAAAATCCCGGAACAAACCTACAGTTTACCGCCTGCCGGTAAACCCGGGACGTGAGGGACTGTCATCATTTCTTGCAAGGGATTACCACCACATCACCGTTAGGGGAATTATTTTCCCATAACGTCGCCAACAGCGCGAAGGTCACCTTTGCGAACCAGCTGAGGAGAAGATTTTTGACTTCTCTAAAACTCCCAGGAACCTTTTCCGTAGAGCGCTAGTGAAGAGCAACTACAGTTTTTTGGAGGTGCGACTCCTGTCACTGCTCCCTTCGAAAGACAAGATGGACGCTGTTGAAGAAATGGAGATGACACAGATTGAAGACTCCACCAACATACAACATAATTTTTAATATTTTAATTGTAGGTTATGAATAAGTATTGAAAATGTATTTGTGTCTACGGAGATACCTTTCACAAAAGATGATTGTCGATCGTCGTTTATAAAATATCAGAAGTGAGAGTACGTATTGAATATTCATTAACGCCTCAGTTCAGCAGATGTTTCCGCTGGTTTGGAAATATTTTAGTTTATTGACTGATATTAATTCTTCAGTGAGCGTCATTAATTGTTTTGTGACTCTGTGTGGGATATTTTTAACCTGAAAATTATTTTGAATGTCTAGTAAGTAGATGTGGTCGTGGTCAAGCCTCAACGGTTGACCAATACTGCCATCAGGACAATAAATTCATTAGTACTACGAAATTCTTATTGAAACACATTTTAATATCGACAAGGCATTTATTTGTAATTGTCCCTCTTTTAGTGGCTCTAATTAGTATAATGGATCATTGGTATAATGTTCCATTAGTATAATGGATTAAGGTATGCTCATTTTATTCGCTGAAAATTGAACGGTCTAAAATTGGATCCACATATTCGGCGTTCGCCGAGCAGCAAGCTACTGCTCGTCCAATCCCGAACACCTGGTGTGTTCGGCAAATGATCGTTTCCTTTAATGTGTCCAAAAGACCGACCGCGGTGGGTAGGGCGAACACCGAACGGTTCGTCACTCGGCAAATAGCAAATAGCATTTTCGGGATTCGGCGAGCAGTTTCTCGCAGTTCGCCGAATAACAAATGTGGAGCCACCTTAAGGCGATGAGTCCGTGAAAAAACTAGAATTGGTTTTATCAATTTTTTAGAAACAAAATCCAGTTGACAGTGAACCATTGCGAGGGTCAGAAGTGAAGTGGACCAATGTCTTCGATGGCCGAATAAATTATAATCTCAACGGCAAAGAAGGCGTATGAGTTCATCTCCCCTTCTAGCGTTGTGAGGTCCCTCCAATAAAACTTATCTGGTAGAGGATCTTCGTCAGCTCTGGTCGCAGATAAGAAATATCAGTAGAACTTTAAAGAAAGTCACGCTGGTGACCGGCCTTCGCTGCGCAGCTGTTTCTAGCAGCGGGGCGGATGTGGGAAACGTTTAACCTGTTGTCGGTAGTAGTGAACACAGAACAGTAAAGGTGTAAACCTCCGGGAAACCCAAGAGGACTCTCCACCTAGGGCCTCCGCAAATAAAGCCACATCGGAAGACCCCACGCCGTACCTGGTAGTAGTATTTTACTTATAGAGCGTCATTAATTATTCTGTAAGCGTCATTAACTGTTTTGTGACTGTGAGGGGAATATTTTTGGATTGAAAATTATCATTTAAATGTATAGTCAATGGATTAGCTCTTAGCCAAGTCTCAACAAGTGACGTATATTGACATCAGAACAAAAAGTTCATTGGTTCTGATAAATTTTACTTGAACACATTTGAATATTGGCAGGGCATTTATGTATATTTTCCCTCTTGAAGTGGCTCTAATTTACTAAGGGGTTGAGGAAGGTTCGTTTTATCTCCTCAAAATTGAACAGTCGACAACGAGGAGTCAGTTGAAAAAAAAGACAAACTAGAATTGGGTTCATCAATTTTTAGAAACAAAATCCTGTTAAGAGTAGACCGTTGCCAGAGTCAGAAGTGAAGACGACCAAAGGCGGGCGGAAGAAGATAAAATATCAACGAAAGCATAGGAGCGCCCTTTGGAGCGTTGTTAGGTCCCTGAAAAAAACTGATCTGCGTAGCGGATCTTCGTCAGTTATTCAGCTCTGGTCCCCAGAGAAAAAATATTAGTAGAACTTATGAAAACGTATGATAGTAATATTAATAAAATTTTCATTATATGCAAAGTTGTTCCTTTAGATAGCATAAGCAGGAAGAAAGTCGTTTTCAAACGGATCACAATTTTTGCGTTCCCAGAGGAAAGTCAGTGCGATAAAATAAAACGTAAGTCATAGGATTATTCAATGTTGACAATGTTTTTAGAAAATGAATGATGTAAATTGCTTTGTAGAAAATGAATGATGTAAATTGCTTTGTAGAAAATGAATGATGTAAATTGCTTTGTAGAAAATGAATGATGTAAATTGCTTTAGTACGATAGTTCTGGAATATTGTATTGCAGACTACAAAGATGCGTATTGTTTAAGAACTAGATGGAGAGACATAATTAATCCCGTAGCATATAATTCTAAGCATTTTATCTGAATGTTATGAATAAGAATTGAAAAGTTTATTTGGTCCGAAGGTCAAAAAGAAGGTTGGTGATGGTCATTTGTAAAATATCGAAAGTGGCAGTACGTTTTAAATGTTCATCGATACCTCATTTCATAAGACATTTTCACTGGGTTTTGAGTATTTTACTTTATAGAGCGTCATTAATTATTCTGTAAGCGTCATTAATTGTTTTGTGACTTTGTGGGGGATATTTTTGGATTGAAAATTATCATTTGAATGTATATTCAATGGATGAGCTCTTAGCCCAGTCTCAACAAGTGACGTATATTGACATCAGAATAAAAAGTTCATTGGTTCTGGTAAATTTTACTTGAACACATTTGAATATCGGCAAGGCATTTATGTATAATTTTCCCCTCTTGAAGTGGCTCTAATTTACTAAGGAATTAAGGAAGGTTCATTTTATCTCCTCAAAATTGAACAATCTACAACGAGGAGTCCGTTGAAAAAACAAAAAAACTAGAATTGGGTTCATCAATTTTTCGAAACAAAATCCCGTTAAGAGTGGACCGTTGCCAGAGTCAGAAGTGAAGACGACCAACGGCATGGAGGGCGGAAGAAGATAATATCTCAGTGAAGGCGTAGGAGCGTCCTTTGGAGAGTTGTCAGGTCCCTCCAAAGAAACTGATCTGAGTAGCGGATCTTCGTCAGTTATTCAGCTCTGGTCCCCAGAGAAAAAATATTAGTAGAACTTAATGAAAGTCACGCTGGCGTCCGACCGTCGCAAGGCTGCGCAGCTGCTTCTAGGAGCGCACCAGGCGTGAAAAATGTTATCTGTGCCGATGGACAGCCGTGAACGTCTGGGAAAATCAATGGGCGCGACGCCACACCACCTAGAGCCACCACAAATTAAAGCCGCATCCGAAGTACGTATACCGTCACAAATTAAAGCCGTACTTGATAGAAGTTTGGGGAACTCGAGGGGATGTTCACTGCTTTAGTGACTCTATGTGACGCATGCAACAAGGAGAATAATGAATATATCTATAATTGCAACGCAAACTATAGAAGCACAAGAAAAGACAATGTGAGGCTTCAGCAGAACGCTCTTACTGAGAGGAGACATTTCTATCTGGAAGCACTCTAACAGACAACGCTAGTGCAGCCAACTGGAATTCCATCAGGGAAAAGTAAAATTATTTCAGGAATTTGCTGAATTGAATATTCTAAAAACACAAGTGAGACTAAAGCTAACAAATGACGTTGTCATCGGCAACAAGATAATAAAAAAGAAATTACCAGAAGATCACAAGAACGTACAAGACATTCAGGTATTCATCTCCCAACACAGTAAGAAAGATATTTATGAGGCAACAAAGCTGCAATATCAAGGGATATAAAATTTAAGACCAAACATACCCAAACTCTAATGCAGTGCCAGTGTTTATGAGATTTTTGGCGAAATGGATCAATTTATTGTCTTAAATATTACAGAAACCTCTCTCTATGAGGTTGCCGAACAGGTTCCCTGCACTGCAATTGCTACCTGTGGGCACCTAGGTTACAAAATATGGGGGAATCCCTCTTTAACATGAAGCCCTTCGAAAGACAAAAGTCCCCAGCAAGGCGAAAGAAAATTCGATTGTTCATGGTAATCGAGGTATCTTGCAAATTGCAGAATACCGATACTTCACAGACAAGGGGAGAATTCCAAAGAAGATTCGCGCTACTATTGATTCATTTCTCAGAAGACTGAAGTTAAGAACAGAACATTACATGGAAAGAAGGTTTAAGGCTGAAAATGAGAGGTTAAGACAAGAATAGTTGCAAGAATACGGAGATAAAATGAAGCTGTACGATGTAAGAAAGAACACTCTCAATAATATGATAACAAAAAAAGACTTCTACGTATTTGGATAAAGGGGAATAAAGACATGAACCTGTTCGGTACTTCAGCAATGTCCAACTGTTGGTCTCACCAACTTGTGAGGCTTTACTTATGGAACAAGCCAACACGTTAAGAGACTCAAAGTTTGCCTGATAAACACAGTTGACCGGGAGAAGAGGCTCTGTGCATCAACTGATGTAATATGGGAAACTCTTAACAAGAAGCCCTACGAAAGACAAAAGTCTCCAGTATGGTTAAAGAAAATCAGATTGCTCGAGATAGTCGAAATATCTCGCATATTGCAGAGTACTTCAGAGACAAGGGGAGAATTCCTAAGAAAATTCCCCCAACTCTTCGCTCAATCTTCAGAAGGCTTGAAGCCAAGAAGAACATTTGGGGAGGTTTCCAACACATTCCAAAAGTTGTTGAGAGGACGAAACTATCAGTGTATCTTTTGGTAAGGTTTGTATATTTTGTGATCATTATTGTATATTATGTTATTAATTTGTACAAGTATATATTTATAGTGTTGTCTTTATATTTTACACCAACTCTGTAAATGGGGAAAAAATTCCGAAACGTCAGCAAACCAATGTTTTAATATTTTTTAATCACAGCTACCAAACCATACTAGGCTTATAGTACCTCAGGTGAAAGGAGTATAAACCAGCAAAACCAACTCCTGAAATTTATCAGTAATATACACTCTGGCGAGGACTGATTAAAGGTACAACAGGTCAAAGGTACACCACCATCCTCTACAAAAGGATTGTCACATGAAAGTGAAATTATCCCCTTATGGAGTGTGGCATAGTGTTCACTGTGTCTAATTTTCTCACAACACAAAACGAATTATGTTCTCAATCAAAGAGCCCCTACATTGCTGAGAGAGTGAACGTCACTGGAAGAAACCTGATATGTCAATAGTTATTGATAAGTTTTGTACTATTTATCGCACCACTGCACTCATTCTAGGAATATCCATTTGGCGTGTCAAGATCAGATATCACCTCTTGTACAAACTGTGAGCAATAAAAAATTCAAGAAAATCATTTCATGTGTTTAATTGAAAAAATACATCTTATGTAAGTGATTTGTAGAATATGATATTTTTCAAAGAAAAGTAATATTTTTCTGGTTTAAGTTTATTAAGTTTCAACAAACTTAATACATGAACAAATATTAAATATCCTTATCAGTGGATTTATTGCGGTGAATCAGTGAAGAGTCAACAGACAAAACTGCAGTACAGATCTAACATGCTAGTAGTACCCAAATTTTCAGAGAAAAGAAAAGAAAACAAAACTATGTGAAAAATTCTATTATCAATTAGAAGTAGCAAACAAATGCCCATTTATTTCAGGAATTGGACATTAGTTGGTGTCTTATGCCAAGAATATTGAATGGTATTGAGCCATTACTCTAAAATCACGGGACAATTTCAAATTCCAATAAAATCACGGTGATGTAATGAAATTTTGTGAATTCTTGTACTGTACATATTGGTTCTACATCTTGCATTAAATATTTATCTGCTGTTAACATGTATAGGCACTTCAATTCAAGGAAATGACATTGAAAGCCTTCAATGTCAGGAAAATATTGGTTTTCATGATGTCAACAATTTTAGCATCCATTTTGTTTTGGTGGGCAATTCCATTTGTCACAGACACACATTTGAACCAAACAGATCTAAAGAAGAGGTATTTTTAAATTGAATATTGATGACCTATATTCACCACAGATAGTAGAGGTTATGGGCATTACTTATGGACATAGAACTTTGATATTTTTATTTATTGACTGGATGTAAATAATAAATTCTTCATGTCACAGACACACGCAGCAAAAAGGAATTAAATGCAACCTGTCAAGGAAAATTCCAAATTTCTGCTAATGTGAATTATTTAGATCCAAAGTAAAAATATAACACAATTAAAGGAAGATACATTTACGAAATAAAGGCAAAATCGGGATGTTAACACTTTTATTTTTACCAAAAAAAATTTTCAAAATTTGTCACAGACACACACGTTTGTCACAGACACACACAGTTCAAAAATTATCTGAGAGGTCATTATCAAAACTTAAATAATTGCCTCTTAGTGACTTTGTAGGCTCTAGTAAAGTACCTACAATACTGGAAACATTTACATTGTCATAATCATCATTGTCAGGCCAGTAAAATAACTTCTTACTCTCTTTGAAACTAAGAAATTTGAAATAGTGAAAATGTGAAAAGTAGTTGTCAACAGATAATATTTGACCAACATATTTTATTATCATCTTTACTTGATAGGACACAAGTACCCATCTTCCTACTTCCACATTCTTTGAGGATAATTTCATAGGTTTTCGACGACCAGTTGTAGAAATTGGTGTTCTCTCATCAGCGTTTGTTTTCGTGGAGAAAATTTCTAAATCTGAGTCATCAGATGTCATCTTACATATCACTTCGAAGCCTAAGTATTGTGCAAATATTTTGCCAATTTTCATTAAGTGACAATTTAAAGTTTTCAATTTTTTCTTCTGGAACAAACACAATTTGTGTTGTGGACATTAAGTCTTGTGCATTCCTACAGAAGTCTTCAGCATTATGGATGTGCACTTTTCCAGTCCTAATCTTGCACCACACTAAGTGCTTTAACTAGCTAAAAGTAGCTCCAGTGCTATCGACTGCACCTTTTCCATGTGAGTTTGCAAAAAATTTCGAAGATATTTTCAACACATTGTGCAGTGTGATGTTACAATTTCTGAATTTCTGCTTGAAATGTTGTGCTGTGCCATCAGAGAATATTTCAACAGAGGTTTCTGAAGGATACTTTGACCTCAAAGAATTGAGTACAACATGAAGGAAGACATGGGTTGAGTATTTATCATTTATTAAATTTATTCGTACATTAAATTAAACTTCACCTAAAAATCCACCAATGTAAAATATCCACTATGAAGTTTAAAACATTTAAGATCATATAATTTGTCATTATTTAAAGAATTACATACACTTATAACAAATTACAACAACAATTACAACAAATTATCTTTTGTGTGTCTGTGACTTCATGCTTTGTGTGTCCTGTGACCCATAGGGCTGTGTGTCTGTGACTCAAAAATAAATCACTTGCAATAGTTCTTTTGCCAACATTTTTTGTCAGACATAAATAGACTTTGAACTTGCTTTGCATAATATATTTCATGCCTTTTAAAATTTATGGTTGTTGAGTTAATTTAAAAAAATACCTTTTCATGTCACAGACACACATTATTCTACACAATTTTCAAAATCATCATAATTAACCATAATATATTTTAAATGTACCTATCACTTTATTGTCAAATCTAGAGGGTTCAAACTAGAGATTTAATAACTCAAACATAGTTTACCTTGGTAAATAATGCAGAAAAAACTCTGAGGAAAATTGCTTCATAACAGTACAGCCAAATGTAGCTTGCAAGTGTTCATTGTCAGGCCTACTGATCACATTTTGGTGTACAAAATACCGACTTTTATATTTAAAAGTTAAATTTAGACTTTTCTAAAGACCTTACATAGTATTCCATAATTGCTTGAAACACTTTAATTATTTGTAGTGTGGTTGACATTTACTTGGAATTGCCCTGGTGTTATTTGTCTTTGATAACCCAAAAGTGAGCATTGTAACTTTTAACAGGGCAAGAAATATTGTGTGTACCAATGGGATTCATTCTGAAGCATTGATAACTTAATCAGAACATGCGAAGACATACCAAGAACCAAGCATTGCTTGAAGAGCTTCCGTGACATCCATTTTGAGAGCACAGTTTTCTCAGTGTTTTTCACAGCTTCAAAAGGTAGTTCGTTGAAAAACAAAATATTAATAAAAAGGTGTTTAAAATTTTGAAAGTAAAAGATACAAAGAGATCATTAGATCAATCAAAGAACAATACAACAAATTGAGGAATGAAATAACAGTAATAGTAAAAATAGCACATAGAATATCATCAATACGTTCATAAGCAAAGTGAATTATAATGTCCATGGGAGGCAAGAATTAGCTTTCAAAAAATTGAAACATTCAAACAGGGTCAAAAATAGCGTTAACCTTATTCCAACTTTGGACTGTTTAAAACCCAACAAAGAACTGGCAAATCCAAAAACTGTGGAAATTGCTGTTAAGGAACAACTACAAGAGGTCCTATATCATGTAGGTTTGAATGAATTAATAAGAGCCCTTAAAAAATGAAAAATCAAAAATTGTCACATTTAGTTAAGTTTCAGTTAGCTTACATGAAAGTACCAGGAGGATTAAACATAGAAGATGGAAAAGTACTTAAAATATGTAAAAGATTGTATGGACTTCCTGAAGCGAGAAAATGTAGGAACAATAAATTTTAGGTATTTTAAATAAAATGGGTTTGAAGAGAACAAAATTGAATCCTTGTATATTTATTAAAGACTATAATTGAAAATTAATAGCTATAGGAATATATGTTGATATTGCATAATTTTTGGAGAAATAAATAAAGCAATGCCCTTCTTTGACCATTTAATGAATGTTTCCTTGAACCATTCACTGCAGGCAAAATAAATTTTCATTGATTAAAATTAATATTACCCTACTTTGTCTGCAATAAAATAAAGCTGTTTGTTAGACAGCTTTATTTATCAAAAATATGATTTATGAATATAAACCATGAGTATTTCTTAAATTGTGATGTGTATCGTCTACATCAGTACTGACTGCCAAAACTGTTTTTAAAAACATTCCAAAAAGACCAAACATGAACAAAGTGTGGGTAAATATTAAAAATGCCATCAAACAGGTAGCTAAGGAAGTGCTAGGTGAAAAACAAAAAATTACTAATTAAAAAATGTTTAAAAATTGGGAACAAAGACAAATAAAAGAAATCAATAGAAACCAAAGAACAATACAATTAATTCAGTAATGAATCAAAATCAATAGTAAGAAGAGCACATAAGATATTATGGGGTACATGGGTTACAGTTATAAGTGGAAGCAAGTAATAACTTTCAAACAAATGAAACATTAAAACAGAGAAAAAAAATTGTTAATGTTAAGGTAATACTAACATCAAACTACATAAAACTACTACAAAGAACCGTGGTACAAGCCAGAAATTGTGGCAATTGCTAATAAGAACAACTGCACGGGGTGGATCATATACAATTGAATGAATTAATGAGAAACCTTAAAAAATAAAAAATTGAACATCATCACATTTGGTTAGAATAAATTACAAAATGATCAGATATGGAGGAATTCATTTACAATCCAGAATGCATTTTCTCCATAAGTGCAGGGAACATTATGAAGAACCAGTTGAATAACAAACGCCTTTTTAATATTTAAGAAAAGAGGAAGAAGAAATACACCCAACTAAAAAAGTATCTGCATTCTGAATTCACCTTAGAAATTTTACATATGGTATATGGTTAAATAGTTGACAAAAGGCTTCGTAATATCTCTGATACAAATTTAACAGAAGAAGATGCATGATTCAACAAGGAGAGATCATGCACAGACAATACCATTGCATTAAAAAAATGATACAAAAAAGCTCAGAATTCAATTTTAGAAACACACAAAGCCCTTATAGACTTGAGAAAGCATTTGATAGGTTTTAAAGAGATATGCTATGGTATATAATGGAAAACATTTGACTTAGGTTTTAAAAGTTTGGATAATAACAGAATTAAAATTGATGATGGTAAATTATTATTGATACATGAAATACAGACATACTAAGCAATGAAGACAGGATCCTCAAGATCTATATAGATGACATGATGGAAACGAGACCGAACACAATCAGGAATTAAAATCGGATCAAAGAGATCATTAACACCTTGCGATTTGCTGATGATCAAGTAATGAATCAGCAAAGGCAAATCGCAAATGATGCTACAAAAGTACAACAAATTAAATCCCGTCCGGGTTAACTTCTAAAATGTGTTCTGGATAGAAAGAAGTTCTGGATAATTCAATAATCGGAATGTTATTCGAGCTTGTTCACTGCTTCTTCCATCATAATTCATGTGAAGAGACCACTCATTATACCTACAAATTTTGTCATTATCAATGTGCCATGCGTCAGCCCACATTCCTTGGTAAATTTACGATGGTACAGGGAATTCACGTATTTTGTATCTGTAACCACTTTCATTTCAGCTTCAATTTATTGATTTTTCATAACATTGACACTGTTCTTGCCTGTTAAAGCTTCATTTCCATTTGTAACTATTAATTCCTGCCTCAAAACGAAGGGCAAATTCTCGAAACGACGGGCAAATCCAACATTTCGTTACCAAAGATTGGGTAAAGCCTACTAGAGTGCGGTTCTTGAGCTGCACGAAACTGTTCTTCTGAGTTGGGTATCGAGTAGTTCGGCGCCTTGGAATGCCTGCTTCCTGAAGGACACTGTCTATTCCTGGTGCCGTCAAGGATGCGGTTCTCATGGGCCCGCTGAAGTATCACTTCCGGAAGGTTCTTTAGAGAACCTTCTCTCATGAGGAATTGTGTGCTGGGCATCTTTCCAGTAAGGTATGGTTAAGATTTTTTCGGAATTCTACGATCGGACCGACCTAAACCAAAACATGCCAATTAGGCCAATATTTCGCACCATCTGGGCCACATCTGTTGAGTTCAGGTGGGATAACCGTAAGTGTTAATTTGTTCCGAGATGGTGAAAGCGTTTACTTAGCCCGTACGAAAGAGAATTACATATCTTGTAGATTGTTACGGTGACTTTACCACTGGGGACCCTTCCGAGTGCTCGTCCTTCGAAATGATAACTTCATGGTCGTTGTCCACGATCTTCGGGGTAGAGATGAAATTCATAATATTGGATTATGCAGCATCTCCTTAAGCCTTCACTTGGTTGACTCTGTTGTCTGCAAGTCAGAAGTCATTACTCATTTATTCCCCGCGCGTTTATGTGTTGGCTTCGGAGCACAAGTGCGACGTGTTGCAACTGTCGATGCATCCAACTTAATTTATCTCAAGAATTTACCAATTTCTTTTGGGTATTGTACCAAAAAAAGGCCTCATGAGCTTTTTTCACACTTTGTCTGGTGGGTTTGTTCTTTAAACGCACTCATTTCGTTGTGATTTTACTTTCTTCAAAAGTTATACTTCATTTTCGGCTTCCCCTCATCGTAAGTTAATGTATTTTTGAATGGATCGCTGACCAACTTTTGAGCTAGGTCTCTTCGGAAAGTGCTGACTTTATTTTGCAAACACCGTCAAGGTTTGAGATCCACCAATTTTCTTCTTCGTTCGTGCATTGTGCCATTGAACGATTTTGAATTTTAGAATATAAAGTTGAGCAGATTGTCACGGTATTCGTTTGTACTACGGAAATTGTCGTAGTTATACAGCAATAGCGACAGAAGCTCGTCGTTTACGTCCATGTTCAATCTCAATCTACGGCGTAGAAAAATCCTGTTTAATAATTGTAAGCATTATCACCTTCTTGTATTGTATGTGATGATGATCGTTATTACAGTTTAAGAGAATTTCAACATCTAAAGTCATTAGCGCCTTGGTTAAATTATCGTAAAACATGTGTACTGTGACAGAGCAAACCTAAAATATTTTCTGTAATTGAAAGTAACTGTGACTGGTATTAAAACGAGAAATCTTCAAGAAGAGTCAGGTGAACACTTCAATGTTTAAAAAATAAAAGCCTTATACATTGGCAGTATCTTCATCTTAGAGATATGGTTATAAATTTCCTTTTCCCAAACGAAGGTAAAGACTCACAGAAAGGAGAGTCGTCACAAAAGTCAACTAGAGAGGTAGTAATGTGATGTATTTGTCTGCTGTTTCACAACTTACCACAGAGCACAAGAGCGTGTTCAACGGTTACATCACTTCTGCGGTTATAGCTTGTACGGGGTGGTTCGCCGCGCAGAATACATCAGTAGGGGAAGAGGCAGTGACATATCCGAAATTATGCAAGGATTATCTCTTCGTGCTTATCACCACGATACATAGACCCCAAAAGTTTTATAGTCCTTGATTACCTTGAACTAAAAATTCAAATTCTGTACCTGTTTTCATGTCGAGAATAGAATGTTTCATAAGCAGCTTCAAAACATCCGCAGGTACTGAAAGGGTGTGTAACTTTGAATGAAGTAGGCTGTCCGAGTCGTCGTCGGGTCGAAGGTTGTGATGCTGACGATGGTCTTCTTTCTTTAGTCCTGAAGTGCGCCACGATTGCGTACGTTCGGGTTTCGCATACGAGCGGTCTCCCGAATCTTCATGCTTCGCAATACTATCTATTAAGCATCATGGAGGCGCAACTCCGCGTCACTGTTGATGTTCTGAGGGTGTTGGTAATCTCCAAGGTTTCTTTGTCGCCATCAGTCTTCTCTGGTGAGTACCTTGAAGCCTGGGCCACCATCAGTCCTATCTGGTGAGTACCTTGATATTATCGAACCGGGAGTCGGCTCCGATTGTGTGTAGGTGTTCCAGGTGTGTAGAGTTTTGTCAGAGAGTTGTACTTTATTGTATTTGAAATCCGAATTTGATCGCGAAATCTTTTTTCCATGGTTATTCCTGTCTCACTGATGTAACTGCGACCGCAGCTGCATGATACCGAATAAACTCCCGCCGTTTGGAGTGGTGGAACCTGGTCCTTTGCGTTGCCTATCTTCTGCGCTTCTTCATATTTCATCGATGCATTGGAGCCGTATCTGGATGGTTTGCAGTTTAGGCTTCCAGAGAGAAACAGGATTTCAAAGGAGTTTCATAAGGATTGGTAGTTTCACGTTAAGCTTCTGCAAAAGAGTGTAGAAAAGTGTACATGAGGGAAGGGGTAAAATGGTATGAGAATTATATCTGGGAACTTGTGTGCAGGGCAGTTTGGTGTAGGGGAGATGGTACAGATGATAATTTCTCACCGTAGGAGGCGATCAATATATCTCCCCCTCAGTGTTCATACGCTTTCTAGATGTTCAAATTCCCTGACTTTTCCAGGTTTTCCAGTCACAATAAAAATGTTTCCAGTTTTGTTTATACATTATTTCCGAAATAGGCAACTAGCGTACCCGTGCTAGAATTCTCACATGCTATACCCCACCGTCTTCCTTATTTTTCCATATTAAGCCTATAATATATTTTTTTCTTCAAGACCCTCATCCTCCGTCACTCGTTCTTTATGTCACCTTGTAATTGATAACAATATAACACACCCTTGTCAATACAAACTATTCTCATTTAACTTGATTATCGAGCAAAGAGGTACACCCATGTAATTAAATCGCATAGAATACTCAGTAATTAATTTCACATACAGATGCAGATTCTATTTCAGATCATATTGAACTTGATTTTTTTAAATGTATTTTTAATGTAAAACATATTGTGTTAATTCTTTTTTCTTCAAAGGGCACACTATTTTTCTACTTTAAATTCTAGACATTTTCAGAAATCCTTTTTAGCAGTTTTCGCAGTAGCGGGCAGGGAGGCGCCGGCAGTGAAAGGGTAGCTATTCTGTTCAGCGTTGCCAGATGAGTAAATCCCAGTACCAACCTTCTAATACCCTGAAATTCACTAAAATTCCTGGTATTACTGACAATGGATTTAAATTCTGAAATTTTTTATATTATAACTTAGATTTTTAACGCGCACAGGAAGTTCGTTAAACTTAACTCGATATCGATTCATTCAATAAACTAAATGAAACTCTAAGGGCCGGTTTCACCACCTTCGATTAGTGTTTAACCTCGTTTATCTTGGAGTTTAATCGCGTTTAAGGTTCTTCGCGAGTTTCACCACGTATATTAAACGCGTTTACTGGAAGTTAAACTCACGAGGAGTTAAACGCCCGAGATCGGCCGTTTAAGCGAATGTAATCGCGTTTATCTGCTATCCATTCTCGTTTCCACGGTGTTTGAGGTTATTTAAACGCAGTATTATAGTAGTATGATAGCAGCAGGTTCATGCTTCTAGATCAATACAATATAGTTTTGTTATTTGTTTGCCTATATTCCTAGAAGTTTATTTCCATCATATAAGTAGACAAAATCAACAAGTAATGTTTAAAAAACATCTATTTTTTTACACATATACATTATAAACAATTTCACAAAAATTACAATCAGAGTTTGAAAGAAAACTATTATAAACGGATTATACCTTACAACAACAAATATTGAAGCTAAATACACGTGCTGATTAATAACCAGAAGTAATTTGTGGTTCTTCAATGATGGTACCTCACAACGCCATACCATGCCTGCAATTAGCTGTGTTTAAAAGGAAGGGAAATTGGCCAAGCAAGTACTATTTGAAACAAAATATACTTCTGGTAACAGTCTATTTCAAAGATGAAAATACAATGCTCAGTTCTGATTTTGAAAAAAATTTGCAAAGAATGTTTGGCAACTCATTGCTTGTAACGCTCATAAATATTTTTGTTACTGTGTTCATCTAGACATACATCAGAGCAGTAGATATGAAAAGCATATATTCTAAATCCAAAATAATTAAAAATAAACAAAGAAAACAATTCATGAATACTCAATATATCAATTCATGAATTCAATCAATCAATTCATGAATACTCAATATAAATCATGTGAAGCTTACCTAAAATATTCATTATTAAAAACTTTAAATTCGAAATAAGTCAAATAAAATTGTTACGGTATTTAAAAATTGAAGTGCCAAGGCAGGGAACCATGGTATCATAAACAGCCATGTTCTGTTTTATTATATACAGAATAAATAAGAACTTACAGGACTGTATAACGGATAAATAGATTTATTATACAATTGTATTTGTTACAAGAATTATGTTTTCTTTTATGAAGTACAAGCTTGGCCAGCTTCCTTTTCTTTTCAACACTCAAGAAATCATAAATATGGTAAGGTGTGAAGTGAGAAGTGATGCCATATCAATGGGCCACAGACTACATTTGCTTACCAATCAACATGTGTATTAACCTCCATTATATGTTGTTGTGTGTAAAGTATTCTCAATTTATTTTCTAAATTCTGAGTTGCTTGAAATGCATAGTATGTATAAGTAAAATTGTGTTTATGTATGTTTTTAATAACACAAAGCTTTTTGATCTTATGAATGTGCTATATCCCTCAAATAGGTTTTTGAAAACATTGGGAAACAAATAATTCAAACTTTACAAAGTCCTATGAAGAAGCTGCTTCCATTTATGGTCATAAGAAATTTTTAAACTCATTATTTCTCTGTTGGGAGAAAAGTTGATTTGAGAAGAAGCTTGAATTTCAGTTGTTGTTTTTTTAATTCAAAATTATATATTTTTTACAAATAATAATTTTATGGACAGTTCATGAGAGACAATAGGAATGTTTCATTTGTTGGAAATGAAAATAGGAAAATATTACATTTGGTTTAAATAATAATATTCATATATTTAGGGAATGTTTATATTACACTGGTTTACAAAAATAAACTTTTTTCTTTCACAAGAATGAAAATAACAGATTCTATAAGTATTTTTCATACTGAATTGAAATATGATTTCAGTTTTTTTCCATCAGGCACAAGTTTTGTGTGATATTCATTTTAACATTTTATAATTTCAATAAAATCAGTAATTAGCTATCCAACTCTAAATGGTACACTACTCGTCCTGACATATTCTTACTTCTCATTCTGTAGCTAGAAAGTGGTAATGATGATTTTCGGGCATATTTTGTACCTGGAACATCTCTCTTCTTGGTCTAACAGTAGTCCAGCCAACATATTACAACCACTTTTCTTTTAGTACCCGTTTTCCATTGTGAAAATTTACTAATGAAAACGATCTCCATGCTCATCGCTGACAACCCCAAGATTTTCCAGGAGGAAGACTTAAGCCAGAGTGTAAGAAGTGAATTTTCAAAGACTTATTTCATCCCATAGCTTTATAAGAATGCAGATCAGCTACTACATCTGATAGTTTTCTGCTTTATGGTTTCCAAGGAAATTGCAATATACATTTTTGAAAGACTGTCAGACTGCTTTTTCCAGTGGATGTAACAGTTCTTCAAATATATTCATCAGCTATTAATGACCACATTTGTGGTCCTAAACAATTCAATTTAGCATCACTTACTTTAGGAAATTTTGATTCAAGTACAATAATCCATCAGAATGTTTATCCATAGCTTTAACAAATTTTTTCTTTCCTCGTAATTTAATATGCAATGGAGGTAAATATATTTTCAGGATTGAATAAATGGGCTAGACATTTCTCATGTCAGGGATATGATTCCTTTAATTTTTCTCGAACAAAAATAATAACCACTTGGATGTTCCCTCGATTCCCTCCAAATCATAGTAATTGCAAATGGCATATGATGTGTACCATATTTTCTATCAAGACAGCAGTCTTAACACATAAAACATACATTTGGGGCCCACCTCTTTTTAAAATTACCAATTTGACAGACAAAGTAATGTTGATAACACTTTTTCCCAAGTGGTGTTCAATTTTGCCTCAAGAGTCTTTCATGTGAGATCACTACAAATACACCTGAAAGTATCTGCATGATTTACACACATTCTTGGCATGATGAAAATACAAAACACTAACTCATAGCTTACACAGTACAGTGTTTACAAGTGCACTGTGTAAGCTATGTGTTAAGTGTTCTGCATTTTCATTATGCCAAGAATGTGTCAACATATCACAATGCCAGTAACTGGTCTGATCATGTCAAAACATGAATGAACTCACACAGTATTGCCTGTTGGTGTTTCAGTAGGATATTACACATATTTTCCTTTAAAAAAACCTTGAATGAAATCGCTGCTTGTAAGGTTAAGGTCCCTACGACAGGTCAAAGAGAATGTTAAAATCATATTTTAAAAAGTAGCTGTCACAAAAAAACTGTACCTGATGGAAAAATTATATATATACATATCTGAATTCACTATGAAAAAAACTCACTAGAATCACTAATCAGATTTATTGTGAAGAAAACTTTGACGACCAGTGTTATCACACGTATATTTTTTTCTTTAAAACATTACAGATATAATTTAACAAAAAATAATTCATTTATTACATTACAACATTTTATTTCTGCAAGTTAGCAGCTGAGAGAACAAAGAATATTAAAATATATCGTTTCTAATAAGAAATCTATATGGACTTCGTGATTTCTAACCTCTATGCTCAAAATATACAATTTTGTGCTTGCACAGAGTATACAACAGAAAATTTTAGGCCCACAATGCTCCGCGACTAGTACCAACCTCTCATTTTCAGCACGAAAACTCGATTAACTTAATCAAGTTTATATATTCCATGGTGAAACAGATGCAAATGTAAACGCGATTATATTGCGGGTTTAATTTTAATCGCGATTACTTAAACACGATTAGCGAGATACCTAAACGAGTTTGGTGAAACCGGCCCTAAGAAGATCTTTCCTCTTTACAGCGCCATGTGTAAGAAAAATACCATCTAATGTCACCCTTAATATTTCTACGGTAGTTTTCATCAATATCATAAATTATTTGTAATATTGCTGTTTTAAATTATTGAATAACAAATATTAATCCTACATAATCAATTACGGTAGACATAAAATCCTGGTATTTAAACGTACGAGAATGGCTTCATCCTGGTAGATGGTATCTTTATTAAAATCCTCGTAAAAGAACCAAGATTCTTTGTGGCGGCGATTCCGTAACGGTTAGCGTATCGGACTGCTAAACCCAAGTTCGCGGGTTCAATCCCGTTCGAAGTCGTGGATTTTTTTTTCTTCAAAAGGCCCAATATTATTCTACTTCAAATTCTAGACATTTTCAAAAATCCTTTTTACGCACGTTCACGGGTTCAAACCCGATCGAAGCCGTGGATCTTTTTTCTTCAAAAGGCCCAATATTATTCTACTTCAAATATTAGACATTTTCAAAAATCCTTTTTACGCACGTTCACGGGTTCAAACCCGATCGAAGCCGTGGAACTTTTTTCTTCAAAAGGCACAATATTATTCTACTTCAAATTCTAGACTTTTTAAAAAAGTCCTTTTTAGCAGTTTTCGCAGTAGCGGGGCGAAAAAATCCTTCGTATGCCTTCCTTCGGAGAGGAAGTAAAGCCAGCTGTCCCATGTTAATAGATTTACTGCATTATAAAGATCCTCAAGCCTAAATGACGCCTCTGAGCAAAATTGAAAATCGCCTGTTTCGTCGTCCAAGGAATATCTTCTTTTTCCGCTAGTTGGTGAAAGAAGCTTAGCGAAATTTGAATGGTCGGAAGGAAGAGCAGGCCTCGTGGCCTGAGTCTCCAACGTCAAATAAGACAATTCCATTTAAAAAATAAAAGATTCTGGCACGTCTGGCAACTGATTCGGATGTATCAAATTTTATATTTCTGAGAATGAATGTAGCCAGTGACAATCATCAGTATACGTCAATTTATTTCGAGCTGCACTTGGCGGGTTGTCAGCTATTATTGTGTCATCCAATCGGGAGCTTACAAATTACTACAGTGACATCACTACGATGGCACTCCCGATTGGGGGACCTCAACAACTGATTTACGTCGAGTGCAGTTGTGTTTAAATCCAAAAATCATTAAGTTAGCCCTGAGTCACAGATTCGGTGTTTTCAGGCCGTGAACACTATAAAATCAGTCATCAAATATATCTGTAATTTTGAATCTCATTACAAAGTAAACGGCAGAGATGTGTGTTTAATGATTGTATTGTGTCCAAGGCCTTGCAAATAACGTATTATGTACGTGCGTCGCTATTTTTACGTGTTTTTAATAAAATGGTTTTAAATAATATTGATATGTAATTTTGTAATGTTTTCTAGTTTTCGAAGTGGAGAAATGAAAAAAAAACATTAAAAAATTATAATTTCAGTTGAAACCTTTTTTTTTTGCAAAATACATTCTCCCATAACCAAGGAATGGTACTCTGGTCATTATTTGTTAAAATAAATAAATAAATATATACATAAATAAATTATATATATAAGAGACTTTCGACATCTGCTTAAGAATATTTTCTTTTGAAAAAGGACACATTTATGTGTAGACTGAATTGAGGACCGTTTTTTCAAAAGTCAACATCTGCACTTTTAGACAAAAATGAGTTACACATGTCTACCATACAATTCGGTAGCCAGCTATCCATTTCTAAACATAGTTTTGCCAAAACTCTATTACTGCGGCTGTTTTAAAGCTGTAAAATGTCTGAATTTCTGCAAAACTACACATATGCATGCATATGTAGAGTTTTGATAAACCGAAAATATGTTTGGTACCTATTATTATTTAGTCAAAAGCTTTATAACCGAAGTAAACTTGTGCTTATAAAATGGGTTTACGTGACCATTACTTTCAAACATGCAATTTAAATGTTCCATTATTGTCAATACTGTTTGGATGAGAACCGATGTAGGGAGAAGTGTGCAAAGTGCAGTTTAAGATTGTATTATGTACAAAGGTGTCTTAAGAGCAAGTAATATACATGAATTCCATAATGTCCGAGCATCCAGAGTACACAGTTTCTGTTAATACAGTTTCTCGTGAAAGAAAACACAGGAGAAAGTGATATTTGTAGCAATATAAGGCAAGGAAATATAAGTTGTGGAGTATTTAAACCAGACATAGCCTGTAGTCACCATGAATATCACAAATGAACGTATGCTGTGTTTCTGAAATCTGCCTTGATGATATGATAAGTAGATCTTTATTGAAATGTATATAACTCATTTTTATCCCATTTGTGGATGTAGTTACATGCCAGTTGACCGAGAGTTCAGTAGAATCGAAAAAGTCTTCAGAAAGGAGGAGACTAGTTTGTCTCCGGAAAAATACTTGAACATTTTAAGATCTCATGGAACAGTGAAACAGTTGAGAAAAGAGTGGAACATCTATGACTATAACATTTTTGCAAAGAAAGTTATAAAGAGTAAATTTCCTTTGAAAATGAGAGAAGCTCAAGTAAAACGGTACGTATTTAAAAGAGATCATAATGAAGAGCGAACAGTACTTCCTCAAGTAAAAATAAAAAATGTGTACACAAAATATGGTACAACGGTAGATGTGATTAAACCAAATGCCATGATAAATTTCAAATATATATATATATATATGTGTGTGTGTGTGTATATATACATATATACATATACATACATATATATATATATATATATATATATATATATATATATATATATGTATATATATATATGTATATATATATATCATATATATTTATGAAAATTTTCGTTTTTGCACATGTCGAGTTTTGAAAAAATGGTCGTCAATTGTCCTCACTTTTCAATACAAAATATTCTTAGTTTAGGAAAGTGCCAATGGTTTTAAAAGCTATTTTTTAGTGATTAAGAATGCACTTATGGAGTTTTCAATTGTTTGTCATTCATAAGCAAATTTTATAACTAAAAGTTTTGTAATTATAAATTTGAATAACAAAATGTGCTCAAAATAATTATACGACTGTTTCAGTTGTTGTGAATATTATCAAAATAAGCTACTAAGTATTATTTATTTGTCAGTTTCATAGTTTTAGATAAAGATGTCATATTTGTGTATCCAAATCTAATGATGGCATCACTTTGAATACATACATTTAATATGAAATATTTATAACAACATTTATTAAAAACAATTAAAAATTCGTATTTATGTTTTTCTATATATAAACATATCTCACAAAACATGAAAAATTTAACAATCGTCAAGTTTTTATTAACCAAAAAAATCCAGGTATTTACATAAACTCCCTGACTTTTCCAGAAATTAATTTTTTCCTGACATTTCCAGGTTTTCCAGGTTCGTATGAACTCTGCCCCTGGGTCCAGAGATAATGCTGACCCTTACACAAAAATTCCATAACCCAAAATAGGGTAAATGAGTACCTCGCAGAAATTCGCTGTGTCAAGAGGGATTTGCTGTCTGCACTCAGTGTCCTTCCATTAAGGGTGTGAAGGAGTTTTATAGTGGCACACACCAACTCTCTATGTATATGTTCATGCCATATTAAGCTCTCTTGCCGAATGAAAGTCCACGGAAAATGGCACATTTGTCAATTGATGGTCCCCACGAAAAAGAGTTGAGTAGTTATGGAGGTCATAGATCCTGCAGAACTGCATGCAGCTGGATTTTGAGGTGGATAACATGAAATCAGCCTTTTCACTCCAGTTTTTCAATTTGCTAACAAAAATTGTATTTACCTTTCGAAAACATATATGCTTTGGGGAGAGAAAAAATGGCGAAATCAACAAAGAAAGATGCTTTTGTAGGCCCTCATATAACTGTCACTATACCATTTACAGCAATGGCAAACAGGACAACACTTAGAATAATGATCCCCAGGGTACCCAGTTTTCCTATTGATGGCAAGAACATTATCTTTCACTAAGACAAACGCATAAAGACCTTGAAGATAGGAAACATGCCAATGGCAATGGGAGTCGATCCAAGTCAATGGGAATGTAAGATATGAAGAATATCATAACTCCACGTAGTGTCGAAGGCTTTCTTGATTTCAAAGACGATGCTACATGCAGGTGTTGTAGTATGAATGAAGAGATTTGTGCAGTTAGGGTGACGATAGTTGGCCAATGTCTTCTAAAACCACAATGGATAGCAAGTATCACATTAGATAAGCAAGTTGTTTGTTAGTTTTTTAATTTTAGGTCTCTTTATAACTACAAAGTTCATCAGCAACCTCTTTAATGTTACATATTTTGACATACAAGTTATCATTCTTAAACCGCATCTACAGTTTGCATTATTTACACAGTCCATTACATAATTATTTATCTACATCATATATCATTATTTACATACATCACATATCATTATTTACATTTCCACTGATTATTATTTATTTACGTCACATAATATAAACAATTATCATTTCTTTTGTATAAATCTTAAATCAAGTTGTGATTTTTTAGTTCTCTTTAGGTAATCTAATGTTTGTTGCATCCTGTTTCTGAATTTAAACATTCTTTAACGGGTTTGGGGAGTTTAGATTGGTTTCTTTCTAATTCGAATTCTTGGCAGTCTACTAAAAGGTGTTTGACTGTCCAAACTGAACCACACTCTTCACACTTGTTTCTCTGTTGTTGTTTTTTTTGTAATTAAGTGTATGTGTGTTAAATTGGTATGATCTATTCTTAGTCCATCAATTGTCACTTGCTGCTTTCTTGATGTTGACCATGTGGGTGACTTATCAAAAATGGATAGTCTGTAACTTATTTTATTCATTTTTTCCCAGCTGGAGTACCAGAATTTCTTTATGTTGATGTTAATATATCTCTTAATTTCTTCTGGAGGTGAATAAATTGAGATATTTAATCTGCATCTTATCTGCAATTTATCAGCATCTTCATTCCCTTGTATTGCCTGATGGCTTGGGACCTAAACTAACTCTATATTATAGTTGTTTGTAATTAGCCAAATAATTAATTCCTTGGATCTCCTTAATGAAGCCTATTAGAGATAGTTACCCATTGCCATAAGTGCTGAAAATGTTACATGTTTTGTATCTATTGTATTGTTTCTTATTATTTGGAGTGTTTTAGTATAGCTATTGTTTCACAGGTAAATACAGAGTAACTGTCATAGAGTCTGAATCCGTATATCCTATCATTGGTTACTACTGCACAACCTCTTCTTCCATTTAATGCTGAATCATCTGTATAATATGTCTTGTAATTTTTGTAATTGTTTTTCATCTCTAGAAAACATACTTCTAAATATTTCTTTTAATGTGGCACTCTTCTTGCATTCTGCTAGCTCCGTATTAACTCAAATTATGATGTTACCCCAAGGTGGTTTTGCTGGTCTCTTCTGAGGTAGGAGTGAAGGGACTTTCATCTCAAGTATTTTAGTGTAGAGATAAGTTCTAATATATAGAGGCTTAGGTAAACTTGGTTGTTTTAGGTATTCAACTTCTTTCATATTTTTCCCCCCAAGGATAAACATATACGACTTGTATATACTATTGGCTTGATTATTTGCAATCATTTTGTTTTCATACAAAATTACTAGTTCCTTTCTTCTCAACTGAAGTGTTAATGTGTTGGCTTCAACTAATATACAAATAGTAGGACTAGTTCTAAAAGCCCCTGTGCATAATCATAACACTGTATTTTCTACGCTTTCTAATTTATCTAATGTCTCTTCTAGCAGAATCATATAATAGCCATCCATATTCTACTTTTGATCTTATTATGATTTCGTAAATTTGTATTATGCATTTTTTCTCAGAACCCCAATTTATTGAGGATAGAACTTTTGTGATGTTAATTCTCCTAAAATAATCTGTTCTCAGTTGATTAATATAATTCTTCCACTTCATCTTCCTGTCAAATGTCATTCCTAAAATTTTAACAGCTGGAATCTCTCTGACAATTCTATTATTCAATTTTAAAAAAACATTTTTTCTCCTCATTTTTCCTAGAGAATACTATAGGCCTATATTCAGTTTTAGTTTTTGAAAATTTAAAATCTGTTTTTTCTGATCACTTTTAAAGATTGTTCAGGGTGTTTTGTGTAAGTCTGGCTTTGTGCTGAATATTTATTCCAGGGTATATAATTGTTAAATCATTTGCAAATAAGAACCCTTTTACAGGTTTTAGTATTGTTAAAATACTTCACTAATACTGGCCAGAAAAAGTAACACTCAGCACCAAACCTTGGGGCAGACCATTTTAAATCTGAACTGGTTTAGAGAGTGTATTATTTATTCTAACTTTGGTAGTCCTATTACTAAGAAAGTTTTTAATAAATCCCAAGTTATTTCCTTTCATATTGTGGTTCTCAATTATTTTCATTAATCTATGTTTTCAAACCATTTCATAGGCTTTCTCTATATCTATGGTAACTGCAATTGTAGGGCTGTTTTTGATAAAAGATTCGCATATCTCAACTTCTAGGTTTATTAGAGAGTCCGTTTTTGAACATGATTTTCTAAATCCAAATTTTAGTGGTGCTAGCAAATTATAAGCTTCCAATACCATCTAATTGTTCTACTGATAATTTTCTCCATAATTTTGTATGAATTGCAGATAAGTAATACACCATCTAGACCTGGACTTGAATTTCCTATGTGAGAGAGAACTAGTTCCAGTTCATGTCATTTTATTTCTTCATTGAAGTGATTTGTATTATCTCCTGTATCATACTTGCTGTTGGTTTTTTCTTCCACTTCCTTGTATTTTATGAATTTTCTGTTATAATTGTTGGAGCTAGAATTTGCTGCAAAGTTTTCTACTAAGTGCTCTAGTGTATGAGGGTTCCAAATGTAGTTTACCATCAGCATCTTCTTACACTATTTTGTCTCGTTTATACTTTCACTTTGTATGCATTGTATTTTCTTCCATATTGTGGAACTGTTTGCAGTGTTATTGTTGATATGAAATTTTGCCAGGATTTTTTCCTACTCTCTTTTAGAGTTCTTCTGGCTTGTGCTCTCTTCTTCTTGTATTCAATTTTGTACACTAAATCAGGATCATTATGTGCATTCTTTTTGTACAGTCTCTGTGCCCTTTTTTGCTTCAAATGCTGCTTGAGCACATTCCTTATTCCACCATAGCACATATTTCTTTCTGGGAATTTCAGGTGATTTGGGGATTGTTTTATTTGCTGCATGAAGAATGAGTTTAGTAAATGTCATTACAAGCTCATTGATTAATATACTGTGGGATCAGTTAATTCTAGCATCTTAGTGAGGTAATTATCAATTTCTTCTCTAAATGATTTCCAATCCACTTTGTCAAAAAATCATCTTGTTAATGCTATATTTGTGTTCTGGAGCAAGGGCTTCTGTAATTCTTATTCTTACTGGAAAATGAATCACTGTCATATAATTCCCTCAGAGCATTCTATTCCAAAGTTGGTGCTATTTCATTTGAGGCTATAGACAGGCCGATATTTCTTGATAGTCTGTTGCTACTGTTGAAATGGGTAGGTTGAGAGGTATTTAGGAGAATGAGGTTATTTCTATTTTCCAACCATTCTGCTATTATTTTTCCTCTATTATAATTTTTATGGGATCCCCAGTACACATGGGGGCTATTAAAATCCCCTAATATTATATATGGTTTTGGAAGTTGATCAGTCAATTTGTTTAATTTTTCCTGATTAAATTTGTATCTATTTGGTAAATAGACATTACAGATTGTTAATTTGGAAGGAAATTTTATTCTGATAGTTACTGCTTGTATATTTGTGTTCAATGGAATTTCTTCAGGTAGAGTAAATGTTGTAGCTTATATTGCCACACCTCTACTGGCTATTGTTGAATGATTCCTGTTTTTGTAAAAGTTATAATAACCTCTGATCTGGGTACCGTAGTCATTGGATAAATTTGTTTCCTGTAGGCATAGACATATTGGGTTATATTTGTTCATTACTAGCTTGATATTTTCTAGTCTGCTATAATATCCATTTATATTCCATTGTCATATATTCATTTGCTTTTACTTTTATATTTTTCTCTATTTATTATTGTGCATGCTTAATTCCTGAGAGATGACGTGTTGTCTTAGAGCTGTTTCTTATTTGTTGCAATTTTTTGATAGTTGAGTACATTTGTTTTTCATTGGTTGGTTCATTTTCCCATGTAGACCTTTGCAAATACTGATTTGGTCTTCAATTTTGTCAAGTTCTGTACATCAGACTAGTATATTGTCTATATTAATAGGGAAACTTTTCCCTACCTTAGTTAATTTTATTTCTTTTCCAATATCTTCCCACACTTGTTCCTTTGTCCTGTTGTCTATATGTTTTGGTTTCTTTTTTTATCATGTTTTATTTCCTTTCATTCATCACTTGATGAGTTGCTATCATTTTCTTCTATATTCAGTTTTCCATCTTCAGAGACATTAACATCAGGTAGTTCAAAGATCGAAGATTCTGTAACTGAATGCCCCCCTTTTGATTTCCTTTGGTGTTTCCTTCTGTGTCTACTTCCTCTATTCCTAGTGTTGTTTGTATTTGGACAGTGATCTCTTGTTCTTCTGTCTTGTTGTCTATTCCTAGTTTTGTTTGTAGTTGTTCTGTATTTTCCTGATCTTCTGTCTCATTGTCTGTTCCAAGAGTTGTTCATAGTTGACCTAAATTATCCAAGGCCCACTACTCCTTTAGTGAGAGGTGAGCACTAGCGTAACAAATTGAACATTGCGCTCTCCGCCATACTGTAGGCAAATGCGGACGCAGTATGTATCTTAATACTATTTTCACACAATATTACGGACTCAAAACTTCGATAATCACATTGTAAATGTTCCTATCAACTTTGATTAATAAATTTCGAAAACTTTAAACGTATTTGAAGAAAAATGTAGATTGAAAGAGTAGATTGAAGTGCACTGGGGGAAGTACTGCATACAACTCGTCATAACGTACTTGATTCGATGTACTTTCAGGGCTTAAAGCACAGCCAACATCTTAGCAAACACTACTCTACAGAAAGGATGACTTTGAAATGAGCAAGTAGGCATTCCACAATGGAATGCATAGGTTATAGAATCACTGATGAGTGTAAAGGAAAGTGTGAGCGCGCTTGCATTGTTCTTCTTACTAAAAATTACTGAACCAACGAAGCCTGAGTAGAAGCAGTCTGTCGATGCGAAGTATTTCGAAAGACGAAAAGCGAAAGTATTTCGATTTTCGGGAGACATAAACGTGAAGATATATTCGCGCATTTTAAAGGTGAGTCGTGAATCAAGTGACGTAATTCCGCAACTACACTACTGATAAATAGTTGCGTGGGAGAATTAAGCTCGAGAGAAGAACGCTGAGAAAATGTGAGGCGAGTCTGTGTTCCACGTACCGTTATGAGCCATATATTATGGAAATTATTGTGTGCAAGTGAAGGTGACGATAAGTTACACTGATCTCGTAGGAAACAGACGACTACCAAGGAACAGATAAAAATTGTTCACATGCAACTCTTGCTTCCGATACGTTCTAAGAAATCTCTGATCTCACTGTTTTCATGCTCTTAAATGACTGATATCTTTTCGATTTCTTTTCAGTTTTGACAAGGTAGGACGGACAGGGTTTTGCAAAATTGTAATACCTCCGAAAAGATTGAAGAAAGTTATGTCTCTTTCCGAGTGAATTAAAGAGTTAGACAAATTACATGTAGGTGAATGTGCCTGTGCTGGTGGTCGTTTTTAACGTTAACAAAGCGACTGCTAAGTGAAAATGCTACTAGAAACAGTTTCACCTCTTGCTCTTCAGTTAGTGCGAAACAATAGTTTTCAAATGAGAAAGAAGACATCGGAAGAAACTGAAATAGCTCTGTGTACGATTGAAGATCTTAATCAAAAGAGTGTTCCAATCTGTTCACGATTGGTTACAAAAAGACAAAGAAAATATTTGAGCACTTTAACAAGGACAAACATTTAGCTTTCAATTGTGAAGCGAGCAAGGGATGGTTTGAAAATTTTAAATATTTGCACCACTTACACTACATCAAGTTAGCTGGCAAATCAGCGACAACCGATCAAGTTGCAGCACAGACGTTTCCAAGAGGTCTTGTGGAAATTATTGAACATGAATGGTACGATCCAAATAAAGTGTTTAATGGAGATGAAACCCGACGATTCTGGAAGATGTTTAACAAATCTTTCCTTTCCAAAAAGGGAAAATGTTGCTCAGATAGCAAAGGATTCAAAGCTAGCAAATATAGATTGACTTTCCTTTTCTGTATTATCTCATCTGGTGATTTTTAGATTATGATTACAAATTACAATTAAATTATAATGAACGTTAGTAACAAAATTTGGATGTAAATTCGTAAGATATGGATGTAAATTTCTTGTTTACGAGTTGATTGATGATAACGCAGAAATAAAAGGGAGACATGGACATTTATAAATACTTTATAATATATCAAGCTTGATAATTGCTATATTTAAACAGTAGTGTACTGTACTACGTTCACGACAGAATTTAGGATGTGATAGTAGAATTCGTCTAAAGTGTCATATAAAAGATTGATGTATGAATAAACGTTAAATATAATGGCGATAGAAATCCAAAGTAATAAAAAATTATCAGAGGATGGTCTCCACAATGACATTGTTGCCGAAGGCAAAGCGACTGTCGCACATATGGGGCGTAGTGTTACGTTATCTTTAGATATTAATGGATCAAAGTCAAGAAGCAACTAATGTTTAAGGAACAACATTTAATGGAACAAAAAACATAATACAACGCCAACAAGAGCAATACTACAACTCGAACAACTTTTACAAAATCAAACAATCAAATAGTACTGTAAGTCAAACATTTTCAATAATGCTAGTGAATCTCAATTAACAGTGCAAGCATTGTTTTCTATGCAAATTTCGAAGATAAAAAATGACAAACGGTTACATATAGAAACACAAAACATAAAATTAATGACGACCTTAATGGGCGAGTCCGCGCGGAGGAAAGCAAACTCATCTTTCACTTGGACTATCCCAACATGGAACAGCACTGGTGCATTAGAGCGAAATAATTATTAATGGATCAATATAAGTGAAACTTCTCCAACTAGCAAACAATGTTCCAGCAGTAACCGTTGATGGAACAACAAAACAATACATTAGCAGCAACAGCTAATACTACTACTCATACTCCAACTTTCAGAAACACAGTGCACACAATTTCTTCTATCACTGAAACACAGACTTTTATAAATCAAAATTTTTATCTATAATTCAGTTGAACGGCGCAAATAGTGTTTTTCCATGGCAACGGCAAAGATAATAAATAAGCATCAGTTACATAATTACTGAAACAGGAGACGTAAAATTAATGATGACTTTGACATGTGAATCCGCATGAAAAAGCGAGCTTAAGGCCAAATGGCACATCTGCAAACAAATCTGAACTTCTAAGAAATCTAACTTAGGGTGAAGATACCTCACAATGACCAGACAAATTATGCAACGTAAGCATTCCCCTGATATTCCAGTTGAAACTATAACTGAAGTTAAGACCACAATCCAAGATGCTCTGTAAAAGAACGCACAAACATTATTTTACAATCACTGTGAATAATCCCGAGTACACGCGTTGTGCTTATGGCTCACAAAATACCTTTGAATTACTCAACAAATCCCGGGAACAACAGCTAAAGGCAGCAAGCTCACCAAATACCTTTGAATTACTTTACGTACCACAGGAACAAAAGCTAAAGGCAGCAAGCTCACCATACACTTTTGAATTACTCAACAAAATACAGGAACAACAGGTAAAGGCAGCACGCTCACCAAATTCGTTTGAATTACTCAACAAAACAAAGGACAACATCTAAAGGCAGAAAGCTCCCAGCAGCAGCTAAAGGCAGCAAGACGTCAGTAGCAACTGCCCAATACAAAAGCCCTAAGAGCAGTGCTGAACGAACGAAAAAGGGACAAGAAATATGATCAGATTTCTACTGTACTGATGCGATGATTGAGAATGGACAGAGGCGGCGTCCAAGCAAAAGCATGTAATTACACGCCTAGTGCACGGGTTCCACCACCGGATATGTCTGGCAAAGTGTTTCCACGAACCGAATGAGAAATGTATGCAGTAAATGCGAAAGATATTGTAAGCGTTATGACTAATAAATTGCAACGGGCCAACCCTTTAACAGTGTATGCCATTGAATGCTAACTGCACGATATGTGCGAATTTCCATCATTATTATTAATAGAGAAACCCAAATCATCAAGAAAACTTATTCAACTTTCTAATACGTTCAGAAAATTGAGAGGAGTTTTACAAAAAAAGCAAAATACACAAATATCAAATTTAAATTGTTCATACATATAATACTCTAGCATATACTTTTGAGCATATTATCTGAAGATTCTCCAGAACAAAAACCTTCATGTGCATACAGAACGATAAAAAACGAGAAAACATGTAATAGTAATATTAATAAAAGATTCATTATTTGCAAAGTTACTTCTACAGATAACATAGACAGGAAGAAAGTCCTTTACAAACGGATCGCAATTTTGGCGTTCCCAGCGGAAACTCAGTGCGATAAAAAATCGTAGATCATAGGATTATTCAATGTTCACAATGTTATTAGAAAATCAAAAATGTAAATTACCTCACCGTGAGAGTACTGAAATGTTGTTGAATTGCAAACTGCAAAGATGTGTACTGTTAAGAACAAGATGGAGAGGCAGTTTGAGAGTATGAAAAGGTTAAAATCCTAGCATGGCGACTTCGATGAAGATCAGTACCAGAAGTACTCAATGAATCTTCTAGCATATACTTCTGAGCATATTAATCTGAAGATTATCCAGATCAAACACCTTCATGTGCATACAGAACGTTTAAAAAGGAGAAAACAGTGATATTAATAAGTTTCATTACTTGCAAAGTCGTTCCTATAGATAACAATAATAGGAAGAGAGTCATTTACATCCAGATCGCAATTTTGGCGTTCCTAGGGCAAACTCAGTGCGATAAAATAAAAAGTACCTGATGAGATTATTCAATGTTGACAATGTTTTAGAAAAATCAAAAATGTAAATTAATTCACCACGATAGTTCTGGAATGTTGTGTTGCAGACTACAAAGACGTGTATTGTTAAGAACTAAATGGAGACGCAGTTTTAACTAGGCTGAGGTTTAAAATCTAGCATTCAAATACGCATAATAAATCCTATAAATCTAAGCATACTATCTGAAGGTTACCCGAATCAACCCTTCATGTGCATACAGAAATTTAATAAAGGAAAGAAAACATGTAATAGTAATATTAATAAAGTTTCATTATTTGCAAGGTTGTTCCTATAGATAACATTTACAGGAAGAAAGTCGTTTTCAAACGGCTCTGAATTTTCGCGTTCTAAGGGGAAACTCAGTGCGATAGTACGATAAAATAAAACGTAGTTCATAGAAATATTCAATGTCGACAAGATTTTTAGGAAATCAGAGATGTAAATTGCCTCCTCAGGAGAGGTCTACAAGATGGAAAGGCAGTTTGAGAGTACGAATAGGTTGCAAACCTAGCAAACAAAAAGACGATATTGATGGTGATTAGGACCAGACATACTCATAGTGTATCCTCTAGCATACACTTCTGAGAATATTATCTGAATGTTACCCAGATCAAAAACCTTCATGTGCATACAGAACGTTAATAAAGGGAGAAAACATGTAATAGTAATATTAATAAAAGTTTCATTATTTGCAAAGTCGTTTCCTGTAGATAACATTAATAGGAAGAGAGTCATTTACAACCAGATCGCAATTTTGGCGTTCCCAGGGGGAACTCAGTGCGATAAATAAAAAGTACGTGATAGGATAAATCAAAGTTGACAATGTTTTTAGAAAATCAAAAAAGTGAATTAACTCACCACGAAAGTTCTGAAATGTTGTATTGGAGACTACAAAGATCTGTACTAGTAAGAACTAGATGGAACCTCAGTTTGAGAGTATCAAGAAGATGAAAATCTAGCATTCGAAATAGCGAATTTGATGAAGTTCAACGCCAGAAGTACGCATAATGAATCCTATAATTCTAAGCATACTACCTGAAGGTTACACGATTCAAACCCCCTTAATGTGCATACACAATATTAAAAAAGGACGAAAACATGTAATAGTAATATTAATAAAAGTTCATTATTTGCAAAGTTGTTCCTATAGATAACATTAACAGGAAGAATGTCGTTTTCAAACGGCTCGGAATTTTCGCGTTCCACATGAAACTCAGTGCGGTAGTACGATAAAATGAGACAATGTTTCATGGGATATTCAATGTTGACAATTTTTTAGAAAAATAAAAAAGTAAATTGCCTCACCACAAGAGTGCTGGAATGTTGTATTGCAGACTGCAAAGATGTGTACTGTTAAGATCTAGATGGAGAGGCAGTTTGAGAGTATGAAGGTGCTAATCACCTAGCATTCAAAAATGGCTACTTCAATAATGATCAGTACCAGAAGTACAGAAATTGAATCCTCTAGCATTTACTACTTAGCATATTGTCTGAAGGTTACCCAGATCACACACCTACAATAGATGTGTACTGTTAGATCTAGATGGAGTGGCAGTTTAAGAGTATGAAGAGGTTAATAAAACCTATCAATCAAAATGGCGGCTTCGTTGATGATGAGTACCAGAAGTACTCATAATAAATCCTCTAGCATATACTTCTGAGCATATTATCTGAAGGTTTACCTAAGATCATGACACCTTCATGTGCATACAGAACATTAAAAAAGGAGAAAACATGTAATAGTAACATTAATAAAAGTTTCATTATTTGCAAAGTCGTTCCTGTAGATAACATTAATAGGAAGAGAGTCATTTACAACCAGATCGCAATTTTGGCGTCTCCAGGGGGAACTCAGTGCAGATAAAATAAAAAGTACGTGATAGGATAAATCAAAGTTTGACAATGTTTTTAGAAAATAAAAAAAGTGAATTAACTCACCACGAAAGTTCTGAAATGTTGTATTGGAGACTACAAAGATGTGTACTATTAAGAACTAGATGGAAACTCAGTTTGAGAGTATCAAGAGGATGAAAATCTAGCATTCGAAATAGCGAATTCCATGAAGTTCAACGCCAGAAGTACGCATAATGAATCCTATAATTCTAAGCATACTACCTGAAGGTTACACTATTCAAACCCCTTCATGTGCATACACAATATTAAAAAGGACGAAAACATGTAATAGTAATATTAATAAAAGTTTCATTATTTGCAAAGTTGTTCCTATAGATAACATTAACAGGAAGAAAGTCGTTTTCAAACGGCTCGGAATTTTCGCGTTCCAGATGAAACTCAGTGCGGTAGTACGATAAAATAAAACAAAGTTGTTGGGATTATTCAATGTTGACAATGTTTTAGAAAATTAAAAATGTAAATTGCCTCACCACAAGAGTACTGGAATGTTGTATTGCAGACTGCAAAGATGTGTACTGTTAAGATCTAGATGGAGAGGCAGTTTGAGAGTATGAAGGTGCTAATAACCTAGCATTCAAAATGGCTACTTCAATATGATCAGTACCAGAAGTACAGAAATTGAATCCTCTGGCATTTACTACTTAGCATATTGTCTGAAGGTTACCAGATCACATACCTACATGTGCATACAGAACGTTAAAATAAAGAAGAAAACATGTAATAGTAATATTAATAAAGTTTCAGTATTTGCATAGTCGTTCCTGTAGATAACATTAATATGAAGGGAGTCATTTAAACCAGATCGCAATTTTGGCGTTCCCAGGGGGAACTCAGTGCGTAAATAAAAAGTACGTGAAAAGGATAAATCAAAGTTGACAATCTTTTTAAAAAATCAAAAAAGGAAATTAACTCACCACGAGAGTTCTTAAATGTTGTATTGGAGACTACAAAGATGTGTACTATTAAGAACTAGATGGAAACTCAGTTTTGAGAGTATCAAGAGGATGAAATCTAGCATTCGAAATAGCGAATTCGATGAGAAGTTCAACGCCAGAAGTACGCATAATGAATCCTATAATTCTAAGCATACTACCTGAAGGTTACACAATTCAAACCCCTTCATGTGCATACACAATATTAAAAAAAGGACGAAAACATGTAATAGAATATTAATAAAAGTTTCATTATTTGCAAAGTTGTTCCTATAGATAACATTACAAGGAAGAAAGTCGTTTTCAAACGGCTCGGAATTTTCGCGTTCCAGATGAAACTCAGTGCGGTAGTACGATAAAATAAAACAAAGTTGTTGGGATTATTCAATGTTGACAATGTTTTAGAAATTTAAAAATGTAAATTGCCTCACCACAAGAGTACTGGAATGTTGTATTGCAGACTGCAAAGATGTGTACTGTTAAGATCTAGATGGAGAGGCAGTTTGAGAGTATGAAGGTGCTAATAACCTAGCATTCAAAAATGGCTACTTCAATAATGATCAGTACCAGAAGTACAGAAATTGAATCCTCTAGCATTTACTATTTAGCATATTGTCTGAAGGTTATCCAGATCACATACCTACATGTGCATACAGAACGTTAAAAAAAGAAGAAAACATGTAATAGTAATATTAATAAAAGTTTCATTATTTGCATAGTCGTTCCTGTAGATAACATTAATAGGAAGAGAGTCATTTACAACCAGATCGCAATTTTGGCGTTCCCAGGGGGAACTCAGTGCGATAAAATAAAAAGTACGTGATAGGATAAATCAAAGTTGACAATGTTTTTAGAAAATCAAAAAAGTAAATTAACTCACCACGAGAGTATTGAAATGTTGTATTGGAGACTACAAAGATGTGTACTATTAAGAACTAGATTGAAACGCAGTTTGAGAGTATCAAGAGGATGAAAATCTAGCATTCGAAATAGCGAATTCGATGAAGTTCAACGCCAGAAGTACGCATAATGAATCCTATAATTCTATGCATACTACCTGAAGGTTACACGATTCAAACCCCTTCATGTGCATACACAATATTAAAAAAGGACGAAAACATGTAATAGTAATATTAATAAAAGTTTCATTATTTGCAAAGATGTTCCTATAGATAACATTAACAGGAAGAAAGTCGTTTTCAAACGGCTCGGAATTTTCGCGTTCCAGATGAAACTCAGTGCGGTAGTACGATAAAATAAAACAATGTTCATGGGATTATTCAATGTTGACAATTTTTTAGAAAATTAAAAATGTAAATTGCCTCACCACAAGAGTACTGGAATGTTGTATTGCAGACTGCAAAGATGTGTACTGTTAAGACCTAGATGGAGAGGCAGTTTGAGAGTATGAAGGTGCTAATAACCTAGCATTCAAAAATGGCTACTTCAATAATGATCAGTACCAGAAGTACAGAAATTGAATCCTCTAGCATTTACTACTTAGCATATTGTCTGAAGGTTACCCAGATCACACACCCACATGTGCATACAGAACGTTAAAAAAAGAAGAAAACATGTAATAGTAATATTAATAAAAGTTTCATTAGTTACAAAGTTGTTCCTATAGATAACATTAATAGGAAGAGATTCGTTTACAAACGTATCGCAATTTTGGTGTTCCCAGGATCAACTCAGTGCGATATAATAAAACGTAAATCATAGGATTATTCAATGTTGACAATGTTTTTAGAAAATCAAAAATGTAAATTGCCGCACCACGAGAGTACTAGAATGTTGTATTGCAGACTGCAAAGATATGTACTGTTAAGAACTAGATGGAGAGGCAATTTGAGAGTATGAATATTCTACAAAGCTAACCAATTTTGGCGTTCCCAGGGGTAACTCAGAGCGATAAAATAAAACGTACATCATAGGATTATTCAATGTTGACTATGTTTCTAGAAAATCAAAAATTTAAATTGCCTCACCACGAGAGTACTGGAATGTTGTATTGCAGAATGCAAAGATGTTACATTAAGATCTAGATGGAATAGCAGTTTAAGATTATGAAGAGGTTAAAAACCTATCAATCAAAATGGCGGCTTCTTTGCTGATCAGTACCAGAGTACTCATAATGAATCCTCTAGCATATACTTCTGAGAATATTATCTGAAGGTTACTAATATCAGACACCTTCATGTGCATACAGAACGTTAATAAGGAGAAAACATGTAATAGTAATATTAATAAAAGTTTCATTATTTGCAAAGCCTTTCCTGTAGATAACATTAATAGGAAGAGAGTCATTTACAACCAGATCGCAATTTTGGCGTTCCCAGGGGAACTCAGTGCGATAAAATAAAAGTACGTGATAGGATAAATCAAAGTTGACAATCTTTTTAAAAAATCAAAAAAGTAAATTAACTCACCACGAGAGTTCTGAAATGTTGTATCGGAGACTACAAAGATGTGTACTATTAAGAACTAGATGGAAACTCAGTTTGAGAGTATCAAGAGGATGAAAATCTAGCATTCGAAATAGCGAATTCGATGAAGTTCAACGCCAGAAGTACGCATAATGAATCCTATAATTCTAAGCATACTACCTGCAGGTTACACGATTCAAACCCCTTCATGTGCATACACAATATTAAAAAAGGACGAAAACATGTAATTGTAATATTAGTAAACGTTTATTATTTGCAAAGTTGTTCCTATAGATAACATTAACAGGAAGAATGTCGTTTCAAACAGCTCGGAATTTTCGCGTTCCAGATGAAACTCAGTGCGGTAGTACGATAAAATAAAACAAAGTTGTTGGGATTATTCAATGTTGACAATGTTTTAGAAAATTAAAAATGTAAATTGCCTCACCACAAGAGTACTGGAATGTTGTATTGCAGACTGCAAAGATGTGTACTGTTAAGATCTAGATGGAGAGGCAGTTTGAGAGTATGAAGGTGCTAATAACCTAGCATTCAAAATGGCTACTTCAATAATGATCAGTACCAGAAGTACAGAAATTGAATCCTCTAGCATTTACTACTTAGCATATTGTCTGAAGGTTACCCAGATCACATACCTACATGTGCATACAGAACGTTAAAAAAAGAAGAAAACATGTAATAGTAATATTAATAAAAGTTTCAGTATTTGCATAGTCGTTCCTGTAGATAACATTAATATGAAGAGAGTCATTTACAACCAGATCGCAATTTTGGCGTTCCCAGGGGGAACTCAGTGCGTAAAATAAAAAGTACGTGAAAGGATAAATCAAAGTTGACAATCTTTTTAAAAAATCAAAAAGGAAATTAACTCACCACGAGAGTTCTTAAATGTTGTATTGGAGACTACAAAGATGTGTACTATTAAGAACTAGATGGAAACTCAGTTTGAGAGTATCAAGAGGATGAAAATCTAGCATTCGAAATAGCGAATTCGATGAAGTTCAACGCCAGAAGTACGCATAATGAATCCTATAATTCTATGCATACTACCTGAAGGTTACACGATTCAAACCCCTTCATGTGCATACACAATATTAAAAAGGACGAAAACATGTAATAGTAATATTAATAAAAGTTTCATTATTTGCAAAGTTGTTCCTATAGATAACATTAACAGGAAGAAAGTCGTTTCAAACGGCTCGGAATTTTCGCGTTCCAGATGAAACTCAGTGCGGTAGTACGATAAATAAAACAATGTTCATGGGATTATTCAATGTTGACAATTTTTTAGAAAATTATAAATGTAAATTGCCTCACCACAAGAGTACTGGAATGTTGTATTGCAGACTGCAAAAATGTGTACTGTTAAGATCTAGATGGAGAGGCAGTTTGAGAGTATGAAGGTGCTAATAACCTAGCATTCAAAATGGCTACTTCAATAATGATCAGTACCAGAAGTACAGAAATTGAATCCTCTAGCATTTACTACTTAGCATATTGTCTGAAGGTTACCCAGATCACACACCTACATGTGCATACAGAACGTTAAAAAAAGAAGAAAACATGTAATAGTAATATTAATAAAAGTTTCATTAGTTACAAAGTTGTTCCTATAGATAACTTTAATAGGAAGAGATTCGTTTACAAACGTATCGCAATTTGGTGTTCCCAGGATCAACTCAGTGCGATATAATAAAACGTAAATCATAGGATTATTCAATGTTGACAATTGTTTATGGTGGTGCGTCGGCGAGTTGAATCACGCGCCGCACCGCCAGCACTCGGCGTCAGCACAGCGAGCAACGGACCGTGGCAAGACCAGGAGAAAGAGGAAGAGGCGGCCAGCTAGCGAAGCCCCGGAGTGGTGGCGAGGCTATGCCGCCGGCGAGAATAAAAGCGGGCCCCGCCGCCGAGCGGGCAGACAGTGTTATAGCAGAGTTCCGAGTGTAAGTGACGTAGTGCGGCCAAAGTGATATATTATTAGACCCGGCAATCGTATTATTGGACGTTCTTCTTGGCAACTGGTGAAACTGCATTGTACTTTGGACATCTAATGGTAAACGGTAACCCGGCTTTGTTATTTGGTATTATTCTTTGGTTACCGGTTTGTTATAATTGATTTGCTGCATTTGTGGAATAAAAACGTTGTTTACGAAACTTCTGTGTTTTCCTGGATATAACAATTGGCGACGAGGAAAACGTGAACATGGCAAGTGCACCGGCCCAGTCAGAGCTAGCGCAGATTCTGCAGTTTATGCAGCAGCAACAGCAGCAACAGCATCAGCACCAGATGCAACTGATACAACAGTTAGCAACAGGACTAGAGAAGTGGCTTCAAGCGCAGTTAGCGGTGAGTGCAACAAAAGGCGAGCACGCGCCTGCGCCATATACCCCATTCCTGCCGCAAGTAGAAAGTTGGGCAGATTATGTTGAGAGATTAGAGCAACATTGTATATATTATGGGGTTGAAAGTGAAGAAAGAAAACGGGCAGCATTTTTAAGTACTGTGGGCAGTGAGACGTATTCATTGTTAAAGAAATTGTGCAGTGATAAAGAAATTTGTAAATTGCCGTGGTCAGAGATAAGAGAAACATTAGATAAATATTATGAAAAAAGGCCGCATGTGGTAGCAGCGCGGTATGCATTTTTTCAATGTAGAAAGAAAGATACGCAAACACACACAGAGTGGATTACTGAGTTGAACGGGTTAGCGAGGAACTGCGAATTTAAGTGCCAATCTAAGATGTGTGGAAAATCTTATGCAGAAACACTGATAAGAGACGCGGTAATCTTGAACACTCCGGAAGACAAAATCAGGTTTGAAGCACTCAAGAGCAGCGATCCGTCACTAGATGAAATTCAAAAATTGGCTACGACGTTCGAAGTAACATCGCGCACCGCACGAGAAATCGCCAGTAACAACCAAATATTTCAGACCGGTTACGAACGAGGGCAACGCCAGGAGATCCAAGGTGGCTCTGATAAGGAGCCGAGTTGCAAGATAAGAAGGCGGCCGCGCAACAGCCCGGTTAGGGCGAGGTCGGCGGGCAGCCCCGATAACGAGGTGGTCCGGCCGGCGCGTTATCGCGGAAGAAAGTTTACGCGATACGAAGGCGGCATGGGCGACGGCAGCAGTGACACCAGCAATAGTAGCCTAAACAAAAATAACAGAAAATTATGCAGGTTTTGTACGAGAAGCCACGAAAGGTGGCAGTGCAAATTCAGGCAGGCGAGTTGTTACAAGTGCGGGAAGACTGGACACATCAGGGAAGTGTGTTGGCAGGAGCGGCAAGAGAAGTGGGAAAGATGAAAAGCAAGAGAAGAAGAAGAAATGGATGTGAATGTGGTACACCAGTTGTTAAGTGGCAAGGGCAGAATAAGTTAGTAATAAAACTGGACATGGGCGAAAAGGAAGTGAAGTTTTTGGTAGACACTGGTGCAACTGTGACATTGATAAACTTAGATACGTACAGGAAATTAGGGAACCCCCAAGTGAAAAAAATAGAAAAACCAGTGTATGGTTTTGGCAAAGACCCCATAAAAGTGCTAGGGAAAATCAAGGTACCAGTTAAGTATAAATCAAGGAAAGCAGAATTAGAGGTGTTAGTGGTGGATAGCTATGATGTAGTGAACATACTAGGATTAGACAGCTTTGATAAGATCGGTTTAGGTGTCGTGGATGAAGTGTGTGCGGTAGAGCAACAGAAAGTGTCAACATTGGTCGGTGAATTAAGAAATCAATTCCCGGAAGTGTTTAAACCTGGACTAGGCAAATGTAATAACTTTGAAGCCGGGCTAATATTAAAAGAAAGCAGTAAGCCCAGGTTTTTTAAAGCTCGCCCAGTGCCATGGGCACTGAGAGACAAAGTGGAAGAAGAGATCAAAAGGTTGGAGCGAGAAGGGATTATAACAAAGGTGGCTACCAGCAAGTGGGCCACTCCCTTGGTGGTGGTGTCAAAAAGTGATGGCGGCATTCGTTTATGCGGAGATTTTAAGAGCACGGTAAACGAGCAGCTAGAAATTGAACAACACCCCATTCCGAAGCCGGAAGATTTATTTTACAAACTAGCAGGGGGGCAGCAGTTCACCAAAATTGATCTTAAAGATGCATATTTACAAATACCTCTAAATGAAGAAGCAAAAAAGTGTTAGTGGTAAACACGCAGTTGGGATTGTATCAATACAACCTATTGCCGTTTGGGGTCGCCTCAGCAGCGGCAATATTTCAAAAAGTGTTGGAAGAAATCACGTCTCAAGTGAGTGGGTGCATTAACTATCTGGACGATATCATAGTGACAGGGAAAAACACAGAAGATCACGTGGCTAATCTAAAGAGTTTACTAGGATTGTTAAAAGAGTGGGGATTTAAAGTGAACTTCAATAAGTGTGAGTTTTTTCAAGCAACAGGTCACTTTCTTAGGTCACGAACTAACGGAGTCAGGAATTAAGCCGACGCTGCCAGGACCAGAGGGGAGGAGCCCAGCGGAGGTGCTGCACGGTCGGCAGCACAGAACCCTGCTGTCATTGTTAAAGCCAGGTAACCACCGCAACGAAGAGGCGGTGGAACCGAAATATAAGGAGTGGCCAACACAGCAAGCAACGGAGCAGTCAGCCGAGCACCCTGTGGAGCAGCAACCGGCGCCGAACCTGCAGTCGGAGGCGCCGATGAGGTCGACAAGACGTCGCGTGCGGTTCGCACCGTACACGACGTTTTCGAGAGGGGGAGGGTGTTATGGTGGTGCGCGGCGAGTTGAATCACGCGCCGCACCGCCAGCACTCGGCGTCAGCACAGCGAGCAACGGACCGTGCGAGACCAGGAGAAAGAGGAAGAGGCGGCCAGCTAGCGAAGCCCCGGAGTGGTGGCGAGGCTATGCCGCCGCGAGAATAAAAGCGGGCCCCGCCGCCGAGGGGGCAGACAGTGTTATAGCAGAGTTCCGAGTGTAAAGTGACGTATGTGCGGCCAAAGTGATATATTATTAGACCGGCAATCGTATTATTGGACGTTCTTCTTGGCAACTGGTGAAACTGCATTGTACTTTGGACATCTAATGGTAAAACGGTAACCCGGCTTTGTTATTTGGTATTATTCTTTGGTTACCGGTTTGTTATAATTGATTTGCTGCATTTGTGGAATAAAAACGTTGTTTACGAAACTTCGTGTTTTCCTGGATATAACAACAATGATTTTAGAAAATCAAAATGTAAATTGCCGCACCACGAGAGTACTAGAATGTTCTATTGCAGACTGCAAAGATATGTACTGTTAAGAACTAGATGGAGAGGCAATTTGAGAGTATGAATATTCTACAAAGCTAACCAAATTTGGCGTTCCCAGGGGAAACTCAGAGCGATAAAATAAAACGTACATCATAGGATTATTCAATGTTGACTATGTTTTTAGAAAATCAAAAATTTAAATTGCCTCACCACGAGAGTACTGAATGTTGTATAGCAGACTGCAAAGATGTTACAGTTAAGATCTAGATGGAGTGGCAGTTTAAGAGTATGAAGAGGTTAAAAACCTATCAATCAAAATGGCGGCTTCGTTGATGATCAGTACCAGAGTACTCATAATGAATCCTCTAGCATATACTTCTGAGCATATTATCTGAAGGTTACTAAGATCAGACACCTCATGTGCATACAGAACGTTAAAAAAGGAGAAAACATGTAATAATAATATTAATAAAAGTTTCATTATTTGCAAAGCCGTTCCTGTAGATAACATTAATAGGAAGAGAGTCATTTACAACCAGATCGCAATTTTGGCGTTCCCAGGGGGATCTCAGTGCGATAAAATAAAAGTAGGTGAAAGGATAAATCAAAGTTGACAATCTTATTAAAAAATCAAAAAAGGAAATTAACTCAACACGAGAGTTCTTAAATGTTGTATTGGAGACTACAAAGATGTGTACTATTAAGAACTAGATGGAAACTCAGTTTGAGAGTATCAAGAGGATGAAATCTAGCATTCGAAATAGCGAATTCGATGAAGTTCAACGCCAGAAGTACGCATAATGAATCCTATAATTCTAAGCATACTACCTGACGGTTACACGATTCAAACCCCTTCATGTGCATACACAATATTAAAAAAGGACGAAAACATGTAATAGAAATATTAATAAACATTTTATTATTTGCAAAGTTTTCCTATAGATAACATTAACAGGAAGAAAGTCGTTTTCAAACGGCTCGGAATTTTCGCGTTCCAGATGAAACTCAGTGCGGTAGTACGATAAAATAAACAAAGTTGTTGGGATTATTCAATGTTGACAATGTTTAGAAAATTAAAATGTAAATTGCCTCACCACAAGAGTACTGGAATGTTGTATTGCAGACTGCAAAGATGTGTACTGTTAAGATCTAGATGGAGAGGCAGTTTGAGAGTATGAAGGTGCTAATAACCTAGCATTCAAAAATGGCTACTTCAATAATGATCAGTACCAGAAGTACAGAAATTGAATCCTCTAGCATTTACTACTTAGCATATTGTCTGAAGGTTACCCAGATCACATACCTACATGTGCATACAGAACGTTAAAAAAAAGAAGAAAACATGTAATAGTAATATTAATAAAAGTTTCAGTATTTGCATAGTCGTTCCTGTAGATAACATTAATATGAAGAGAGTCATTTACAACCAGATCGCAATTTTGGCGTTCCCAGGGGGAACTCAGTGCGTAAAATAAAAAGTACGTGAAAGGATAATCAAAGTTGACAATCTTTTTAAAAAATCAAAAAGGAATTAACTCACACGAGAGTTCTTAAATGTTGTATTGGAGACTACAAAGATGTGTACTATTAAGAACTAGATGGAAACTCAGTTTGAGAGTATCAAGAGGATGAAAATCTAGCATTCGAAATAGCGAATTCGATGAAGTTCAACGCCAGAAGTACGCATAATGAATCCTATAATTCTAAGCATACTACTGAAGGTTACACGATTCAAACCCCTTCATGTGCATCACAATATTAAAAAAGGACGAAAACATGTAATAGAAATATTAATAACATTTTATTATTTGCAAAGTTGTTCCTATAGATAACATTAACAGGAAGAAAGTCGTTTTCAAACGGCTCGGAATTTTCGCGTTCCAGATGAAACTCAGTGCGTAGTACGATAAAATAAACAATGTTCATGGGATTATTCAATGTTGACAATTTTTTGGAAAATTAAAAATGTAAATTGCCTCACCACAAGAGTACTGGAATGTTGTATTGCAGACTGCAAAGATGTGTACTGTTAAGACCTAGATGGAGAGGCAGTTTTGAGAGTAGAAGGTGCTAATAACCTAGCATTCAAAATGGCTACTTCAATAATGATCAGTACCAGAAGTACAGAAATTGAATCCTCTAGCATTTACTACTTAGCATATTGTCTGAAGGTTACCCAGATCACACACCCACATGTGCATACAGAACGTTAAAAAAGAAGAAAACATGTAATAGTAATATTAATAAAAGTTTCATTAGTTACAAAGTTGTTACCTATAGATAACATTAATAGGAAGAGATTCGTTTACAAACGTATCGCAATTTTGGTGTTCCCAGGATCAACTCAGTGCGATATAATAAAACGTAAATCATAGGATTATTCAATGTTGACAATGTTTTTAGAAATCAAAAATGTAAAGTGCCGCACCACGAGAGTACTAGAATGTTCTATTGCAGACTGCAAAGATATGTACTGTTAAGAACTAGATGGAGAGGCAATTTGAGAGTAGAATATTCTACAAAGCTAACAAATTTTGGCGTCCCAGGGGAACTCCGAGCGATAAATAAAACGTACATCATAGGATTATTCAATGTTGACTATGTTTTAGAAAATCAAAAATTTAAATTGCCTCACCACGAGAGTACTGGAATGTTGTATTGCAGACTGCAAAGTTGTTACAGTTAAGATCTAGATGGAATGGCAGTTTAAGATTATGAAGAGGTTAAAAACCTATCAATCAAAATGGCGGCTTCTTTGCTGATCAGTACCAGAGTACTCATAATGAATCCTCTAGCATATACTTCTGAGAATATTATCTGAAGGTTACTAAATCAGACACCTTCATGTGCCTACAGAACGTTAAAAAGGAGAAAACATGTAATAGTAATATTTAATAAAAGTTTCATTATTTGCAAAGCCTTTCCTGTTAGATAACAGTAATAGGAAGAGAGTCATTTGCAACCAGATCGCAATTTTGGCGTTCCAGGGGGGAACTCAGTGCGATAAATAAAAGTACCTGATGAGTTATTCATGTTGACAATGTTTTTGAAAATAAAATATTGTAATTGCCGCACCACGAGAGCTACTAGAGATGTCTACTATTGCAGACTGCAAAGTTATGTACTGTTAAGAAGTAGATGGAGAGGCCAATTTGAGAGTATGAATTTGTAACAAAGCTAGCAAATTTTGGCGTTCCCAGGGGAAACTAAGTTGCGATAAAATAAAACGTAAATCATAGGATTATTCAATGTTGACAATGTTCTAAGATAATTAAAAATTTTAATTGCCTCACCACGAGAGTACTGGAATATTGCATTGCAGATTGCAAGATGTGTCCAGTTAAGATCTAGATGGAAAGGCAGTTTAAGAGTATGAAGTGATTAAAAACCTATCATTCGAAATGGCGACTTCGATGATGATCAGTACCAGAAGTACTCATAATAAATCCTCTAGCATATACTTCTGAGCATATTATCTGAAGGTTACTAAGCTCAGACACCTTCATGTGCATAGAGAACGTTAAAAAAGGAGAAAACATGTAATAGTAATATTAATAAAAGTTTCATTATTTGCAAAGTCGTTCCTATAGATAACATTAATAGGAAGAGAGTCACTTACAACCAGATCGCAATTTTGGCGTTTCAAGGGGAAACTCAATGCGATAAAATAAAAAGTACCTGATGAGTTTATTCAATGTTGACAATGTTTTTAGAAAATCAAAATTGTAAATTAACTCACCAAGAGAGTTCTGGAATGTTGTCTGACAGACTACTACAATGTGTACTGTTAAGAACTTGATGGAGACGCAGTTTTAGGTATGCTGAGTTTTCAAATTTAGCATTCGGAATAGCGACATCCATGATGTTCAGTGCCAGAAGTACGCATAATGAATCCTATATGTCTAAACATACTACCTGAAGGTTACCCACATTCAATCCACTACATGTACATACAGAACTTTAAAAAGGAAGAAAACATGTAATAGTAATATTAATAAAAGTTTCATTATTTGCAAGGTTGTTCCTATAGATAACATTTACAGGAAGAAAGTCGTTTTCAAACGGCTCGGAATTTTCGCGTTCTAAGGGGAAACTCAGTGCGATAGTACGATAAAATAAAACGTAGTTCATAGAATTATTCAATGTTGACAAGATTTTTAGGAAATCAGAGATGTAAATTGCCTCCTCAGGAGAGGTCTACAAGATGGAGAGGCAGTTTGAGAGTATGAATAGGTTGCAAACCTAGCAAACAAAAAAACGATATTGATGATGATTAGGACCAGACATACTCAGTGTATCCTCTAGCATACACTTCTGAGAATATTATCTGAATGTTACCCAGATCAAAAACCTTCATGTGCATACAGAACGTTAATAAAGGAGAAAACATGTAATAGTAATATTAATAAAAGTTTTAATATTCGCAAAATTGTTTCTACAGATAACATAGGCAGGAAGAAAGTCGTTTACAAACAGATCGCGGTTTTGACGTTCCAAGGGGAAACTCAGTGCGATAAAATAAAATGTAGATCCTAGGATTATTCAGTGTTGACAATGTTTTTTAGAAAATTAAAAATGTATATTACCTCACCACCAGAGTACTGGAATGTTATACTGCGGACTGCAAGGAAATGTACTGTTAAGATCTAGATTAAGAGGCAGTTTGAGAGTTTGAAGAGGTTAAAAATCTAACATTCGAAATGGCGGGTTCGATAATGTTCAATGCCAGAAGTACGCGTAATAAATCCCGTAGCATATAGTTCTCAGCATTTTGTCTGGATTTTATGAATACGAATTGGGTCCACTTCCACTGGGTTTAGAGAAAATTACTTTATAGAGCGTCATTAACTGTTCTTTAGTCGTCATGAATTGTTTTATGACTGTGTGGGGGATATTTTTTAATTGAAAAGTGTTATTTGAATGTATATTCAGTGAATGGGCATTTATTCCAGTCTCAGCCAAGCTCAATGAGCTCTTAGCAAAGTCTCAACAAGTGATATTGACATCAAAACAAAAAGTTCATTGGTTCCTGTAAATTCTTACTTGAACACATTTGAATATCGGCAAGGCATTTATGTATAATTTTTCCCTCTTTAAGTAGCTCTGATTTACTAAGGGATTGAGGAAGGTTCTTTTTATCTCGTCAAAATTGAAGTCTACAGCGAGGAGTCCGTTGAAAAAAAAACTAGAAGTGGGTTCATCAATTTTTCGAAAAAAAATCCCTTTAAGAGTGAACCGTTGCCAGAGTCAGAAGTGACTACGATCAACGGCATGGAGGGCGGAAGAAGATAAAATCTCAACGAAGGCATAGGAGCACCGTTTGGAGCGTTGTCAGATCCCTCCAAAAAAACTTTATTCAATGTTGACAATGTTTTTAGAAAATTAAAAATATAAATTACCTCACCACAAGAGTACTGGAATGTATTGCAGACTGCAAAGAAATGTACTGTTAAGATCTAGATTAAGAGGCAGTTTGAGAGTTTGAAGAGGTTAAAATCCTACCTTTCGAAATGGCGGGTTTGATGCTGTTCAATGCCAGAAGTACGCGTAATAAATCCCGTAGCATATAGTTCTCAGCATTTTATCTGGATTTTATGAATAAGAATTGTGTCCACTTCCACTGGGTTTAGAGAATATTACTTTATAGAGCGTCAATAACTGTTCTTTAAGCGTCATGAATTGTTTTATGACTGAGTGGGGGATATTTTTTAATTGAAAAGTATTATTTGAATGTATATTCAGTGAATGGGCATTTATTCCAGTCTCAGCCAAGCTCAATGAGCTCTTAGCCAAGTCTCAACAAGTGACCTATATTGACATCAGAACAAAAAGTTCATTGGTTCCTGTACATTCTTACTTGAACACATTTGAATATCGGCAAGGCATTTATGTATAATTTTCCCCTCTTGATGTGGGCCTAATTTACTAAGGGATAAAGAAAGGTTCATTTTATCTCCTCAATACTTAACAGTCTACAACGAGGAGTCTTAAAATAAAAACTAGTGGTGGGTTCATCAATTTTTCGAAACAAATCCTGTTAAGAGTTGGTCTTTCCAGATTCAGCAGCAGTAGGCAGCCCTAATAATCATGCCGTGCCGTTCTGTGTGAGACCAAGGTTTTGACTAGACCGTGCCGAGTCGTGCTGGGTTGAAGTGCCCTATAAGAGCAATTAACATAATACATCTTTTTATATTTACTAATAGACACAACATGGAGAACTAATGAAGATTTTCTGAAAACTACCTATTTATCATACATAAGAACATAGTTTTCGAGATGTGGTATATGGGTGGAAAGTCACTACCATAGCCAGTAATAGTACAACATAAACATGTAACCTAGCACAAAACACTGCTTTAAAGGTAAACAATTGGGAATCCCCTTCTCCATTGCGGCAATGAAAGCATAAAGCTAAATCGAACCATTTCATATGCAAGAAGGATCCCTTAAAACGCATTTAAAAAGTAATAGTACAATTAACAAAGTTTTCGCTATTTGCAAAATTGATCATAAACAGAACAGAATGATAAAAGTTTTCGAATGAATCAATTTTTTTGTCTTTCCAGGCGAAATTCAGTGACTCATTGATTTCATTCCACTAAAATAAAACATAGGTCATAGGAATAATCAGTGTTGACAATGTTTCTAAAAACGGAAAAAATGTAAGTTTCATCACCACGATAGTTCTGGAATATTGTATGGCAGACTACAAAGATGTGTGATGTTTCAGAATTAGACGGAGAGGCATGTTAAGAGTGTAAAGTGATTTCGATCCTAGCATTCAAAATGTTGATTATGATGATGACCTGTGCAGAAATACGCATGGAAAATTCCGGAACATACATACAGTTACCACTTTCCGGTGAAACTGCGGCGTGAGGGACTCCAGTCTGCGATTCTTGAAAGAGTTTACCACAACATCACCGTTTAGGGAATTGTTTTTCCATAACGACGCCAACAGCGCGAAGGTCACCTCTGCGAATCAGCTGAGAAGAAGATTTTTGATTTCTCTAAAACTCCCGGGAACCTTTTCCGGAGAGCGCTTGTGAAGAGCAACTACAGTTTTTTGGAGGTGCACCTCCTGTCGGTGCTCTTTCGAAAGACAAGATTGGCGCTGTTGAAGAAATGGAGATGACACAAATTGAAGACTCGACAAACATAAAATATATTTTTTAGCATTTTAATTTAGTTAATGTTTTTATTTAGTTAAGTTTATAAATACCCAGTAAAAATTTATTTCTGTCGATGGAGATACCGTTTATAAAAGATGAATGTTGATCGTCGTTTATAAAATCTCAGAAGTGGCAATACGTATTGAATATATTACCTGTTTTGTGGCTCAGAGCAAAGTCGCTCGCCTTTCACCACTGAGGTCCGGGTTCTATTCCCGTCAATATCATGTGAAATTTGTTCCGACAAAACGAGTTCGCCTGCTTCACAAGCGCTAGTCCAACCTTTGTGAAGTGTCCCTAAACCCCCTTCCCTATTCCTTCCCAATTCTGGCCGCTGGTAGTGACGCAGAGGCGCGCGGTGTGAGGCGCGTACGCGGAGATGCTACCTAGCGGCCTTCTTGACAATTGACAGACGAGACGTGACACACATACAGAGTGCGCTGAAGTAAATATAGATAGCGCTGATGTGGAGGATTACTCCGAATTGCGCTCAACGGTCCAAGGGATTAAGAGACGCGTTGCGTAATGACACAACAAATGTAAAAAAAAAAATTCAACAACGCCTCAGCTCAGCAGACGTTTCCACTGGAAACTTGGAACTATTTTAGTTACTGACCGACATTAATTCTTCAGTGATCGTCATTAATTGTTTTGTGATGTGGTGGAGTATTTTTGTGTGTGGAGTATTTTTGGCCTGAACATTCTTTTGAATATCTAGTAAAGGGATGTGCTCGTAGTCAAGCCTCAACAGTTGACCAATACTGTCATCAGGACAAAAAATTCATTGGTACTGCAAAATTCTTATTTGAACACATTCGAATATCAGCAAGGCATTTATTTGTAATTGTCCCTGCTTTAGTGGCTCTAATTTACTAATGAATTAAGGAATGTTCATTTTATTCGCTGAAAATTGACGGCCTAAAGGCGGCTTCACTTATTCGGCATTCGCCGAGCAGCAAGCTACTGCTCGTCCAATCTCGAACAGATGGTGTGTTCGGCAAATGTTCATTCGTTTGTTGTGTCCAAAAGACCAACACGCGGTGGGTAGGGCGAGCATCGAACGGTTCGACACTCCGCAAATAGCAAGCAACCCATCTACACTACTCGGAATTCGGTGAGCGGTTTCTCGCTGTTCGCCGAATAACAAATGTGTGGAGCTGCGTTAGACGATGAGTCCGTGAAAAAACTAGAATTGGTTTTATCAATTTTTAGAAACAAAATCCAGTTGACAGTGAACCATTGCGAGGGTCAGAAGTGAAGTGGACCAATGTCTTCGATGGCCGAATAAATTATAATCTCAACTGCAAAGAAGGCGTATGAGTTCATCTCCCCTTCTAGCGTTGTGAGGTCCCTCCAATAAAACTAATCTGGGTAGAGGATATTCGTCAGCTCTAGTCGCATATAAGACATATTAGTAGAACTTTAAAGGAAGTCACGCTGGCGACCGGCCGTCGCTGCGCAGCTGTTTCTAGCAGCGGGGCGGATGTGGGAAACGTTTAACCTGAGTCGGTAGACAGTAGTGAACACAGAACACTAAAGGATCTGTGAACGTCCGGGAAACCCAAGAGGACTCTCCACCTAGGGCCTCCGCAAATTAAAGCCACATCGGAAGACGCCACGCCGTACCTGGTAGTAGTATTTACTTTATAGAGCGTCATTAATTATTATGTGTCATTAATTGTTTTATGACTGTGTGGGGGATAATTTTCGATTGAAAGTTATTATTTGAATGTATATTCAATGGATGAGCTCTTAGCCCAGTCTCAACAAGTGACCTATATTGACATCAGAACAAAAAGTTCATTGGTTCCTGTACATTCTTACTTGAACACATTTGAATATCGGCAAGGCATTTATGTATAATTTTCCCCTCTTGATGTGGGCCTAATTTACTAAGGGATAAAGAAAGGTTCATTTTATCTCCTCAATACTTAACAGTCTACAACGAGGAGTCTTAAATAAAAACTAGTGGTGGGTTCATCAATTTTTTCGAAACAAATCCTGTTAAGAGTTGGTCTTTTCCAGATTCAGCAGCAGTAGGCAGCCCTAATAATCATGCCGTGCCGTTCTGTGTGAGACCAAGGTTTTGACTAGACCGTGCCGAGTCGTGCTGGGTTGAGGTGCCCTATAAGAGCAATTAACATAATACATCTTTTTATATTTTACTAATAGACACAACATGGAGAACTAATGAAGATTTTCTGAAAACTACCTATTTATCATACATAAGAACATAGTTTTCGAGATGTGGTATATGGGTGGAAAGTCACTACCATAGCCAGTAATAGTACAACATAAACACGTAACCTAGCACAAAACACTGCTTTAAAGGTAAACAATTGGGAATCCCCTTCTCCATTGCGGCAATGAAAGCATAAAGCTCAATCGAACCATTTCATATGCAAGAAGGATCCCTTAAAAACGCATTTAAAAAGTAATAGTACAATTAACAAAGTTTTCGCTATTTGCAAAATTGATCATAAACAGAACAGAATGATAAAAGTTTTCGAATGAATCAATTTTTTTGTCTTTCCAGGCGAAATTCAGTGACTCATTGATTTCATTCCACTAAAATAAAACGTAGGTCATAGGAATAATCAGTGTTGACAATGTTTCTAAAACGGAAAAAATGTAAGTTTCATCACCACGATAGTTCTGGAATATTGTAGGCAGACTACAAAGATGTGTGATGTTTCAGAATTAGACGGAGAGGCATGTTAAGAGTGTAAAGTGATTTCGATCCTAGCATTCAAAATGTTGATTATGATGATGACCTGTGCAGAAATACGCCATGGAAAATTCCGGAACATACATACAGTTACCACTTTCGGTGAAACCTGCGGCGTGAGGGACTCCAGTCTGCGATTCTTGAAAGAGTTTTACCACAACATCACCGTTTAGGGAATTGTTTTTCCATAACGAGCCACACAGCTGCGAAGGTCACCTCTGCGAATCAGCTGAGAAGAAGATTTTTGATTTCTCTAAAACTCCGGGAACCTTTCCGGAGAGCGCTAGTGAAGAGCAACTACAGTTTTTTGGAGGTGCGACTCCTGTCGGTGCTCTTTCGAAAGACAAGATTGGCGCTGTTGAAGAAATGGAGATGACACAAATTGAAGACTCGACAAACATAAAATATATTTTTAGCATTTTAATTTAGTTAATGTTTTTATTTAGTTAAGTTTATAAATACCCAGTAAAAATTTATTTCTGTCGATGGAGATACCGTTTATAAAAGATGAATGTTGATCGTCGTTTATAAAATCTCAGAAGTGGCAATACGTATTGAATATATTACCTGTTTTGTGGCTCAGAGCAAAGTCGCTCGCCTTTCACCACTGAGGTCCGGGTTCTATTCCCGTCAATATCATGTGAAATTTGTTCCGACAAAACGAGTTCGCCTGCTTCACAAGCGCTAGTCCAGACCTGTGAAGTGTCCTAAACCCCCTTCCCTATTCCTTCCCAATTCTGGCGCGGGTAGGGACGCAGAGGCGCGCGGTTGTGAGGCGCGTACGCGGAGATGCTACCTAGCGTCCTTCTTGACAATTGACAGACGAGGCCGTGACCCACATACAGATGTGCGCTGAAGTAAATATAGATAGCGCTGATGTGAGGATTACTCCGAATTGCGCTCAACGGCCCAAGGGATTAGAGACGCGTTGCGTAATTGACACAACAAATGTAAAAAAAAAAAATTCAACAACGCCTCAGCTCAGCAGACGTTTCCACTGGAAACTTGGAACTATTTTAGTTACTGACCGATATTAATTCTTCAGTGATCGTCATTAATTGTTTTGTGATGTGGTGGAGTATTTTTGTGTGTGGAGTATTTTTTGGCCTGAACATTCTTTTGAATATCTAGTAAAGGGATGTGCTCGTAGTCAAGCCTCAACAGTTGACCAATACTGTATCAGGAGCAAAAAATTCCTGGTACTGCAAAATTCTTATTTGAACACATTCGAATATCAGAAGGCATTTATTTGTAATTGCTCCCTGCTTTGTGGCTCTAATTTACTAATGATATAAGGAATGTTCATTTTATTCGCTGAAAATTGAACGGCCTAAAGGCGGCTTCACTTATTCGGCATTCGCCGAGCAGCAAGCGACTGCTCGTCCAATCGCGAACAGATGTGTGTTCGGCAAATGTTTCATTCGTTTGTTGTGTCCAAAAGACCAAACACGCGGGGGGTATAGGGCGAGCATCGAACGGTTCGACACTCCGCAATATAGCAAGCAACCCATCTACACTACTCGGAATTCGGTGAGCGGTTTCTGCTGTCGCCGAAGTATACAAATGTGTGGAGCTGCGTTAAGACGATGAGCTCCGTGAAAAAACTAGAATGGTTTTATCAATTTTATAGAAACAAAATCCAGTTGACAGTGAACCATTGCGAGGGTCAGAAGTGAAGTGGACCAATGTCTTCGATGGCCGAATAAATTATAATCTCAACTGCAAAGAAGGCGTATGAGTTCATTCCCCTTCTAGCGTTGTGAGGTCCCTCCAATAAAACTAATCTGGGTAGAGGATATTCGTCAGCTCTAGTCGCATATAAGACATATTAGTAGAACTTTAAAGGAAGTCACGCTGGCGACCGGCCGTCGCTGCGCAGCTGTTTCTAGCAGCGGGGCGGATGTGGGAAACGTTTAACCTGAGTCGGTAGACAGTAGTGAACACAGAACACTAAAGGATCTGTGAACGTCCGGGAAACCCAAGAGGACTCTCCACCTAGGGCCTCCGCAAATTAAAGCCACATCGGAAGACGCCACGCCGTACCTGGTAGTAGTATTTTACTTTATAGAGCGTCATTAATTATTATGTGTCATTAATTGTTTTATGACTGTGTGGGGGATAATTTTCGATTGAAAGTTATTATTTGAATGTATATTCAATGGATGAGCTCTTAGCCCAGTCTCAACAAGTGACCTATATTGACATCAGAACAAAAAGTTCATTGGTTCCTGTACATTCTTACTTGAACACATTTGAATATCGGCAAGGCATTTATGTATAATTTTCCCCTCTTGATGTGGGCCTAATTTACTAAGGGATAAAGAAAGGTTCATTTTATCTCCTCAATACTTAACAGTCTACAACGAGGAGTCTTAAAATAAAAACTAGTGGTGGGTTCATCAATTTTTCGAAACAAATCCTGTTAAGAGTTGGTCTTTTCCAGATTCAGCAGCAGTAGGCAGCCCTAATAATCATGCCGTGCCGTTCTGTGTGAGACCAAGGTTTTGACTAGACCGTGCCGAGTCGTGCTGGGTTGAGGTGCCCTATAAGAGCAATTAACATAATACATCTTTTTATATTTTACTAATAGACACAACATGGAGAACTAATGAAGATTTTCTGAAAACTACCTATTTATCATACATAAGAACATAGTTTTCGAGATGTGGTATATGGGTGGAAAGTCACTACCATAGCCAGTAATAGTACAACATAAACACGTAACCTAGCACAAAACACTGCTTTAAAGGTAAACAATTGGGAATCCCCTTCTCCATTGCGGCAATGAAAGCATAAAGCTCAATCGAACCATTTCATATGCAAGAAGGATCCCTTAAAACGCATTTAAAAAGTAATAGTACAATTAACAAAGTTTTCGCTATTTGCAAAATTGATCATAAACAGAACAGAATGATAAAAGTTTTCGAATGAATCAATTTTTTTGTCTTTCCAGGCGAAATTCAGTGACTCATTGATTTCATTCCACTAAAATAAAACGTAGGTCATAGGAATAATCAGTGTTGACAATGTTTCTAAAAACGGAAAAAATGTAAGTTTCATCACCACGATAGTTCTGGAATATTGTATGGCAGACTACAAAGATGTGTGATGTTTCAGAATTAGACGGAGAGGCATGTTAAGAGTGTAAAGTGATTTCGATCCTAGCATTCAAAATGTTGATTATGATGATGACCTGTGCAGAAATACGCATGGAAAATTCCGGAACATACATACAGTTACCACTTTCCGGTGAAACTGCGGCGTGAGGGACTCCAGTCTGCGATTCTTGAAAGAGTTTACCACAACATCACCGTTTAGGGAATTGTTTTTCCATAACGACGCCAACAGCGCGAAGGTCACCTCTGCGAATCAGCTGAGAAGAAGATTTTTGATTTCTCTAAAACTCCCGGGAACCTTTTCCGGAGAGCGCTAGTGAAGAGCAACTACAGTTTTTTGGAGGTGCGACTCCTGTCGGTGCTCTTTCGAAAGACAAGATTGGCGCTGTTGAAGAAATGGAGATGACACAAATTGAAGACTCGACAAACATAAAATATATTTTTAGCATTTTAATTTAGTTAATGTTTTTATTTAGTTAAGTTTATAAATACCCAGTAAAAATTTATTTCTGTCGATGGAGATACCGTTTATAAAAGATGAATGTTGATCGTCGTTTATAAAATCTCAGAAGTGGCAATACGTATTGAATATATTACCTGTTTTGTGGCTCAGAGCAAAGTCGCTCGCCTTTCACCACTGAGGTCCGGGTTCTATTCCCGTCAATATCATGTGAAATTTGTTCCGACAAAACGAGTTCGCCTGCTTCACAAGCGCTAGTCCAACCTTTGTGAAGTGTCCTAAACCCCCTTCCCTATTCCTTCCCAATTCTGGCCGCTGGGTAGTGACGCAGAGGCGCGCGGTGTGAGGCGCGTACGCGGAGATGCTACCTAGCGTCCTTCTTGACAATTGACAGACGAGACGTGACACACATACAGAGTGCGCTGAAGTAAATATAGATAGCGCTGATGTGGAGGATTACTCCGAATTGCGCTCAACGGCCCAAGGGATTAAGAGACGCGTTGCGTAATGACACAACAAATGTAAAAAAAAAAATTCAACAACGCCTCAGCTCAGCAGACGTTTCCACTGGAAACTTGGAACTATTTTAGTTTACTGACCGATATTAATTCTTCAGTGATCGTCATTAATTGTTTTGTGATGTGGTGGAGTATTTTTGTGTGTGGAGTATTTTTGGCCTGAACATTCTTTTGAATATCTAGTAAAGGGATGTGCTCGTAGTCAAGCCTCAACAGTTGACCAATACTGTCATCAGGACAAAAAATTCATTGGTACTGCAAAATTCTTATTTGAACACATTCGAATATCAGCAAGGCATTTATTTGTAATTGTCCCTGCTTTAGTGGCTCTAATTTACTAATGAATTAAGGAATGTTCATTTTATTCGCTGAAAATTGAACGGCCTAAAGGCGGCTTCACTTATTCGGCATTCGCCGAGCAGCAAGCTACTGCTCGTCCAATCTCGAACAGATGGTGTGTTCGGCAAATGTTCATTCGTTTGTTGTGTCCAAAAGACCAACACGCGGTGGGTAGGGCGAGCATCGAACGGTTCGACACTCCGCAAATAGCAAGCAACCCATCTACACTACTCGGAATTCGGTGAGCGGTTTCTCGCTGTTCGCCGAATAAACAAATGTGTGGAGCTGCGTTAAGACGATGAGTCCGTGAAAAAACTAGAATTGGTTTTATCAATTTTTAGAAACAAAATCCAGTTGACAGTGAACCATTGCGAGGGTCAGAAGTGAAGTGGACCAATGTCTTCGATGGCCGAATAAATTATAATCTCAACTGCAAAGAAGGCGTATGAGTTCATCTCCCCTTCTAGCGTTGTGAGGTCCCTCCAATAAAACTAATCTGGGTAGAGGATATTCGTCAGCTCTAGTCGCATATAAGACATATTAGTAGAACTTTAAAGGAAGTCACGCTGGCGACCGGCCGTCGCTGCGCAGCTGTTTCTAGCAGCGGGGCGGATGTGGGAAACGTTTAACCTGAGTCGGTAGACAGTAGTGAACACAGAACACTAAAGGATCTGTGAACGTCCGGGAAACCCAAGAGGACTCTCCACCTAGGGCCTCCGCAAATTAAAGCCACATCGGAAGACGCCACGCCGTACCTGGTAGTAGTATTTTACTTTATAGAGCGTCATTAATTATTATGTGTCATTAATTGTTTTATGACTGTGTGGGGGATAATTTTCGATTGAAAGTTATTATTTGAATGTATATTCAATGGATGAGCTCTTAGCCCAGTCTCAACAAGTGACCTATATTGACATCAGAACAAAAGTTCATTGGTTCCTGTACATTCTTACTTGAACACATTTGAATATCGGCAAGGCATTTATGTATAATTTTCCCCTCTTGATGTGGGCCTAATTTACTAAGGGATAAAGAAAGGTTCATTTTATCTCCTCAATACTTAACAGTCTACAACGAGGAGTCTTAAAATAAAAACTAGTGGTGGGTTCATCAATTTTTCGAAACAAATCCTGTTAAGAGTTGGTCTTTTCCAGATTCAGCAGCAGTAGGCAGCCCTAATAATCATGCCGTGCCGTTCTGTGTGAGACCAAGGTTTTGACTAGACCGTGCCGAGTCGTGCTGGGTTGAGGTGCCCTATAAGAGCAATTAACATAATACATCTTTTTATATTTTACTAATAGACACAACATGGAGAACTAATGAAGATTTTCTGAAAACTACCTATTTATCATACATAAGAACATAGTTTTCGAGATGTGGTATATGGGTGGAAAGTCACTACCATAGCCAGTAATAGTACAACATAAACACGTAACCTAGCACAAAACACTGCTTTAAAGGTAAACAATTGGGAATCCCCTTCTCCATTGCGGCAATGAAAGCATAAAGCTCAATCGAACCATTTCATATGCAAGAAGGATCCCTTAAAACGCATTTAAAAAGTAATAGTACAATTAACAAAGTTTTCGCTATTTGCAAAATTGATCATAAACAGAACAGAATGATAAAAGTTTTCGAATGAATCAATTTTTTTGTCTTTCCAGGCGAAATTCAGTGACTCATTGATTTCATTCCACTAAAATAAAACGTAGGTCATAGGAATAATCAGTGTTGACAATGTTTCTAAAAACGGAAAAAATGTAAGTTTCATCACCACGATAGTTCTGGAATATTGTATGGCAGACTACAAAGATGTGTGATGTTTCAGAATTAGACGGAGAGGCATGTTAAGAGTGTAAAGTGATTTCGATCCTAGCATTCAAAATGTTGATTATGATGATGACCTGTGCAGAAATACGCATGGAAAATTCCGGAACATACATACAGTTACCACTTTCCGGTGAAACTGCGGC
>JAHLJT010008446.1:215409592-215493496 GCA_031308135.1 Acheta domesticus
TATACCACCACAAATTAAACCGTACTTGATAGAAGTTTGGGGGAGCCGAGGAGATGCTCTCTTCTTCAGTGACTCTAAGCCAACGCGTGTATTTGACAGGAAAACTGAATGTGCCTGTCATGAGAGCATAGTATAGAAACATATGATACAGGACAGATGAGAGAACTTCAGCAGAAGGCCCATAACTGGCAGGGGACAGTTCTATCAGGAAAGCACTCTAAAAGAGCAACGCTCGAGCAGCCAACTGAATTCCATCAGGAGAAGTAAATATTTTCAATGCTGAGTTAAATCTCGTAAAGGCGCAAGTGAGACTTAAGCTAACAAATGACGTAGTCCTGAAGCAAAACGTCAATACAAATGTTACTACCAAGAGAACACAAGAAAGAACAACGTATTCAGGTATCCATCTTCTAACACAGTATGAAAGATATTTATGATGCAACAAAGCTGCATCATCCAGGAATGAAAAAAATTAAGGCCAAAAATACACAAACGCCTTTGCAGTGCCAATGATTATGTCATTCTTGGTCAAATGGATCAATTTATTGCCTTGAATGTTATAGAAACCCCTTTCGAAGAGGTTGCGGATTGATTTAGTGCGCTGACGGTCGACACCTAGGTTACAAATACGAATGGGAATCTTTCTTCACAAGGAACCCTGCCAACGACAAAAGTATCCATCATGATTATAAAAATTTAGATTCCTCAAGATAGTCGAGATATTCTGCATATTGTTGAGTACTTCGGAGAATTCTTAAGAACATTTGCGCACCTATTCTCTCAATGCTCAAAAGACTGAAGTTAGGAAGAACATTTTGGAAGGATTCCAACACGTTCCAAAATGTTGAGAGGATGTAGCTATCTATTTAACTTTTAGTAAGGCTCGTACATTTTGTTATTATTATTTATATTGTGTTATTAAGTTGTACAACGGTTAACTTATAGTGATGTCACTTGAATGTTTTACAGCAACCTTGTGGATGGAATAAAAATATTCCGAAACGCTAGGAAACTAAAAGTTGATAGAAAGAAGGGAAAACAATATGAAGCAAAAGTCAAATATTTAAGATCAGATAACAACACTGAATACAAGATTTACACATTATTGTAAAAGTAAAGGTATAAAACAAGAATTCACAACTAGTTACTTTCCACATAGTAACGGAATTAGGAATGAGCTAATAACACTAAAAACCTCCGTACGTATTATCATCTGAGCTTCCATACTTCCATTAAAAGTTTGGGTAGTAGCTGTATCAACAGCAACATATTTACTTAATTTGACATATAACAAAGCAAAAAAACTCTAATAGAAATATGGACATGTTAAAAAACATTCAGTGATGCGTTTAAGAATATTCAGATAAAAAATATTCTTCAGAAACGTAGAGAAAACAACAACATAAATTTGATAGAAGAGGTAAAGAAGGTATTTTTGTTGAATCCACAAGAACAAGGAAAGCTTGAAAAAATGTAACTACAAGGCAGGGATAAATTTAGCATTAGCATGGATCCCTAACAAAATCAAATCTCTGTTAAGAAGTAAAGATGTCAGTAAAATAACTCTTCAATTGACTTAAAAACGACTATCAATGTACACAACATATCATGTTCTACAAAAAATATTATGAAATACATTGGTTAAGAAACGCAACATAAATGGAACTGGACTGATTACAAAACTAGCTTATTACACAAAACTATAAATACCTTAAACTCACTAATCATCAGTAAGAAAATGTGTCGCAGGGTACAAGTGGTCCTCTTGAGAATAAGATCTGGACACTTCAAGTTAAGTGATCTTTACTTAATACAAAAATCTCGTGCTTCCTAATTTGTTCTAAGAATACTCTGATCCCGTTTGTTTTCACGCTCTTAAATGACTGGAAGCTTTTCGATTTCTTTACAGTTTTGACAAGACAGGGAGGAAAGGTATTTGCAGAATTTCAATACCTCCAAAAAGATCGAAGGAAATTATGCTTCTTTCCGAGAGAATTAAAGTATTAGACAAATTACCACTTTAACAAGCTTTGACCACTTTAACAAGCACTTAGATTCAGCTTTCAATTGTGAAGCGAGCAAAGGTGGTTTGAAATTTTGAAATATTTGCACCACTTACACAACATCAAGTTAGTTGGCGAATCAGCGCCAGTCGATCAAGTTGCAGCACAGAAGTTTCCAAGCGGTCTTGTGGAAATTATTGAACATGGATATAAGTTCAAAATCAGGTGTGTATGATTCATCTCATCTGGTGATTTTTAGATTACGATTACAAATTACGATTAAATTGTAATGAACGTTAGTAAGAAAATATGAGATTAAAAAACTTCAATGTATTTTTTTTGTTTACGAGTTGATTGATGATAACTCAGAAATCAAAAGGACACATAGACCTTTATAAAGACTTTATATCTCAAAATTGATAATTGTTACATTTAAGTAGTAGTATACTGTACAATGTTCACAACATAATTTAGGCTGTGAGAGGTTAATTAGTCGAAATTGTATAAATGGTAGGAAATGGTGCGGTGTTTACTTACGATGGAGAACCAACGCCTCATATGCATTTCTATATTGTCGTATACAGTTTGATGTTAAATAGAATGGTGATAGAAACCTAAAGTAATAAAAAAATATCAGGAATTGGTCTCCACAATGACATTGCCGAAGGCAGATTGACTGTCGCAAATTTGAGAAGTACTGTTGCATTATCGTGAGATGTTTATAAACGGGTCAAGGTCAAGAAACAACTAATATTTAAGCAACAACAGTTAATGGAACAAAAAACAATACAGCGCCAGTAAGAGCAATACTACTACTGGAACAACAACTTTTACAAAATCATCATTCACAAAAACTTCTGCCATTGAAACAATCAAATAGTACTGTAAGACAAACTTTTTCAATAACGCTAGTGAATCTCAATTAAACTGCAAGAGTGTTTTCTACGCCAATTGTGAGGAAAATAAATGACAAACTGTTACAAATAGAAACACAAAAAATTAATAACGATCTTAATTAGCGAGTCCACGCGACAAAAATGAACTCAATTTTCACTTGAACTATCGCAAGCGTGAGACAGCGCTGGTGCATTAGAACGAAATAATGATTAATGGATCAAAATAATGAAAACTTCCACCAACTAGCAAACAATGTTCCAGCAGCAACCGCTGATGGAACGACGAAAATTCAGCAGCAACAGTTATTACTACTACTCGTACAACAACTTTCAGGAAACCTGTATCCACAATTTTTTTCAACCACTGGAACAATCAACCACTCTAAATCAATTTTTTTTATCTAAAATGCAGTGGAACCTCATTTAAATGCCGCAATGGTGTTTTCCGGTGGTGCAATTTCCGCAATGGTGCAAAGATAATAAATAATCAACAGATACATAATTACAGAAACACAAGACGTAAAATTAATGATGATCTTGACATGCGAATCCGCATGTGGAAAACTAGCTTAAAACCAAATGGCGCAACTGACTTTAAATAAAAAACATGTGGTGAAGAAATCTCCAAACAACAGGCAAATGAATGCAACATAAGCCTTCCCCTGATATTCCAGTTCAACTATAACTGAAATTAAGACCATAATCCAAGAAGCTCTCAAAAGACTACATACAAAAATTATTTCATTATCGCTGTGAAATAATGCCCCGACTACGCCCACTGCATTCCGCATTATTGTTAAAGACCTGAAAAGCTAAATACTATGTTTAATTCACATTAGATTAAAGAAGAAGAATAAGCATTCAAAGTAGTTTTGAAAAATATTTACCCTTAGACCGATGTAAGAACGTTACATATAGAAATAAAATTCTATGACAAATTTCGTCAAATTGATCATGCAAAACATCGAGATATGAAGACATTACTCTCTTTTTTTATTGAGATCAACAATAAAAGAAATTTACGAAATAGACCACTTCAACAACTGCATAATTTTTTTTCAAACCTGTTCGCATCAAAAATAGTGCAATTAAAAAATTGCTTATCTCATGGTCACGTTAGATGCTATTTCATAAAGTGAAGAGCAGTATCCGATGCGGAGAAAGTCACTGCATAGAAGATTGTAATAAAATGGACGAAATCATGCCTAAGTGTATGCGGATCGCTGTTGACAAAGGATGTGTCCATTAATGCCAGTCTCTTAAAATATGAGATTTCCGAATCCACAAAAACTATCACAACTTAAATTTCGAATGTTATTTCAACTGATAAAGACTCACAAACGCTACCTCAAACAAGCCCAGTTCAACATTACAAGCAAACAAATGAAAGAAATGCACTATTTGAAAATAAACAGTGATCAGATGAAAGTGAAATTGCAACAATTGTTAAAGAATATTTTAGGAAACGAATGTCTTTTTCGTAAGCAAGCGGTATAAATCAGTACGCTCATAAACCTTTAGTCAAATCTGCTATCAAAACGACGAATCAGCTTAACATGATAGCGTGGAATGAAAAGGATATTGATTCAAGAAGAAAAGTCAAATATTTCTTGATTTTTTTTCTGATTTGAGAAAGGTATAATAAACAGTGTTTGTAGTGCACTTTCTGAAAGCGTTATCAGATGTTTCTTTCATTTGAGTCAGTCCATAAATAGGTGTCAAACTGAAGAACTACAGAAAACTGAAGAACTAGAGAACTGAAAGAGTATCACAAGTAACTTGCACTTGCATTTCTTCCATCGCAAATGTTTGAAGAACCCAAAGAAGTTATACATGACAGCGTACTATCCGCGTTTTTTTTATTTCGATGTAAATTACGAATCACGGCAGAGGACCATACGCAAAAGACAAGCTATTCCAGCAAAGTTCAATGTATAAATATTTGGAATAAATACGAGTCCTCAGTAAGAAATTTTCACAGAACCAAACAGTGTAAGTGAGGCCTGGCAAAACAGATTTCAAATTTTAGTTGGAAAACAACATCCTTCATTTTACATCGCTTTAGTAGAAAACTTTTTGGACAAAATTCCTTACCTTCAATACGTACATGCATATCAAATCAAATTCATGCTAAGTACATGATTATTGTCTAAAATATCTATTAAAGTTCTCCAACAATATTGGTGTGGAAATCATAGAGACCGTATTATTGATTAGTTTCCCGCATTCAAAGTTGGTATTAAGTAACGACATTGAGAATTCTCAAACTAAAAAATTGGAATTATGACACACTATAAGTGAATCAAGAGATAAAATATCATAACTTATTATCAAGGAGATAATAATCAGAACATATTACTCTACTGCGACAGTTACATAAACTTTAAATGTTACATTTTTAAATTGCTGGCGATTCAAAATCAGGGGTTCCACAACAGTCTTCGAGAATAAAACATCGATGAACGGACAGAAATCACGTACCCCAGATCTGATATGGTTCGACGAATCCCTTTCAGATAACATCCGTCTCTGAGAATAAAATATCGGCCAACGCTCAGAAATCACTACTCCTGATTTGATATGGTTCAACAAATCCCTTGCAAATGATATCATTACTGACAAGTCATCTTTCTCCTAAATAATTGATGTTTAAGGTAAACGTGAGAACGGTTAAGTACTTAAAACTTTGATGATTATGCTAGGAAAGTTTATAACAGTATCTACGAGAGAGAGATGAGTAACTGTTTAATTGAATTTAAGAAATCCAAAACAGTAGCAGAAGTTGTGGATGGAAAAATAAAAAATATGAAAAGTGATCAAAGAGAATCGTTAGAGACGTACATTCTTAAGGAATGAATCAGACCTTCTTAGGTACAGTAAGATGCAAAGTAATTCAGACAGTATAACAAAACAAATACTTTAAAATGTTCATGTTTCAATGAAAACAGATTTTCAATTTGGGCCAATTAATCAGAAGTATACTGTTGATTTATAATCAGGGAGGATATTTTGTGGGGAATATTATGATCTGCTCAAAGTTTTTGGAAGTCTTGAGTGAATACATCATACAAGATAATATTAGTATTCGATTCGAAAAAATGCAGTTCTAATGCTGTAGTTGACGCTTTATATACTGAGAACTGTTCAAGAGGTTTATTTTGAGAACGACACATTCGAGAGATACTATCTTCAGTTGTACTCGCACTATCTTCCCATCCTGCAAACCTGGACAAGACTATAGCGGGATAATTGCACATTCGTCTTTATCTCAAAATTAGTGATATTAAATGTAGGAAGCCAACAGGAAAAAGTGGTTCTTCTATGCGTTAACATGACAGACGTCATTTGGGCCATTTCCTCTTATTCAAATTTGCCGTGAAGCAGTGTTTCTGCCTTTCTTAAATTGCACATGGACAAGTATTTATACATGCTTTCTACGCTGAGACTAAGTAATGTTTTTTAGGTCAGCCTCTTACATTTAAAAGAAAATATTAGGGCATTAGAGATATGTGATGAATCTCCGAGAGACGCAGAACGAATCTTTAGCTTTTGAAAACGATTTTTTTAATATCGAAAGGAGTTCTCAACTAGAGCAGCCCTCACTGAAGAATTCCTATGGAGCTCCACCGCGCCCCAAAGCGTGACACACCACCCAACGGCTCTCTTGTGAACTCCGAGGAATATAGTACAAAACGTACAGTTTTCAAACACGTAGTTCACAAGATACCTCAGAATTGTGTCCCCGGCCTTCCGTGTGGGCTATTTCTCTATATACTTCCCTAATTGTTACCCTTTATTTATATCGGCACGTTCTTTTATTGTCTTAGCGTGATTACTTGATACGAATAATAAATCGAATATCGATAAATAAAACGAGAATACTAATATCATCAAAGTGAATAACGCGAACGATATACCATTACCAACGTTACATGCACGAAAATATTGATGCTAGGAATTAGGAACCTCCAAGAAAAAATGGACAAGACTCTAAAAATTTATAAATTCACAACTAGAACAAAAGATAGCAGAAACGCTTTGTTTTCACAAGTACTAGAATCCAAAACCAGACCCACAGTTATATTAATAAACGAGAGCATACCTGGCATGGAAAATAAGGTCGATGCGTGAGAAAATTCTCAATAGCCACCTGTTTTTGTCAGACGAAGCTGAACTGGAAGAAATTTGAACGACGAGGCGGCTCATCCCGGACAGCCAAGAATACAATGACTCCACCCGCGGATTGAAATGATGAGTTGCAGGACTAAATTGAATGATTATTCCAGATCATTCTGGTATCTGAAGTGTCTGAAAGGGCAAATGAGGGACGTGTTAAAAGCCGTGTTTGCTGAAGTAATCTGATCACTGACGAACAGTTTTTGAGAGAGAAATTGAAGACAATAATGCGAAAGAGAAAGATATATTATCCTCTATGGCGTGGAAAACGAAAAGCTAAAAAATTCACAACTAGAACAAAAGATCAGAGAAAAACTTTGTTTTCGCAAAAGTAATAGAATCCGAAACCAGACCCACAGTTATACTGATACACGAGAGCTTACCTGGCATGGAAAATGAGGTCGATGCGTGAGAAAATTCTGAATAGCCACCCGTTTTAGTCAGATGAAGCTGAACTGGAAGAAATTTGAACGAAGAGGCGGCTCATCCCGGGCAGCCAAGAATACAATGACTCCACCCACGGATTGAAATGATGAATTGCAGACTAAATTGAATGATTATTCCAGATTATTCTGGTATCTGAAGTGTCTGAAAGGGCTAATGAGGGACGTGTTAAAAGCCAAGTGTTTGCTGAAGTAATCTAATCACTGGCGAACAGTTTTTGAGAGAGAAATTAAAGACAATAATGCGAAAGAGAAAGATATATTATTCTCTATGGCGTGGAAAACAAGGACTCTAAAGTTAATAAATTCACAACTAGAACAAAAGATCGGAGAAAAAATTAGTTTTCACAAAAGTAATAGAACCCGAAACCAGACCCACAGTTATACTAATACACGAGAGCTTACCTGGCATGGAAAATAAGGTCGATGCGTGAGAAAAATCTGAATAGCCACCCGTTTTTGTCAGAAGAAAGCTGAACTGGAAGAAATTTGAATGAATCATCTCGGACAGCCAAGAATACAATGACTCCAGTAGCGGATTCAAATGACGAATTGCAGACTAAATTGAATGATCATTCCAGGACATTTTGGTATCTGAAGTGTCTGAAAGGGCTAATGAGGGACGTGTTAAAAGCCAAGTGTTGGCTGAAGTAATCTGATCACTGACGAACAGTTTTTGAGTGAGAAATTGAAGACAATAATGCGAAAGAGAAAGATATATTATTCTCTGGCGTGGAAAACATGGACTCTAAAGTTAATAAATTCACAACTAGAACAAACGATCAGAGAGAAACTTAGTTGTCACAAAAGTAATAGAATCCGAAACCAGACCCACAGTTACACTGATACACGACAGCTTACCTGGGATGGAAAATAAGGTCAATGCGTGAGAAAATTCTGAATAGCCACCCGTTTTTGTCAGAAGAAAGCTGAACTGGACGAAATTTGAATGAATCATCTCAGACAGCCAAGAATACAATGACTCCAGTAGCGGATTCAAATGACGAATTGCAGACTAAGTTGAATGATCATTCCAGGTCATTTTGGTATCTGAAGTGTCTGAAAGGGCTAATGAGGGACGTGTTAAAAGCCAAGTGTTGGCTGAAGTAATCTGATCACTGACGAACTGTTTTTTGAGAGAGAAATTGAAGACAATAATGCGAAAGAGAAAGATATATTATGCTCTATGGCGTGGAAAACAAGGACTCTAAAGTTAATAAGTTCACAACTAGAACAAACGATCACAGAAAAACTTAAGTTTTCACAAAAGTAATAGAATCCGAAACCAGACCCACAGTTATACTGATACACGAGAGCTTACCTGGCATGAAAAATAAGGCCGATGCGTGGGAAAATTCTGAATAGCCACCCGTTTTTGTCAGAAGAAAGCTGAACTGGAAGAAATTTGAATGAAGAGGCGGCTCATCCCGGACAGCTAAGAATACAATGACTCCACCCGCGGATTGAAATGATGAGTTGCAGACAAAAGTGAATGATTCTTTCAGATCATTCTGGTATCTGAAGTGCAGAAAGGGCTAATGAGGCGCGTGTTAAAGGCCAAGTGTTTGCTGATGTAATGTGATTACTGACGAACAGATTTGAACTAGTTGGCATATTGAGCTTTGGAACATAGTGTACCTTTGGAGGCGTCTACCAGCGGCAATCCGCAGAACACTGTTGATTCCTCCCACCGCAAGGCGCCCGCCCTCTTGAGCGCCTGTGCCGCGCAACTGAAAGGCAACCCGCCGAGTATGGGTGCTGGAAGGGCAGCTGCAAAGCCGCATCGCTCTGCGACCCCTCGCTCAGGTGCCCCTGTCGCCGTGGAAGACGGCAAATCGCCACATGTGTAACCTCCGGTGACTTGACCTCGTCCCCGCCACCGAGTTGTATTTCTGACTTGCCACTACTTCTCGATACTCCAGCTTTGCTCGATTCTGCTATTACTTATCTTTACTTTACCGATCGCTACTGGGTCATTCCATGCAAAATTTCAGGTTTTCTGACAAGTCTCAGATTTTTTTCATATTTTATTACATTAATCTACTAATGATGAACAGTTAAAAGACAATTTATGGAATTAATATCTTCAGCAGTTTAGCAACAATTACGGGTTAAACATGGACGATGACACAATGTACTCAATAATGATAGTAATTATGACGTTCATAAAATGAATAAAACTTTAAAAACAGGCACACTATTTTGAAGATAAATGATCATATTTTAAGCAGTTGATAATATATTAAGGATTGAGACATTTGTTTATAATAAAAAATGCTAATAAATTAAACAAATACATTTTTCTTCAAAAATAATATTTTCTTTTCTTTCATATTTTACACACTGCAGGAACAACCAATAAATAACCATTCTGCAAACTGTCGCGATGGAATCTTAAAAAATGCGTAAGTTATTAAATAAAAAGTATACGCGCATTTTGCTCTTAAGGTTGAAAGTCGCGTGCCTTTGCCCAGCGAGGGGTGACGCAAGGTCGCAGGCAGGCACCGCCAAGTTCATTCCTTAGGGATATCCATCGATGCCTTCGAAGGGATCCTGACACCAGTTTACAGCCTTAGTTTTCACGTGTTACTGCTCAGTGATACATCGTGATAGAAAATGCCAAAGATAGTGAATACGTTTAACAGGCTTTTGTGCTGCAATCCATTCGGACTCGAGAAGCACAAAAGTCGGGTGGGTAAGAGAAAGATTACAGAGGCGATGCGGAAGAAAATAGTGGTAGGTGAAGCAATATGCGATGTGTCGTCACAAAATATCCAAAATGCCCAATGCAGATCTTAGTGACTCAACTGAAACAGTGAAGTGAAAACGTCAAGTGAAGAGGAGTACGTAGCCCCAGGAGTTGCAGAGGAAGCCACTATCAGTAATGTAAACATTTTGTATCCTCTGGGTCAATCACCATTGTCATTGCGAAAACAAACCCGAGAGATATCGTACGCAAGGAGAAAGGTGAGTGCCGTAAATAAAGCAGTTTCTGAATTATTTCATGTGAGTACAGAAAGCAATGATGGAGAAGAAATGTTGGTGTATCTCTTCATGTAGCTCCTACGGCAAAATTAACACCTAGAGAAGTAGTTTTGCGAAATCCACCATCGCGCGGCGGAGGAAAACTGTAACGCCGAGCGCTGACGAGGAACGCTGTGGCGCGGCGGCTCGAGCAGCAGAGACGAGTTCGTTAATGGAGCGCCAGTAAGATACTTTTATTCATAACTTTAAAAACATTCAAGATTCCATGATGAAATTTACAGAGTAGCTTGAAAGTAGTTTCAGCAATTTTTCTTCCAAAATTCAAGAATTTAAAAATATTATATTTCCATTTATTGCATTTTTTAGAATTTGTTTACTTCCTAATTGTTAAAGACTCACGGTAAAAAATATCTTTAGCGTAAAATTATCCTTTACATTTCTTCTACAAATGGTGTCACTTTCATATTTTTATATTTTTTACTTGTTTGCATATCATGGGAAAAAAATCATAACGGAATGTCTACAGACTGCTAACCTAATATTTCAAGTGCCCATTGTTGCTAAACAACGGATGATGAGACAAAAATATTGTACCTGGTTCATGCAGGTATCATAATAAGTAAGGTGGCAAAATATTTTTAAATTCTGAGATGTAGTGTCAGATTTCCTACTTTTTTGCATGGAATGACCCTACTGCTAGTATATACTTATCTTTATTTGCACAAACAGTTGTAAGCACAAGTCAAGCTCCTCTGGTATCTACAAGTCAACCATTCAGCACTTTAGTTCAACAGCCTCATGATAATATTTCTGAATAATGTTTCCCGTTTAACGACTATACTAGAGATATTGAACATGGTGTGGATGTTTTCTTCAAAAAATGTCATGCTTATTTCAGTAGCTCTCCTGTAAGTCTAAATTAGCACCTTTGGCTATTGTGAGCAGATATTTTTGTTCCCACGTACAATAAGTGGGAATTCTTCCAGGAAAACAATTTGTTTCTGTTAATTCTCCATTGAAGATTAACTTAATTGTGAAACAAAATTAAGTGTAAATGCAAATTAAAAAAACAACAAATTTTCTCTGAATATTCGAACATATTTTACGCCTAAAGTTGACCTCAAAAAAGTGCGGGATTTCTCTTAATCTTCATATTCACAATCCCGACGTAGCCAAAAGTGGCATTGTTGGGTGCAAGATATTAATAATTTTTAGAAACCACTACGACGAAATGGAAGATGACGAATGCGCTCACGTAAAATAGAGCATAAGACTGCTCGTCATTGCGATAAAGGAAGGATGGAGAGCCGCCGCTGCCAACGCTACTGACAGTGACGATTGGCACATAAGTACAAGTAGCCGTACCATCCACCTACTCCAGCCCACAATCTACTACTGATAGGCATGTGGGCAGCCCTTTTAATAGAGAGGGCACGAGGACTTCCGCGCGCTCACGCTTCGCGGGCCGCGGCGGCGGAGGAGGCGCAACCCGCGGAATGCACTCCCTGTACCCAGCTAGGCGCGAATAACGACCCGGACGCGACGGCTGGCGAACGCGGCCACTTGACGCCAAGCAGCAAACTTACTGGCTTACGTGTTCGAATTCGCTGATGTCATTCGCACAAACATATTTTCACATACTTCTATTTTCCGATTAGTATTCATTCTTGTAAAAGATAACTTATTTCAAAAAGTAAACACAACAGTTAATGTTCTTCGTCCATTCTTCAAAAAATGTATAATACCAATGAAAGTGTAGTCATATAACACTAAAGAAAAAATGAAAATGTTGCTAGCTAACAAGAAATAAAAATAATTGTTACAGGTTTTATAGTTCGAACAGAATAACACATATATTCATATTAACTCGTTTAGTCTTGTAACATTGAAGAAACATTAGTATGTAAAGGGCAAGAAAACATTGTGTTACTCACTGAACAATCGGCTCAGTGAAAACACTATTCACGCAGAATGTGACTTCTTTTATATCACGTTGATCCCAAAATCTGAGTGTGGTTCAAATTATCCTTAGCATCAAATTGGGGCGTGTTTTAATTTTCGTACTGCCGAAACATAAGGTGGGAGAATAGTAATTTGTATTGCATGACCTATAATGAAATGAAAGAGAAAAGAAATAATTAGAAAGAAGAGGTACTTAAGACATGTTTTAAAGAACATAAGATGTATAGAAAGAAATCTGAAGGAAGATATGCTTTGCTTCCAATTGAACGTGTTTTCATGTTCATGAGAATGGCTAGCTACCGACGGCCTCATTTTGAAACATGATATGACAGTTAAATGCTTTTTAATTATACAAAAAAGAATTTAGCTATATGTATGGATTTCATTTCGCGAAACTAAGTCCAAGAAGTTTGTCATTTCCCTGCACACACTACACGATGGTCACAAAACCTAATTAATGCGTATTTACTCAATACAACTAATAAAATGAACGTACGATTTTTTTTTCATTTAAAAGAAATCATCGACACGAAACCCTGTAACTTCGCTATTCATAGATACGAAATCACTTCTTCTGAAGTGATTTCAAAATTTGTGTATTTATAGTGCTTACTTGCTAAATAATTTTCCAGTTATATGTACGAATTTCATGTCACTAAACTAGGTTATCGGCATTTGTCTTTCTTGCACACACTAACGATAGTCTGAGAACATTGAAACGTAAATAAGGCCCACTTAATGCATAGAAAACAAAAAAAACGCTTGGCTGTTTTTATATTTCGAAAGAAACCACCGATACAAAATCCTGTAACTGAATTATTGATAGACAGGGAAACTCTCCCTAGTCGTTCATAAAAAAACATAGCATTGATGTCGAAGAAACATTAAAACATTAAAACATTCAATAAAATCGCTCAAAACTCGCAAACGATGCGTCCCAGACCCTTAACATAAGCTTTTCGTATCCCAATACATAACAATAGAGAGGACAGAAGTGTATTGTTGGATTACCAAATTTGCTGCACCGGTGAGGAGAGGACGGGGCAAGGAGGATAAAAGGCGAAAATATAATTGTCGACTGAAACAAAATACTCAATAAGTATTCAACAATATCATAAATTTGTTAATTTCCTATATCAAACAATAACAAGTAATTACATTGAAAAGGATGTTGATGATTCTAGCAGGTGTGGAGATTATGATGAAAATCAAGAGGAAGAAGAAAATTATGATGATGATTGATTGTGGCTATGATTCCCATAGTGAGAATGATACTCGTAATAGCGAGAGAGACAAAGATGCGATGTCTTGCAGTTCTGGTCAAGAAATTTAGATGATGTGATGCGTATCGAAAGCACTGTGAAAGATATGGATGCAACTGATCTGGTGTATAAAAGTGATGAAGATGATGTGATGCAAATCGGAAGCACTGCAAAGGATATGGATACAACTGACGAAGTATATCGAAGTAATGAAGATGTTATACATATCGGAAGCACTGTGAAGGACATGGATACAACAGTTGTGGTTGATAAAATGATGATGTGATGCATGTCGGAAGCACTTCGAAGGATATGGATGCAACTGATCTGGTGTATACAAGTGATGAAGATAACGTTCAACAAATGTCGTCAGTCGACCGAAAACTTTTCTGTAAATTCTTCCCCCTCTACCAGGGCCCGTACAAGGTTGATAAAATCCTAAATAAAAACGCAGTCATATTGAAAAATGAAGAAGGGGAGCAGATAGAAACATACAACTTTCGGAGCATCAAGTCATACGTGGAAGACGACACTCATGATTGAGTGATGAGGAAAATCTGTATGTATTTGTAAATAGTAGTTATAAGTACTTTATTATCAGTAGGGTATAGTTAATTTTTTTTGTCTGGCACACAACTGATTCGAATTACATCTAGGGGTAAATATGGGGATATTAATGAAATCACTAAATACATGACCAAATGAAATGGGCAATAAATGTTAGCAAATAAGTCGATGTAGTAGTTATAAGGCATCAAAAAAGAAGACTGCGCTAGTGAAATTGTGTTGTGTGCACCAGAGTAAGAGGGTGCGAAGATGGCGACGAATGGAGAGCTAAAATTTAGAAATGCGTCATGTCATTTATTTAAAAAGGGTTTTCAAATAAAATGACGCTTTAGAGGAGGGAAAAGCTGTGGCATCCAAAACATGGTGTTGATTTACACAAATCAACAAAGAAAAGAACCGGAGTGAAAACATGTCTATGGCCTTCACCCAGTTCTCTGGACCCATCAATGAGTTCCCTTTGCTCGGCGAGAGGGAAGGGTCGGTAGTTGGCAAGGAAGACATTGTTACAAATAACGAAATTGCTGCAAAAGACATGGAAGCATCTCCAGTGCCAGATGCGCAGGAGATGATTCTCTAAGTGCTTTTGGGCAGGGGTTCTGAGCTTCAAATATCTCTACACCAACATTACTTGTTTCTGTGTGATTTTCGAGCAACATTTTGCCATTATTGCAGAGATGATCTGTTCAGTGATCTCTACCTTTACTTCCTTTCAGAGTGAAGTGCCGGGAATTTAATCTACCAGAAAGTGATATGTTCCTAGTCTATATTGGGGATTTATATGCTTAGTTTTGTCGTAAACTGTCCTTGTGAAAAAATGTATGATCAGTGTAACATGGGGAATTTCGGTGGAATTTGTTTTGTGTAACGGAATTTATAAGTCACTAACCAATGGACAGTAGTGTTCTAAGTACCGATATTATATCTGTATTGAATCTGAGGGTAAGCACTTGGCTGATGTTAAAAGTGACATGATTTTGTTCACTCTCCAGTGGAAAGGTGGAAGCTTGCATTTTTACAAGTATTTTAGGTAGTCGTCTTACGTACAACTTCAGAATCCTGTGACACGTCGGGAGAAACAACTTTGGGATTGGCAGCATCCTGGTCAACTGGGCTGCATACAGTCCCCAACCAACGTTGTTGTTTGAAGGTTTGTTAATCTACTGCATAGAAATACAAAATAGACGTATGACTGTATTTGAAAATTTTAAACAGACTATCGACACAAAACCCTGTAACTGCGCTATTTTTGAAGAGGGAACCATCTATCTGTCCTTCATAATAGTTTCAAAGCGTGCAAAAATTACTATCAATAAAAATGGCGCAAAATGAGTTGGAGGAGGGGCGAAAATATAGTTGTGGATCGAAATTGCAGTATAACAGTATCTGCAAGGGAGATGAGTAAATATTTAATTGAATTTAAGAAATCCAAAACAATAGCAGAAGTTTTGGATGGAAAATAAAAAATATGAAAAGTGATCAAAGAGTAAACAATATTACAGATTTTTTAGAATAGAATTTGAGAATCGTTTGAGAGTTACATTTTTAGTAAACGAATCAGACCTTCTTAGGTACAGTAAGATGCAAAGTAATTCAGTCAGTATAACAAAACAAATACTTTAAAATGTTCAATGTTTCAATTAAAACAGATTTTCAATTTGGACCAAATAATAAAACGTTTACAGTTGATTTATGATCAGGGAGGATATTTTCTGGGGAATATCTATTTTATTTATTTATTTATTTATTTGTCAAAAAAACAGTAAAAACTGTATATGACGTGTGGGGAAAGAAATTTATCTGCGCACATTTTCTTGAGGGCCAGAATTTTATTAAAAGAAACAAACGAAAAAATGAATTTAGAAATAATTATTTTAGAAAAATAAAGATATTTGAAAAATGTTTTTTCCCGAGTTATAGAAAATCAATTTCAAACATTATGATTTGAATATTATGATTTTGTAAGTCATAAGTGAATTCCTCTTTCAAAGTAATATTAATAGGAGTCCGAGGTCTTCAGGTTCTTCCGAGGTCTTCATGATAATTAATCTGCATTGTGCAGTGTCATTCAGCAAGTTGCTTCAACTTCTACCATGCTACTACTTCTAGTAATAATGATGATAATATTAGTATTCGATTCGAAACAATGCAGTTCTAATACTGAAGTTGATGCTTTATATTCTGAGAACTATTCAAGAGGTTTATTTTGAGAACGACACATTCGAGAGATACTATCTCCAGTTGTACTTGTACTATCTTCCCATACTGCAAACCTGGACAGGACTATAGCGGACAATCGCACATTCGTCTTTGTTACGGTGTTAGTGATATTGAATGTAGGAAGTCAACAGGAAAAGTGTGGTTATTCTAGGCGATAACATGACAGACGTCATTGGGGTCATTACCTCTTATTCAAATTTGTCGTGTAGCTGTGTTTCGTATCGGCTTTTTTTTTAATTGCGCATCGGCAAGTATTAGTACACGCTTTCTACGCTAAAACTCTAGGTAATGTTTTAGGTCAGCCTCTTATAATTAAAAGAAAATTTTAGGGCATTAGAGATGTGTGATGAATCTCCGAGAGACGCAGAACGAAGCGTTAGTTTTTTAAAAACAATTTTTTTAAACATCGAAGGGAGTTCTCAACTAGAGCAGCCCTCACTGAAGAATTCCTATGGAGCTCCACCGCGCCCCAAAGCGTGACACACCACCCAACGGCTCTCTTGTGAACTCCGAGGAATATAGTACAAACGTACAGTTTTCAAACACGTAGTTCACAAGATACCTCAGAATTGTGTCCCCGGCCTTCCGTGTGGGCTATTTCTCTATATACTTCCCTAATTGTTACCCTTTATTTATATCGGCACGTTCTTTTATTAATGTCTTAGCGTAATTACTTGATACGAACAATAAGTCGCATATCGATAAATAAAATGAGAATACTAATATCATCAAAGTGATAACGCGAACGATATACCATTACCAACGTTTCATGCACGAAAATATTGATGCTACGAATTGTGAACGATTGGTCATTATCAATCGCTGGAGAGTGTCGATGACATGCATATACGCGAAAACTAGTATCGTAAAGGATTTAATCAGCTGACATCTGATATTCGTTCACACACTCATTATTCAGTTATTTTAGTCACACTTTCCAGTGTCTCAAATAATGTGAAAGGCCATACGGGTATTCGGATTTCACGGTAAGTATTCGTACAGGTATTAGTAACGAACGTTCGTATTTGTAGGTGTTTCTAGTGGATGAGCGAAATTGAAGACAAGAATGTGAAAGATTATTCAAAAACTTTACGGGACAACGTATGTATATACGACTACTGCAAGACATCAGTACTCCACCAACGTGAAAAAGTGATTAGGAACCTTCAAGATAAAATGGACCAGACTCTAAAACTTATAAATTCACAACTAGAATAAAAGATAGCAGAAAAGCTTTGTTTTCACAAGTAATAGAATCCCAAACCAGACTCACAGTTATATTAATAAACGAGAGCTTACCAGGCATGGAAAGTAAGGGCGATGCGAGAGAAAATTCTGAATAGCCACCCGTTTTTGTCAGAAGAAAGCTGAACTGGACGAAATTTGAATGAATCATCTCGGACAGCCAAGAATACAATGACTCCAGTAGCGGATTCAAATGACGAATTGCAGACTAAATTGAATGATCATTCCAGATCATTTTGGTATCTGAAGTGTCTGAAAGAGCTAATGAGGGACGTGTTAAAAGGCAAGTGTTTGCTGAAGTAATCTGATCACTGACGAACAGATTTGAGAGAGAAATTGAAGACAATAATGCGAAAGAGAAAGATATATTATTCTCTATGGCGTGGAAAACAAGGACTCTAAAGTTTATAAATTCACAACTAGAACAAAAGATCAGAGAAAAGCTTAGTTTTCACAAAAGTAATAGAATCCGAAAACTAGACCCACAGTTATACTGATACACGAGAGCTTACCTGGCATGGAAAACAAGGGCGATGCATGAGAAAATTCTGAAGACAAAAAACTTAAATAACAAGGAGAAGAAATAAAATCATAATAAAAATCTTTCTCTTTATTTCAGCTGTTACGTGCATGGTGTAATGAAGACTAGTCTTAGAATTCGCTGCACAATGCTTGTGTGTGTGTGTGTGTGTGTGTGTGTGTATATATAATTTATTAGAAATTAATAGATTTCTTCAGAAGGGAAAATTAAGCGAGAAATAAAAAGGCAATCAATTTACACAGTTCGACTCCATTTTTATTTCACGCTTAATTTTCTGAGCAAATATATTCATTTCTGTTGTGAATTAACAATTAACATGTTTCTGGAGTGTTTCTATGCTATCATATTGCAAATGTCTGCCTAGAAATCAATTTTTTAAACCAACTTTTGAGTGCTTATTGCGTCTTAACCATTCGGAATATCCACGTAATTTATTAGACGAAATATACTTAGAATTGTCTTAGGAGCTTATTTTCGAAGTTTTGACGTTTCCTTCCCGGACATCCTGTATATTGCAGGACGTTAGCACGGAAACAAGTTACTTACAGGAAACTAAGATTATTCGGAAAAACATGTATTTGTACCGTGTAACAACTCGTAGTTTCATACAAAAAACGCAAATCGAATTTAAAACACGATACCGCAGGGTTGATTCGAAATTAGTAGTTTAGAAATATATGTATATTTAAATAGTTTACGTCTTTCATATGTGTGTAACTAAATTTAAGATTTTCAAGTCGCGGAACTAGTTCTCATGCGCACACTACACGACAGTCTGAGAACACGGAGTAGAACTTAAAGTATATCTACTGCATATAAATATAAAATAGACGTATGACGGAATTCGATAATTTTAAATAGACCATCGACACAAAACTCTGTAACTGCGCAATTTTTGGAGAGGGAAACCATCCACTTGTCCTTCACAATACAGTTTCAAAACGTGCAAAAATAAATATCAATAAAAATAGCGCAAAATGTGTAGGAGAAGGGGCGAATATATAGTTCTGGTTTCTATTCTCTTTTGTATATATATGTATATACACATGCATGTATGTATGTGATCTAGAAACTTCTACTCGCAGAATGTTTGATCGGATACCAGCGATAAATGAACGTCTACATACGAATTAATTGCAAAAGAAAATACAGAAAATATTTCGACCATAAATGTCATTCTCCTTGTCTTGTCGTCTACGACAAATGTCTTCGCAGTTTACATTTAACGTAGTTTTCTCCTACACCACTAAACACGTTTTTTTCTGAAGATACGTTATTTCTGATTGACGAAAATTCTCTATTGATATGCTGTCCATTCATGAGAAATAACTGGCGTATAGGCCGAATTCTTTAACGCTTTGATAAGAAAATATTAGTTTAAGTTACGTTTTCTGTGTCAAATTATTTTCGATATATATATATATATATATATATATATATATATATATATATACATATCGTGTGTGTGTGTGTGGTTCCGTATATATATATATATATATATATATATATATATATATATATAGGTCACACGGAACCAGGTAGTTATTAAGATTATTCGGAAAACACGTGTTGGTACTGTGAAACAATTCGAAGATTCATACAAATAACACAGCAGATCTATTTACAGGCACATGCCATAATATCGGAGAAAATATTCGAAATCAGTAGTTTTGAAATATTTGCGATTTTTTCCGCATACATTACAGCAGGGCCGCTCAAGCAGAGCAAATCGGCAGCGCGGAGCCGTGTTGTCAGCCGAGAGCGGGACACCGGAGCCCGAGCGTTGCGCGCCTGGCGATAACTTCTGATACAGTGTCCCGGTAACTCCAGTAGCGGAAACATGGGAGTCAACGCGAGCACTTCACAGACAAGAGCACCTACACCGACAATTTTCAATGCAGTATGGGAAGAAAAGTATCTTTTCGCCGACTAAGGCAGCTATGCCAAATGTTTAGTTGACATAAAGGGTTTCACGTAAAGAAGTTTAATTTTCAACGACATTATACGTTAAATTATGCTGATGAAAATGACAAGTACGCTGAGAAGAACAAAAGGAAATTTTCAGTGTTCTGAAAAACAATGCCTCACTAGAAGTAAGTTTTGGATGTATTTTGATGTTCTTATGTTGTTTTGGCAGTAAAATAACACAATACAAAAGAATTTAATTTCATTGCATACCGATACTACAACGTAAGCATTTAGGAAAAGAACTTCCTACAAAACCGTTTTCCAAAACTGCATCGGAATACTCCTCGATTGTTAAGTACGTTTGGATCAACATACAACTGTGAGCAATTTTTTGCTTCTTTGAAAATCTGTAAATCTCGAATGAGAAGTACAATTACAGATCACAATCGGAAATGCATGTTACGGCTCAATAGCACCATGCCATCTCTTCCAAATATAGAAAGTATATTGCGAAAAAAATATTTAAAAGATGTAATTAGAGTATTTGATTTTGCAATCAACTTCATTTTTTATGTTAATTTCCTTTACTTTTAGTATTTTTATTACTAGTTTATTTAATAACATATTTTGTGCAACCTTTATAATATTTTTCATATTCAGCAGCATGATAAACTGTGTAATGTCACCGCTATTACATTTCTTTATGTTATTGAGCACTTGTTTTGCAACTAAACATTTGGCATTGCCGGCGCAATCTTCAAAAAGATACTTTTCTTCCCATGCTGCATTGCAAATTGTCGGGTTTTTAATTTCCAAATCACGCTAATATGTTTATATCTAGTAACTGTTCCAATAAATGTTACAAAAGTATTTTACTGTTTTTTTTCTGTCGTAATATCCTTTCCCAGAGCAGTGAGACTTTTTCATTCCGAACAACGTAAAATGCCCCGTAGAAATACGACGCGACCCACTGTGCACACGCCACCGATCGATATTTGATGACGTCATTTGCTCTTTCTGCGGCGGAAGAGGAGAGAGCAACCGACTGCTCCTCCTCGGAGCAAATGGTTGAGCGGCCCTGGGTTAGAAAATCCATTATGCACCCAAAAACATTGCCCCTTATCTCAACCCTTTCCATAGTTATACCAAATATTAATTGAAAACTATGCATTCCCATTCTTGCACTGTAGGTAAAGAGAAAGCTAATGATGCTTCAGATTTCTTCAATCTATAGTGGGAAATGTATAATAAAGTATTTAATTCAAAATGCACGTAGATTATATATAAATTTACTTTGCACACCACTTAATTCTTTGCCCTTAAAGGATTCCGTAAATATACTTAAAATGGCTTACATATTACGAAATGCGATGTAGTTTACTGCATGAGAAGAGCCACTGATACTGCTTTCTTGAACTACAGTAGGGAATGTATAGTAAAGACGTGTTTTTGAATTACGTGTTAATATATTGCGACGCCCGCCGTGATTATTTCTCTGTAAGGATTCAAGAGGCACGCCAAATATGGCTTTTGAGAAGTTTTGCCACTTCTTGCTCTGAAGGCAAAGAAATAAACAATCATTACTTGACTTTCTTACATATATTGTATCAATTTTTAATTGTAATTTTTTAAAAGTCATGTGCAGTAAATGTGAAATATTCCATTGCCTGCCTAATTATTATCCGTAAAGCATTCAGTTTGTATGTCGCAAATAGCTTGCAAGACACCAATTACCAGCTATTGCTCTGAAGTTGTAGAGAGCCAATAACAAGAAAAATTATGAGAGCTTTGTAAAGACAATTAGCGATAGTCTATGAAAAAGATTACTTTAAAGTCGAAGAGAGTTCTCATCTAGAGCAGCCCCCACTGAAGACTTCCTGTGGAGCTCCACCGCGCCCCACAGCATGACACACCACCCAGCGGCTATCTTGTGAACTCCGAGGAATACGGTACAAACGCATCGAATTCAAACAGGCAGTTCACAAGATTCTCTCAGTTGTGTCCCCGGCCTTCGAAGTGGGGTGCCCTGCTATTTCTCCATATACTTCTATAATTGTTAACCTTGACTTATATGGCACATTTCGATTTTGACCGTCTTCGCGGAATATCGTGATAAGAACGAAAGGTCGCATTTCATTAAATACAAAATATTAGTGACATCGAAGTAAAAACTAATAACGAAACATTCTTACGATACATAGCTGTTCCGTGTATGAAAAAATTGATCCTAGAATTGTAAACGTTCGGTCATCATCAGTCGCTGCAGAATTTCATCCGTGGATAAGTTTCTTGGTACATGTATGCATTTCATGTCACCGAACTATGTCATATGTGTTTGAGGATTAGTTCGCACATTCTACACGGTAGTCTCAGAATACGAAAACGTAAATAATGAGACTCTTCTCCAGATATAATTTTCTAGAGAAATGTAATGGTTTCTGAGAAAATATAAGAAACCATCGTCAGAAAACCTTGTAACTGTGCTATAGATGAATAAGTAACTTCTCCTCTATTCTATTTCAGATTTATAACAAAAAAATGGCTGATTTTAAAACATCAAGTAAAGTACAAATAAAAATATTAAAGCATCATTAAAATCACGCAAGACTTAGAAATAATGCGTCCTTCGCCTTTAAAACAGATTTTTTTGCCCGAAAACATGAAGTGGGTCCCGTTTCCACAAATACATTCATATTCTTTTCAGCACATTCTTTAAAATTGTTACGTCACGCATGAATCTTTGTGATCCATTCCTGTACCAAAATTGAACAATCTTCCTTTAAAGATAAAAGTCCTAACAATAGAATCAGTGAGAATATCGAACGATTTAAATTCTTATATAAACTTGGAATAATGGGCCGTGAAATATTAATTAACAATTATAGGCTTGAGGCAGATGGGAGAATCCTTCATTTCAAAAATAAATTTCATAAAAGTATTATGTATTCAAGTAACCATCCACTAACCAGAATGTGCAAAATGATCAATCAATTTAACTGTGAAATTCATTTCTGGAAATACGTAATATAATGAAGACATTTAAAGATGACATTATTGTAGAGATAGCATGAAGGTTTAAAAGTTTCTGTGAATTATTTATAATATTATTGATAGAAATATTCACTTAAACCTAAGTGTATGTGTCTCTTATGCTCAGTACTAAAATAAAAAAATTATTTAAAAGAAATATATTGATAATATACATTCAAAATGGAATAATGTGACATTATACTTATTTAAGCGCACACACTTACACTGAAAAATATAACATGGAAGTTAGTCGAATACTTATCAGGATTATAAAAAATAGTACTACAGCGGTATTTGAAAACTAAGAAAATTCATTATAACAGAAACACTAATCCAAAGAATGAATTAAAAAGATGAAATTTATCAGGGGAACAAGTCTCTATATCCAAATTTTATAATACTAAGATTTTGTAGATTTTTATTTCATTGAATTACATTATATTTAAAATTTCAATATAATTAATATGTCGCCTTTCAAGTCGGCACACTGCTAGAATAACATGTGCTCCGATGAAATAAACCTGAAGGTGTTCTATGGCAGATTTCTGAATAAACACACACTTCATTATGTGAACTTCTAAAAATTGTATATCATTAATGGCGGATTCAAATATTTCACTTTCAATAATTTAATGTCTATGCTTTATACGTAGCATTCTTTATTAACATTTTCATCTTATGCCTCAATAAACTAAAATTTTCTCTTGCGTTTGATACAAATTACGATAAAACATATCAATTAAACATTAATAATTATTTGTTGATTTAAACTTAATTATATACATAACTCCAGTTAAAGTTTTAAGCAGACGAAGAGTAAGATTTAAACTTATGTCTAAAATCAATTACTGTTTCAAAATAATTGCATTATACTTAAAAATTTTAAAATAATTAATATGACACCCCTCAATTCGTCACACGACTAGAATAACATGTGCTCCGATGTAATATATCTAAAGATTCTCTACGGCAGATTTGTGAATGAACACACACTCCCTTATGCCAACTTCTAAAAATTCCATATTATTAGATGGCGAATTCAAATATTTCACTTTCGTTACATTAGCATCTATGCATTAAACGTAGCATTTTTATTAACATTTTCACCTTATGCCCCAACGAAGTAACATTTTCTCTTCGGTTAGATACAAATTACGAACAACTAGAAGAAATAGGCAAACGATTTGTAAAAATGTATATTTATGCCTAAAGTCAATTACTGTATCAAAACAATTGCATTATTTTTCGAAATTTTAAGATAATTAATGACATCGTTCAATTTGTCACACAGCTAAAAACACATGTGCTAGGATGAAAGAAATCTGAAGTTTCTCTACGGCAAATTTGTTAATGAAGACACACTTCATTATGCGAACTTTTAAACATTGTATATCACTACATGGCTAATTCAAATATTTCACTTTTGATTCTTTAGTGTGTATGCGTTAAACGTAGCATTTTTATTAACATTTTCATCTTATGGCCCCACAAAGTAACATTTTCTCTTAGGTTTGATACAAATCACGAACGACTAGAAGAAAATCGATAAAACATTTATAATTATTTGTCGATATAAATTTAATTTTATAGATATTAAATTATTAATGTTTAAGGAAAACGATTAGTAAGAATTTAAATTTCTGCCTAAAGTAAATTACTGTTTCAAATGAATTTGCATTATATTTCGAAATTGTAAAATAATTAATATGACACTTTCAATTTGTCGCGCAACTAGAATAACATGGGCTTGGATGAAATAAATCTGAAAATACCCTACGGCAAATTTGTGAATGAACACACACTTCATTATGCGAACTTCTAAATATTGCATATCATTAGATGGCGAATTCAAATATTTCACTTTCGATTATTTAGTGTCTATGCATTAAAAGTAGCATTCTTTATTAACATTTTCATCTTATGCCCCCACGAAGTAACATTCATCACCCTCCCATAACTTTCATCAACCCCCACGAAGTAACACATTCGAATTGCAATATTTTTCGAAATTTTAAAATAATTAAAATGACACCGTTCCATATTTTGCACGACTAGAATAACATGTGCTCCGCTGTATTAATCTCAAGTTCCTGTACAGCAAATTTGTATATAAACACACACTTCATTATGCAAACTTCTAAAAATTGCATATCATTACATGGCGAATTCAAATATTTAATTTTGATTCTTTAGTGTCTATGCGTTAAACGTAGCATTCTTTATTAACATTTTCATCTTATGCCCCCACGAAGTAACATTTTCTCTTGGGTTTGATACAAATTACGAACGACTGGAAGAATATCGATTAAAAATATATAATTATTTGTCAATGTAAATTTAATTTTATAGATATATAATTATTAATGTTTAGGGAAAACGATTAGTAAGAATTTCATTTTAGGCCTTAACTCAATTACTGTTGCGAAGGACTTCCATTATATTTCGAAATTTTTAAATAATTAATATGACACCTTCAATTTGTCACACAACTTGAATAACATGTGCTCAGATGAAATAAACCTAAAGATTCTCTACAGCAAATTTGTGAATGAACACACACTTCATTATGCCAATTTCTAAAATTGCATATCATTAGATGGCGGCTTCAAATATTTCACTTTCGATTCTTTAGTGTCTATGCATTAAACGTAGCATTTTTTATTAACATTTACATCTTATGCCCCACAAAGTAACATTTTCTCTTGGGTTTGATACAAATTACGAACGACTAGAAAAAAAAAGGCAAACAATTTGTTAGAATTTAAATCTTAAGCCTAAAGTCAATTACTGTTTCAAAAGAATTGAATTATTTTTTGAAATTTTAAAATGATTAATATAACACGGTTCAAATTGTCTCACGATTAGAATAACTTTTGCTCCGCTTAAATAAATCTGATGTTTCACTACGGCAAATTTGTGAATGAACACACACTTCATTATGCAAACTTCTAAATATTGCATATCATTAGATGGCGGCTTCAAATATTTCACTTTCGATTCATTAGTGTCTATGCATTAAAGGTAGCATTTTTTATTAACATTTTCATCTTATACCCCCACGAAGTAACATTTTCTCATGGATTTGATACAAATCATGAATGACTACAAAAAGAAGGCAAAGGTTTAGTAAGAATTTAAATTAATGCCTAAAGTCAATTACTGTTTCAAAAGAATTGCATTATCTTTCGAAATTTTTAAATAATAAAAATGACACCGTTCCATATTTTGCACGACTAGAATAACATGTGCCCTGCTCAAATCAATCTGAAGTTTCTGTACAGCCAATTTGTATATAAACACACACTTCATTATGCGAACTTCTAAAAATTGCATATCATTACTTGGCGAATTCAAATATTTCACTTTTGATTCTTTAGTGTCTATGCATTAAACGTAGCATTTTTTATTAACATTTGCATCTTATGCACCCATGAAGTAAAATTTTCTGTTAAGTTTGACACAAATTACGAACGACTAGAAGAATATCCAAAAAAAAAATATTTAATTATTTGTCGATGTAAATTTAATTTTATAGATATATAATTATTATTGTTTAGAAAAAACAATTAGTAAGAATTTCAATTCATACCTAAGGTCTATTACTGTATCAAAAGAATTGCATTAGATTTCGAAATTTTAAAATAAATAATATGACACCTGCAATTTGTCGCGCGACAAGAATAACATCTGCTCGGATGAGATAAATCTCAAGATTCTCTACGGCAAATTTGTGAATGAACACACACTTCATTATGGGAACTTCTAAATATTGCTTATCATTAGATGGCGGATTCAAATATTTAATTTTGATTCTTTAGTGTCTATGCATTAAACGTAGCATTTTAATTAACATTTTCATCTTATGCACCCACAAAGTAACATTTTCTCTTAGGTCTGATACAAATTACGAACGACTAGAAGAATATCGAGAATAAAATATATAATTATTTGTCGATGTAAATTTAATTTTAGAGATATATAATTATTCTTGTTTAGGGAAAACGATTAGTAAGAATTTCAATTTATGCCCAAGGTCAATTACTGTTTCAAAAGAATTGAATTATATTTCGAAATTTTAAAATAAATAATATGACACCTTCTATTTGTCGCGTGACTAGAATAACATGTGCTCGGATGAAATAAATCTGAAGATTCTCTATGGCTAATATGTGAATGAACACACACTTCATTATGCAAACTTCTAATATTGCAGATCATTAGATGGCGGATTCAAATATTTAATTTTGATTCTTTAGTGTCTATGCATTAAAACGTAGCATTTTTTATTAACATTTTCATCTTATGCACCCACGAAGTAACATTTTCTCTTGGGTTTGATACAAATTACGAACGACTAGAAGAATATCGGGGAAAAAAATATATAATTATTTGTCGAAGTAAATTGAATTTTATAGATATATAATTATTAATGTTTAGGGAAAACGATTAGTAAGAATTTCAATTTATGCCCAAAGTCAATTACTGTTTCAAAAGAATTGCATTATATTTCGAAATTTTAAAATAAATAATATGAGACCTTCAATTAGTCGCGGGACTAGAATAACATGTGCTCGGATGAAATAAATCTCAAGATTCTCTACGGCAAATTTGTGAATGAACACACACTTCATTATGCGAACTTCTAAATATTGCATATCATTAGATGGCGAATTCAAATATTTCACTTTCGATTATTTAGTGTCTACGCATTAAAAGTAGCATTCTTTATTAACATTTTCATCTTATGCCCCCACGAAGTAACATTCATCACCCTCCCATAACTTTCATCAACCCCCACGAAGTAACACATTCGAATTGCAATATTTTTTTGAAATTTTAAAATAATTAAAATGACACCGTTCCATATTTTGCACGACTAGAATAACATGTGCCCCGCTGTATTAATCTCAAGTTCCTGTACAGCAAATTTGTATATAAACACACACTTCATTATGCAAACTTCTAAAAATTGCATATGATTACATGGCGAATTGAAATATTTAATTTTGATTCTTTAGTGTCTATGCATTAAACGTAGCATTCTTTATTAACAATTTCATCTTATGCTCCCACGAAGTAACATTTTCTCTTGGGTTTGATACAAATTACGAACGACTGGAAGAATATCGATTAAAAATATATAATTATTTGTCAATGTAAATTTAATTTTATAGATATATAATTATTAATGTTTAGGGAAAACGATTAGTAAGAATTTCATTTTAGGCCTAAAGTCAATTACTGTTGCGAAGGACTTCCAATATATTTCGAAATTTTTAAATAATTAATATGACACCTTCAATTTGTCACACAACTTGAATAACATGTGCTCAGATGAAATAAACCTAAAGATTCTCTACAGCAAATTTGTGAATGAACACACACTTCATTATGCCAATTTCTAAAAATTGCATATCATTAGATGGCGGCTTCAAATATTTCACTTTCGATTCTTTAGTGTCTATGCATTAAACATAGCATTTTTTATTAACATTTACATTTTATGCCCCACAAAGTAACATTTTCTCTTGGGTATGATACAAATTACGAACGACTAGAAAAAAAAGGCAAACAATTTGTTAGAATTTAAATCTTAAGCCTAAAGTCAATTACTGTTTCAAAAGAATTGCATTATTTTTTCAAATTTTAAAATGATTAATATAACACGGTTCAAATTGTCTCACGATTAGAATAACTTTTGCTCCGCTTAAATAAATCTGAAGTTTCACTACGGCAAATTTGTGAATGAACACACAGTTCATTATGCGAACTTCTAAATATTGCATATCATTAGATGGCAGCTTCAAATATTTCACTTTCGATTCATTAGTGTCTATGCATTAAAGGTAGCATTTTTTATTAACATTTTCATCTTATACCCCCACGAAGTGACATTTTCTCATGGATTTGATACAAATCATGAATGACTACAAAAAGAAGGCAAAGGTTTAGTAAGAATTTAAATTAATGCCTAAAGTCAATTACTGTTTCAAAAGAATTGCATTATTTTTCGAAATTTTTAAATAATAAAAATGACACCGTTCCATATTTTGCACGACTAGAATAACATGTGCCCTGCTCAAATCAATCTGAAGTTTCTGTACAGCCAATTTGTATATAAACACACACTTCATTATGCGAACTTCTAAAAATTGCATATCATTACTTGGCGAATTCAAATATTTCACTTTTGATTCTTTAGTGTCTATGCATTAAACGTAGCATTTTTTATTAACATTTGCATCTTATGCACCCATGAAGTAAAATTTTCTGTTAAGTTTGACACAAATTACGAACGACTAGAAGAATATCCAAAAAAAAAAATATTTAATTATTTGTCGATGTAAATTTAATTTTATAGATATATAATTATTATTGTTTAGAAAAAACAATTAGTAAGAATTTCAATTCATACCTAAGGGTCTATTACTGTATCAAAAGAATTGCATTAGATTTCGAAATTTTAAAATAAATAATATGACACCTGCAATTTGTCGCGCGACTAGAATAACATGTGCTCAGATGAAATAAATCTCAAGATTCTCTACGGCAAATTTGTGAATGAACACACACTTCATTATGGGAACTTCTAAATATTGCATATTATTAGATCGCGGATTCAAATATTTAATTTTGATTCTTTAGTGTCTATGCATTAAACGTAGCATTTTTAATTAATATTTTCAGCTTATGCACCCACGAAGTAACATTTTCTCTTAGGTCTGATACAAATTACGAACGACTAGAAGAATATCGAGAATAAAATATATAATTATTTGTCAATGTAAATTTAATTTTATAGATACATAATTATTCTTGTTTAGGGAAAACGATTAGTAAGAATTTCAATTTATGCCCAAGGTCAATTACTGTTTCAAAAGAATTGAATTATATTTCGAAATTTCAAAATAAATAATATGACACCTTCTATTTGTCGCGTGACTAGAATAACATGTGCTCGGATGAAATAAATCTGAAGATTCTCTATGGCTAATTTGTGAATGAACACACACTTCATTATGCAAACTTCTAAATATTGCAGATCATTAGATGGCGGATTCAAATATTTAATTTTGATTCTTTAGTGTCTATGCATTAAACGTAGCATTTTTATTAACATTTTCATCATATGCACCCACGAAGTAACATTTTCTCTTGGGTTTGATACAAATTACGAACGACTAGAAAAATATCGATTAAAAATATATAAATTATTTGTCAATGTAAATTTAATTTTATAGATATATAATTATTAATGTTTGGGAAAACGATTAGTAAGAATTACAATTTATGCCTAAAGTCAATTACTGTTTCGAAGGAGTTCCATTATATTTCGAAATCTTTAAATAATTAATATGACACCTTCAATTTGTCGCACAACTTGAATAACATGTGCTCGGATCAAATAAACCTGAAAATTCTCTACGGCAAATTTGTGAATGAACACACACTTCTTATGCGAATTTTTAAAAATTGCATATCATTAGATGGCGGATTCAAATATTTCACTTTCGATTCTTTAGTGTCCTATGCATTAAACATAGCATTTTTTATTAACATTTTCATCTTATGCCACACGAAGTAACATTTTCTCTTGGTTTTGATACAAATCACGAACAACTACAAAAAAAACAAACGTTTAGTAAAAATTTAAATTTATGCCTGAAGTCCATTACTGTTTCAAAAGAATTGCAATATTTTTCGAAATTTTAAAATAATTAAAATTACACCGCTCCATATTTTGCACGACTAGAATAACATGTGCTCCGCTGAAATAAATCTCAAGTTTCTGTACAGCAAATTTGTATATAAACACACACTTCATTATGCGAACTTCTAAATATTGCATATCATTACATGGCGAATTCAAATATTTAATTTTGATTCTTTATTGTCTATGCATTAAACGTAGCATTTTTAATTAACATTTTCATCTTATGCACCCACGAAGTAACATTTTCTCTTAGGTCTGATACAAATTACGAACGACTAGAAGAATATCGGGGAAAAAAATATATAATTATTTGTCGATGTAAATTTAATTTCATAGATATATAATTATTAATGTTTAGGGAAAACGATTAGTAAGAATTTCAATTTATGCCCAAAGTCAATTACTGTTTCAAAAGAATTGCATTATATTTTGAAATATTAAAATAAATAATATGAGACCTTCAATTAGTCGCGGGACTAGAATAACATGTGCTCGGATGAAATAAATCTCAAGATTCTCTACGGCAAATTTGTGAATGAACACACACTTCATTATGCGAACTTCTAAATATTGCATATCATTAGATGGCGAATTCAAATATTTCACTTTCGATTATTTAGTGTTTATGCATTAAAAGTAGCATTCTTTATTAACATTTTCATCTTATGCCCCCACGAAGTAACATTCATCACCCTCCCATAACTTTCATCAACCCCCACGAAGTAACACATTCGAATTGCAATATTTTTCGAAATTTTAAAATAATTAAAATGACACCGTTCCATATTTTGCACGACTAGAATAACATGTGCTCCGCTGTATTAATCTCAAGTTCCAGTACAGCAAATTTTTATATAAACACACACTTTGTTAAGCGAACTTCTAAAAATTGCATATCATTACATGGCGAATTCAAATATTTAATTTTGATTCTTTAGTGCCTATGCATTAAACGTAGCATTTTTTATTAACATTTTCATCTTATGCCCCACAAAGTAACATTTTCTCTTGGGTTTGATACAAATTACGAACGACTAGAAAAAAAAGGCAAACAATTTGTTTAGAATTTAAATCTTAAGCCTAAAGTCAATTCCTGTTTCAAAAGAATTGCATTATTTTTCGAAATTTTAAAATGATTAATATAACACGGTTCAAATTGTCTCACGATTAGAATAACTTTTGCTCCGCTGAAATAAATCTGATGTTTCACTACGGCAAATTTGTGAATGATCACACAGTTTCATTATGCGAACTTCTAAATATTGCATATCATTAGATGGCGGCTTCAAATATTTCACTTTCGATTCATTAGTGTCTATGCATTAAAGGTAGCATTTTTTATTAACATTTTCATCTTATACCCCCACGAAGTAACATTTTCTCATGGATTTGATACAAATCACGAACGACTACAAAAAAAGAAGGCAAAGGTTTAGTAAGAATTTAAATTAATGCCTAAAGTCAATTACTGTTTCAAAAGAATTGCATTATTTTTCGAAATTTTTAAATAATAAAAATGACACCGTTCCATATTCTGCACGACTAGAATAACATGTGCTCTGCTCAAATCAATCTGAAGTTTCTGTACAGCCAATTTGTATATAAACACACACTTCATGATGCGAACTTCTAAAAATTGCATATCATTACTTGGCGAATTCAAATATTTCACTTTTGATTCTTTAGTGTCTATGCATTAAACGTAGCATTTTTTATTAACATTTGCATCTTATGCACCCACGAAGTAAAATTTTCTCTTAAGTTTGACACAAATTACGAACGACTAGAAGAGTATCGAGAAAAAAATATATAATTATTTGTCGATGTAAATTTAATTTTTTAGATATATAATTATTATTGTTTAGAAAAAACAATTAGTAAGAATTTCAATTCATACCTAAGGTCTATTACTGTATCAAAAGAATTGCATTAGATTTCGAAATTTTAAAATAAATAATATGACACCTGCAATTTGTCGCGCGACAAGAATAACATCTGCTCGGATGAGATAAATCTCAAGATTCTCTACGGCAAATTTGTGAATGAACACACACTTCATTATGCGACTTCTAAATATTGCAGATCATTAGATGGCGGATTCAAATATTTAATTTTGATTCTTTAGTGTCTATGCATTAAACCTAGCATTTTTTATTAACATTTTCATCGTATGCACCCACGAAGTAACATTTTCTCTTGGGTTTGATACAAATTACGAACGACAAGAAAAATATCGATTAAAAATATATAATTATTTGTCAATGTAAATTTAATTTTATAGATATATAATTATTAATGTTTAGGGAAAAACGATTAGTAAGAATTACAATTTAATTCCTAAAGGTCAATTACTGTTTCGAAGGAGTTCCATTATATTTCGAAATCTTTAAATAATTAATATGACACCTTCAATTTGTCGCACAACTTGAATAACATGTGCTTGGATCAAATAAACCTGAAAATTCTCTACGGCAAATTTGTGAATGAACACACACTTCATTATGCGAATTTCTAAAAATTGCATATCATTAGATGGCGGCTTCAAATATTTCACTTTCGATTCTTTAGTGTCTATGCATTAAACATAGCATTTTTTATTAACATTTTCATCTTATGCCCCACGAAGAAACATTTTCTCTTGGTTTTGATACAAATCACGAACGACTACAAAAAAAACAAACGTTTAGTAAAAATTTAAATTTATGCCTAAAGTCCTTACTGTTTCAAAAGAATTGCAAAATTTTTCGAAATTTTAAAATAATTAAAATTACACTGCTCCATATTTTGCACAACTAGAATAACATGTGCTCCGCTGAAATAAATCTCAAGTTTCTGTACAGCAAATTTGTATATAAACACACACTTCATTATGCGAACTTCTAAATATTGCATATCATTACATGGCGAATTCAAATATTTAATTTTGATTCTTTATTGTCTATGCATTAAACGTAGCATTTTAATTAACATTTTCATCTTATGCACCCACGAAGTAACATTTTCTCTTAGGTCTGATACAAATTACGAACGACTAGAAGAATATCGGGGAAAAAAATATATAATTATTTGTCATGTAAATTTAATTTTATAGATACATAATTATTAATGTTTAGGGAAAACGATTAGTAAGAATTTTAATTTATGCCCAAAGTCAATTACTGTTTCAAAAGAATTGCATTATATTTCGAAATTTTAAAATAATAATATGAGACCTTCAATTAGTCGCAGGACTAGAATAACATGTGCTCGGATGAAATAAATCTCAAGATTCTCTACGGCAAATTTGTGAATAAACACACACTTCATTATGCGATTTTCTCAAAATTGCATATATTAGACAGCGGCTTCAAATATTTCACTTTCGATTCTTTAGTGTCTATGCATTAATTGTAGCATTTTTTATTAACATTTCAATCTTATGCCCCACGAAGTAACATTTTCTCTTGGTTTTGATACAAATCACGAACGACTACAAAAAAAACAAACGTTTAGTAAAAATTTAAATTTATGCCTTAAGTCCATTACTGTTTCAAAAGAATTGCAATATTTTTCGAAATTTTAAAATAATTAAAATTACACCGCTCCATAGTTTGCACGAGTAGAATAACATGTGCTCCGCTGAAATAAATCTCGAGTTTCTGTACAGCAAATTTGTATATAAACACACACTTCATTATGCGAACTTCTAAATATTGCATATCATTACATGGCAAATTCAAATATTTAATTGTGATTCTTTAGTGTCCATGCATCAAACGTAGCATTTTTTATTATCATTTTCAACTTATGCCCCCACGAAGTAACATTTTCTCTTAAGTTTGATACAAATTATGCACGACTACAAGAATATCGATAAAAAATATATAATTATTTGTCGATTTAAAATTAATTATGTAGATAATAATTATTAATGTTTAGTAAGAACAATTAGTAAGATTTTAAATTTATTCATAAAATCAATTACTGTTTCAAAAGAATTGCATTATTTTTTGAAATTTGAAAATAATTAAAAAGACACCTTTCTATATTTTGCACGACTAGAATAACATGTGATCCGCTGAAATAAATCTCAAGTTTCTGTACAGCAAATTTGTATATAAACACACACTTAATTATTCGAACTTCTAAATATTGCATATCATTACATGGCGAATTCAAATATTTAATTTTGATTCTTAGTGTCTATGCATTAAACGTAGCATTTTTAATTAACATTTTCATCTTATGCACCCACGAAGTAACATTTTCTCTTAGGTCTGATACAAATTACGAACGACTAGAAGAATATCGGGAAAAAAAATATATAATTATTTGTCGATGTAAATTTAATTTTATAGATATATAATTATTAATGTTTAGGGAAAACGATTAGTAAGAATTTCAATTTATGCCCAAAGTCAATTACTGTTTCAAAAGAATTGCATTATATTTCGAAATTTTAAAATAATAATATGAGACCTTCAATTAGTCGCGGGACTAGAATAACATGTGCTCGGATGAAATAAATCTCAAGATTCTCTACGGCAAATCTGTGAATGAACACACACTTCATTATGCGAACTTCTAAATATTGCATGTCATTAGATGGCGGCTTCAAATATTTCACTTTCGATTATTTAGTGTTTATGCATTAAATGTTGCATTTTTTATTAACATTTTCATCTTATGCCCACGAAGTAACATTTTCTCTTGTGTTTGATACAAATTACGAACGAATAAAAGAAAAAAGCAAACGATTTGTAAGAATTAAAATCTTAAGCCTAAAGTCAATTACTGTTTCAAAACAATTCCATTATATTTCGAAATTTAAAAATAATTAATATGTCACCTTCTGATGAATAACATGTGCTTGGATGAAATAAATCTGATGTTTCTCTATGGCAAATTTGTGAATGAACACACACTTCATTATGCGAACTTCAAAAAATTCCATATCGTTAGATGGCTGATTCAAATATTTCACTTTTTAATCTTTAATATCTATGCATTAAACGTAGCATTTTTTATTAACATATTTATCTTATGCTTCCACTAAGTAACATTTTCTTTTGGGTTTGTTACAAATTATGAACGACTAGATGAATATCGATAAACAATTTATAAATTGTTTTCGATATAAATTTAATGATGTAGATAACTCCAGTTAATGTTTTAGGGAAACGATGAGTAGGAATTTAAATTTATCCCTAAAGTCGGTTACTGTTTCATAAGAAATAGTTGTTTCAAGGAAAAAATTTAGGGACTAATCTTCTCTTCAGAAGAGATGGATGCAGAAAACGTGGTGTTAATTGTGAATAAAAATGGTTAATCTCTTACGTATGGTTAGCAGAGTTGATGGCGACTTTAGGCATATAACTGGTCATTCACACCTGAATTATTATTAGTTCATACCTCTATTATCCGTGCTTATTCGTGTACTTGTAAGACTCCTGTATAAGTTAAGAAACAAAAGGGAAACAGACACCTTTTATAAGGCATTTCAGCTGTGCATATGGTTTGTTCTTTCTCTTCTATGAATGTCATTGCTTATAATTAAAAATAAACAGATAGTTCCTTAAAAATTTTCGACATTTAATTTTTTAATTTTGCTTGAGTAACAAATTGTATGTGACTAAGTTTTTTGCGACGATGTAACGTTTCAGCTGTAGCTCAACAGACATCTTCAGACATCTGGTTTAAACATGTTATTTTATTTATAACTTATTTGTTTTGTTTATAACTTGTCAACTCTTTAAATGTTCATATTTGCATGTTTATACCTGATGTTGAGCTACAGCCGAAACATTACGTCGTCGCAAAAAACTTTGTCGCAAACAATTTGTTACTTATAGGAATATAAGGAATTGAATGTCAAAAATTTTTAAGCATCTATTTTCTATCTTCAATTTTGTAGTTTTAGGAAGACGCCGAAAAAATTCAAAATTTTGCAATTTCATATATTTAGAGTTAACCGTGTAAATTGGACCTATACCACCTTATAAAGTTTATTTTACTCTATTGTTACAAGAAATTTAAAAGAAAAATTTGGAGCTGTTTTTTGTGAACATTTTGAAAATATCCGGGGGGCTTCAGGTAAAGTACCCCCAAATTGTGAAGAGAGTTTTTGAAAATTGCAGCACCTCAAGTCGAACCAGGTCGACTGGCTCGGCTTAGGAAAAATCCATTTTGGAAAACATCCTACATATGGTTTAGGGGGTAGTTGTGTTCACAGAGGGACAGACGGATAGGCAGACAGATAGACAGACGGACGGACTGACGGACATTTTGAAAAGAAAGAAAAAAAAAACACTTTGTCGGTATCAGGGTACCCCAAAACCTGTATTTCCGTTGAAATCTCAAAATCGATTTTCCACTGCACTGCGTAATTTCCCTCAACTACATAATCGTTCCGTATATACGTATGTATAGAGGAAAGTAAAAACAGAGCGATGACCAGAGAAGCAGAGGAAGAATCAGTTGTGCCTCATTCATCACTGCATCTAGAAAACTCAATAAGACCAACCATGCTCAGGGTTATACAAACGAATCTGAGAAAATGTAAGCAGACACAAAATCTCAGATCGTCACTGAAAGGAAAGCTCACTAATCTAGCTATTAGTCAGCGAATACCTTGATACGTCTCACGAGACAACGTGGTACCAGGACTCCTCGAGAAGAGCCAGGCATAATGATTTTCAACAAGAAGCTTAGGGTTCAAGCATTCAAGCAGACGAAGTTCGGGTTCATTTGTGTGGAAGGGAATGGTGTAAGGATTTACAGCTGTTACTACCCCCAAGTGAAAAGAACGAGAAATTTGAGAATATTGTTGAGCCTGGAGCTATCCTAATGTCAGTAAAAGGTGAAGCTCTTATTGGAGCTCTTATAGAAGCTCAATAGTAAAACTCCGGAAAGGGGGCATATTATGCAAGATAAGAGAGGAAGTATTGTTTGCGAATTTCTCGCAAGAAGCGACCTAGTTATCCTAGATAACGGTGAAAAAAATATAGCGTTCAAAGAGTAAATGCTTCCTCACTTCTTGATATTACTACAGGCTCCACAAAGCTGAGCAGGAGTGTCAAGGATTAGGAAGTACTGAAAGACGAGACAGCGACCATCTGAACATAAAATTTCCCGTCGCCAGAAATCAGGATTATCATCATTATATTGCAGAATGATCACCCGTGCAGTTCATTCTTAACTGTTGTGAGACCTAAATAAAAAGGGGACAATCAAAATTATCAATATAATGGTTATGTCGAGCATTCAATCACAAGCTGAGCAAATCGAGCATTGATCACAGAACTTTCCAAACTAAGTTTCTGTGTCCAAAACCTATTTTGACAAAACAAACATTAATATTACATAACAGTAAAAAACCTAGATTTATAATATGGAGTTAATTGAGTATAAAGATAAGTTCATCGCTTCGAATCATATTTTCATGATAAATCTAAAATCCATGTTGTGGTAAACAACAAAGATGTTATTTTAGTTTCTGACGTCTAAAGGTTTTATAGTAGTCTTGGTTTGTTTGTAAATACACCTTATTTTGTATTTGTGAGTACGCATGTGTGTTGTTTCTGAATTACAGAAATATTGCAAATATCACTAATGAATGTTGTAAATAAAATATAATTTTGAATGTAAGTAATTGATAGTAAAGTGGGAAAACACGAAAGTAATGGTTAATATTATTATGCAATGAATTTTGTACATTTATTTGCATGTTACTACACAATCATAATGAATTCAGAGAAAAATATTTTATTATTTATATTAGACATAGAAAATGGAGCTTTATGTGATGCAGGAGAACAGTATCATTACCAATATAAGTATCGCTAAAATCGAAAATAAAAATGTGTATCATATCCTTATAAAGATATAAACATTCACCAGTAGTTAGAAATTAGTATTATGATATTCATAAACATTCACCCACTTTTATTTGCATTTTCTTCCCTCCCTTTTGTCTTGGATGTTAAAGATTAAATACTATATTACACATTATGAAAGGTTTGTAAAAAAGGTCTAGATGAAAATCTTCAATGAAAAAAAAAAATAGTTCTCTACGTCAGAAGTTCGTGCTAAAGGCTAACGTGCAGATCATTGTCAAAAGAAAACAAAATTATGTTAGATGGATTTATCAGATTCCAATGTTACAGATGTAAAGGATGAAAAATTTACGAAGAATTTGTACCCCAGCAAACTTGATTAGCGATTCATCTAGAACTTGTTTAGATAAATAATTGCCACACATTTTTTCAAAAAACCATTATTGATGACAATTATTGAGAATTGCATTCTATTTTTTTTTTTTGATATATTTCCTACCCTGCCAAATCTCCTAGTGAAATTATTAATATAACAACCCAATGCCTCAAATCTGCTACTCAGTCGGTGGATGATACAAAATTAAATTTTTTGCAAAACCTAAAAAATAGGTAAATGAATAAAAATTGCAAACAATAGATACATTTTTTTCAACAATCATAATTGAAAAGATCTGCTGAAAAATGTGCTTATTGGGAGAAATTACAGTTCACCTTTTTGTGAACATCAGTTGCTAAGATTTGTGTGACTAAATTGGAGGCGAAGCAAAGCATTTTAAATCTCCTAAAATAGTAAACAGCCTCTCATGAACAATATGAGATTGATTATGTGAAAAACTACATCGAGAGAACAAGCTAATCGAGCATGAGCGAATTCAGGTTATCGTCCTGTGCAAATCTATGAGTGATAGTAGGTCATAAACACAATTTTACACAATTAAGATCATAAATGGATCATAAAACGCGATTTTTCACCTCAAGAGAACGAGCTAATTAAGCATGGATGAATTCAGGTTATCATCATTTGGAAATCTCTGAGCGATAATAGTTATTTAACAAGGTTTTTCACAAATTAAGATCATAAACACAATTTTTACATCGAGAAAATGAGCTAATTGAGCATGAGAGAATTCAAGTTATCATTCTGGGCATATCTATGAGCGATAATAAATAATGAACTAGCCTCACTTAATCTATAACAACTCTAATTATTAGAGTTGTCTTAGATCAAGCATGGCTGTTCAATACGTTAATATGATTGACGGTGTTGCAAATCATTAATGCTTATTCAAATTTTTTGTATAGCTCTGTTCGATATTTGCCTATTTTAATCGCTCATGAACACATATTACTAAATCCTTTCCATGCTGAGACTCTAAAAAAGGTTTTCCTCAAATCAGCCTGTTATAAACTGAAATAACCCTGTTTGAGATATGTGAAGTGTATCTCCGAAGAACGAACGATGCAATAGCTTTTCAAAACATTCAATTATTTTAATATAATGACAAAGAATTTGTTTCCCAACCAATTTGATAAGCGATTTTACTAGAACTTGTACAGATAAATGATTCCCATACGCTTCTTCACAAAAAGACATTATTGAGAACTGCTCTCTTTTTTTTGATATATTTCCTACCCTGCCAAATCTCCTAGTGAAATTATTAAGATAACAACCCAATGCCTCAAATCTGCTACTCAGTCAGTTTAATTGGTGGAAGATACAAAATTAAATTTTTGCAAAAGAAAAAAATAGGTAAATGAATAAAAATTGTGAACAATAGATACATTTTTTTCAAACAATCATAATCGAAAAGGTCTGCTGAAAAACGCGCTTATTGGGAGAAATTATAGTTCAACTTTTAGTGAACATCAATTGCTAAGATTTGTGCAACTAAATTGGAGGCGAAGCAAACCATTTTAAATCTCCTAAAATAGCAAACAGACACTCATGAACAATATGAGATTGATTATGTGGAAAATTACAACGAGAGAACAAGCGAATCGAGCATAAGCGAATTCAGGTTATCGCCCTGTGCAAATCAATGAGTGATGGTAGGTCATAAACACAATTTTTCACAAATTATGATCATAAATGGATCATAAACGCGGTTTTTTCACATCAAGAGAACGAGCTAATTAAGTGTGGAAGAATTCAGGGTATCATCATGTGGAAATCGATGAGCAATAATAGTTCATAAACAAAATTTTTCACAAATTAAGATCATAATCACAACATTTCACATCGAGAGAATGAGCTAATTGACCGTGGGAGAATTCAGGTTAACGTCGTGTGGGAATCTGAGCGATAGTAGATCATAAACACAATTTTTCGCAAATGAAGATCATAAACAATTTTTCACATCGAGACAATTAGCTACTGAGCGTGAGAGAATTCAGGTTCTCGTTCTGTGCATATCTATGAGCGATAATAGATCATAAACTAGCCACACTTAATCTATGACAACTCTAATTATTAGAGTTGTCATAGATCAAGCGTGGCTGTTAAATACGCTAATATGATTGACGCTGTTGCAATCATTAATGCTTATTCAAAATTTTTGTGTAGCTGTGTTACATATCTGCCTAATTTAATGGCTCATGGATACATATTACTAAATCCTTTCCAAGCTGAGACTTGAGTAAAGTTTTCTCAGATCAGCCTCTTACAAAATAAAATAACTCTGTATGAGAAATGAGAAGTGTATCTCCGAGGAATGAATGAAGCTATAGATTTTCAAAACACTCTATTACTTTATATAATGACAAAGAATTTGGTTTCTAACGAATTTGATAAGTGATTTTACTAGAACTTGTTTAAATAAATGATTGCCGTATCCTTCTTCACAAAAAAAACATTATTGAGAATTGCTATCTTTTTTAAGATACATTTCCTATCTCGCCAAATCTCCTAGTTAAATTATAAAGATAACAACCCAATGCCTCAAATCTGCTACTTGGTCAGTTTAATCCATTAAGGATACAAAATGTTATTTTTTGCAAAACTAAAATATAGGCAATTGCTTAAAAGTTGCAAACAATACATACATTTTTTTATCAACCCTAATCAAAAAGTTTGGCTGAAATTTGCGCTTATTAGGAGAAATAGCACTTCATTTTTTTGTGAACATCAGTTGCTAAGATCTGTGCGACTAATTTGAGGTGAAGCCACACATTTCAAATCTGCCAAAGTCGTCAGCAGCCATTAGTCTCTTGTGAGCAGTATGAGATTGATTATGAGGAAATCTACTTTTAGAGAACAAGCTAATTGGGCGTGACGGAATTCAGGTTATTGCCCTGTAGAAATCTATGAGCAATAGTAAATCATAAACGCAATTTTTCACAAATTAAAATCATAAAAGTATAATAAACGCAATGTTTCTTAGCAAGAGGAAGAGCTAATTGAGCGTCGGAGAATTCAGGTTATTGTCGTTTGGAAATCTATGAGCGATAATAGTTATTTAACAAAGTTTTTCACAAATTAAGATAAAAAAACACAATATTTTACATCGAGACAATGAGCTATTTAAGCATGAGATAATTCAAGTTATTGTTATGGGTATCTCTATGAGCGATAATAGATAAAGAACTAGGCTAACTTAATCTATAACAACTGTAATTATTAGAGTTGTCATAGATCAAGCGTGGCTGTTCAATACATTAATATGATTGGCGGTGTTGCAATCATTAATGCTTATTTAAAATTTTTGTATAGCTGTGTTCGATATCTGCCTCTTTTAATCGCTCATGCACACATTACTAAATCCTTTCCAAACTGAGAATCTAAACAAGGTTTTCTCAGATAAGCCTCTTATCAACTAAAATAACCCTGTATGAGGTATGTGAAGTGTATTTCCGAAGAACGAAGCAAAACTCTTTAAAACATTCAATTATTTTAATATAATGACAAAGAATTTGTTTCCCAACGAATTTGATTGACAATTTTCCTTGATCTTGTTTACATAAATGAATGCCATATGTTTCTTCACAAAAAAACATTATTGAGAATTGCTGTCTTTTTTTATATATATTTCCTACCCTGCCAAATCTTCTAGTCAAGTTATAAAGATAACAACCCAATGGCTCAAATCTGCTACTTTGTGAGTTTAATCAGTGGAAGATACAAAATATTATCTTTTGCAAAACTAAAATATAGGCCATTGCCTAAAAATTGCAAACAATAGATACATTTTTTATCATTCCTAATCATAGAATTTCGCTGAAAATTGTTTATTGGGAGAAATTACACTTCAATTTTTTGTGAACATCAGTTTGCTTAGATCTGTGCGACTAAATTTGATGTGAAGCCACACGTTTTAATCTGCCAAAGTAGTAAGCAGCCGTTAGTCTCATGTAAGCAGTACAAGATTGATTATAAGGAAATCTACATTGAAAGAACAAGCTAATCGAGCGTTAGCAAATTCAGGATATCGTCCTGTGGAAATCTATGAGCTATAATAGATCATAATCTAGCAACACTTAATCAATGACAACTAAAATTATAAGATTTTTTGTACATCAAGTGTGGCTGTTCCATACGCTGCTACTCGGTCAGTTTAATGGGTTGAAGATACAAAATATAATTTTTTGCAAAACTACAAAATAGGCAATTATCTAAAATTTCAAACAATGGGTACAATTTTTTTATCAACCCTAATCGAAGAGTTTGGTTGAATAATGCGCTTATTGGCAATAATTACAGTTCAATTTTTTGTGAACATTAGTTGCTAGGATCTGTGCGACTAAATTGGAGGTGAAGCCACACGTTTCTCTGCCAAAGTAGTAGGCAGCCGTTAGTTTCATGTGAGCAGTACGAGACTGATTATGTGGAAATCTACATCAAGAGAACAAGCTAACTGAGAGTCAGTGAATTCAGGTTATCGTCCTGCGGAAATCTATGAGTGATAGTAAGTCATAAACACAATTTTTCACTAATTGAGATCATAAAAGGATCAAAAACGCAATTTTTCACATTAAGAGAATGAGCATGGAAGAATTCAGGTTATTGTCGTTTGGAAATCTATGAGCGATATTAGTTCATAAACAAACTTTTTCACAAATTAAGATCATGAACAAAAATTTTCATATCGATAGAATGAGCTAATCGACCATGGGAGAATTCACGGGAAAGTCATATGGGAATCTGTGAGTGATAGTAGGTCATAAACACAATTTTTCAGAAATGGAGATTATAAAAGATCATAAACACAATTTTTCACATCGAGGCAATGAGCTAATTCCGCATGAGAGAATTCAAGTTCTCGTTCTGTGCAAATCTGTGAGCGATAATAGATCATAAACTAGTCACACTTAATCTATGACAACTCTAATTATTTGAATTGTCATAGATCAAGTGTGGCTGTTCAATACGTTAATATGATTGATGGTGTTGCAATCATTAATGCATATTCAAAATTTTTGTATCATTGTGTTTCATATCTGCTTATTTTAATCTCTCATGGACAAGTATTACTAAATCCTTTCCAAGCTTGAGACACTGAGTTAAATTTTCTCAGATCAGCCTCTTATAAACCAAAATAATCCTGTATGAGATATGTGAAGTGTATCTCCGAGGAACGAAACAAGCGATAGCTTTTCAAAACATTCAATTACTTTATATAATGACAAAGAATTTGTATCCCAACAAATTTGATTAGCGATTCTACTAGAACTTGTTTAGATAAATGATTGCCATACGCTTCGTCACAAAAAAACATTATTGAGAATTGCTTTCTTTTTTCTTTTTTTAATACATTTCCTACCCCACCAAATCTCCTAGTCAAATTATAAAGATAACAACCCAGTGCCCTAAATCTGCTACTCTGTCATTTTAATCGGTGGAAGATACAAAATATTATGTTTTGCAAAACTAAAAAATAGGCAATTGCCAAAAAACTGCAAACAATAGAAACATTTTTTATCAACCACAATCAAAGAGATCTGCTGAAAAATGTGCTAATTGGGAGATTATACAACTCAACTTTTGAGAACATCAGTTGCTAAAATCTATGAGACTAAATTGAAGGTGAAGCCACACGTTTCAAATCTGCAAAACTAGTAGGCAGCTGTTAGTGTCATGTGAGCAGTATGAGATTGATTATGTGAAAATCTACATCGAGAGAACAAGCTAATCGAGCGTGAGCGAATTCAGGTTATCATCCTGTGGAAATTTATGAGCAATAATAGATCATAATCTAGACACATTTAATCAATGACAACCATAATTATCAATTATAATAAATCGAACATGGCTGTTCAATACGCTGCTACTCAGTCAGTTAAGTGGGTTGAAGATACAAACTATAATTTTTTGCAAAACTACAAAAGAGGAAATTGTCTAAAATTTGCAATCAATAGATACATTTTTTTATCAACCCTAATCAAAGAGTTTGGTTGAAAAAATGCACTTATTGGGAGAAATTACAGTTCAGTTTTTGTGAACATCAGTTTCGACGATCTTTGCGACTAAATTGGAGGCGAAACCAAGCGTTTTAAAAATTGCCAAAAAAATAAGCTGCTGTAAGTTTATATAAATAAGCTGCCATGAGCAGTACGAGATTGATTATGTGGAAATCTACATCAAGAGAACAAGCTAATCGAGCGTGAGAGAATTCGACTTATCGTTCTGTGCATATCTATGAGTGATAATAGATCATAAACTAGCCTCACTTAATCTATGACAACTATAATTATTTTTGTATAGCTGTGTTTCATATCTCCTTATTTAATTGCTCATTGACACGTATTCCTAAATCCTTTCCAAGCTCAGACTCTGACTAAAGTTTTCTCAGATCAACCTCTTATAAACTAAAATAACTGTATGAGAAGTTTGAAGTGTGTCTCCGAGGAACAAACGAAGCTATAGTTTTTCAAAACGTTTAATTACTTTAATATCGATGAGAGTTCTCATCTAGATCAGTTCCCACTGACGACTTCCTGTGGAGCTCCAACATGCCCCACAATGTATTGTCTTGGTTTTGTATGTGGTTTGTTGGTGGTAACTTATTTTGTGTTTTTGAGTACGCATGTGTGTTGTTTCTGAAATTCAGAAATGTAGCAAATATTGCTTATGAATATTGTTATTCAATAAAATAGAATTTTGAATGGACATAAGTGATAGTTAAGTGGGAAAACAAAATCACGTAATTGCTAAATATTATTATGCAATATATTTTGTGCATTTATTTGCAAGTTATTACACGGTCATTGTGAATTCAGAGAAAAATATTTTATTATCTTTTATTAGATATGGTTAATGGAGCTTCAAGTGATGCAGGAGAATAATATCATTATCAATATTTATGTATCGCTAAAATCAAAAATCAAAATGTGTACCATATCCTTATAAAAATACATACAATCAGCAGTAGTTCAAAATAAGTATTATTGTAATCATAAAAATTCACCCACTTTTATTTGCATTTTTCTCCCTCTCTTTTGTGTTGGATGTTAAAAGATTAAATGCAATATTATAGGTATTAAATATGTTTATCAAAAAGTTCTGGATGGAAATTTTCAATGAAACAAAATAGTTCTCTATGTTGGAAGTTTGTGCTAGAAGCTGACATGCAGATCATTGACAGAAGAAAACAAAATTACATTAGTTGGATTTATCAGATTCCAAACTGACTGATGTAAAAGATGATCGCACAGATCCTCATTACCTTATTATAATGCATGATTTAAATATTGATTTTCTCAATAAAAGTGAGAGTTATGAGTTGCAGACTATGTTAAACACATTCGGATTACAAGCTGTAATTGATGTTCCAACAAGAGTGAGAGGTACTAAACTGTCAGCCATTGACCAAATTATAATTAATAAAATGTTACTGAAACACTCATATGATGTTGTTGAAATGGGTCTCTCTGATCATTATGCCCAGATACTACAAGTACACTTGGAACAAATATGTAAAAAAGAAAAAAGGATAAAGAACATTTTAGGGTAATAAGATGATGCAATGAATATAACATTAACTACTTAAATTATCTTTAAGTAAAGAACTGTGGAATTCTGTTTACACACAAACCTCAGATCCTCAAATCATACAGTGAATTTATTAACATTTTCCAGTATTATTATAATGTAGCCATGCCTCAAAAAGAAGTAAAAATTAACAGACAGGGAAAGAAATGGGTAACTCCAAATATATGGAATCTAGTATGCAACTAAGAAATATTAGAAAAATTATAAAAGAAAGAAATGTAACTGAGGGACTTAAAATTTACTATAACTGGTATTAAAAAATTACAGAAGAATGATTAGGGAAGCTAAAAAAATATATAATGAAAAGCGCATATTGTCATCAAACAATAAAACAAAAGTAATGTGGGATATTATAAATGAAGAACCAGGAAAGGATAGGAAAGAACTGTGAAATATACATGTAAACATTGATGGCGTTGATATAAAGGACCCCAAAAAAAAGCAGCAGATTCTTTTAATTACTATTATTCTAATATCGCTTCAAATATTTTCACCACAAACACACTAGGTAACCAGCACTAACAGGAATTTCAGAAGTGCAGAAACTCTTAATATCAGTTTAATGTTTATAACTCCAACAAATGAATTAGAAGTGACTGCAACAAGAAAAGGACTGAGTAATAAGCAATCCACAGCTGTAGATGAGATCTCAGATTACGTGGAAAAAAAAGTTGCAGAAACATAGTACATCCATTAACCCATATTATTAACTTGTCATTTCAATCCAGAAATTTTCCTGATCTGTTAAAAATAGCTAAAGTAAAATCACTGTGTAAGAAGGGGCTAGAAAGAGAAACAGGAAACTATACAGCAGTCTCGCTTTTATCAGTTTTTTCAAAGATTATAGAAAAGATAATGTATACTAGGCTTACTTCATTTTTAAGAAGACACAAACTTATAACAAACAAGCAACATAGTTTCTGTAAAAGAAAATCTACCAACACAGCTACAATGGATTTCATATAAAGTGTTTATCTGTCTGTCGGTAAGAAGCACATTAGTATACGATTATTCCTAGATCTTACAAAGGCTTTTGATCAAGTTGATCATGGTATATTACTGGATAAAATGGAGTTAATTGGAATATGAGGGATTGCCTACGATTGGTTTAAATCATTTCTTACCAACCGTAAACAAATGGTAAAAACTGTCCACACTCATGGAAATACCAAAACTGTTTCTAAACATCTTTCCCAAGTAAACCAGATATCGTGTGGAGTGCCACAGGGTTCAGTTCTTGGGCCTGCATTTTTTCTTATATATACCAATGATTTGGGATATTATCTTAATAAAGGGGAAACAACATTTTTTGCCAATGATGCAAGTATATTTTTCACAGGTTCTAATGCAAATGTTCAAATTAAGATTGATGACACTGTACACAAATTATGTGAATGGTTTGAGAGTAATAGGCTAATAATAAATAATGATAAAACTACTGCAATTTCTTTTCATCAATTCTAAAATACAAATTTTGAATGTCCATCTATAAAGATTTACAACAAATACATCACTTATATGGACCAAACAAAGATTTTGGGGATTTGGATAGACAACACACTGAAATGGAAACCACATATTCAAGAATTAACAAAATGATTGAATAAAGTATGTTTTGCTTTACGACACATCAGGAGAACATGCAAATGGAATCAACTCGTTTGTTGTATTTTCTCATTTTCATTTTATCTTGTATGGAATAATTTTGTGGGGAAATTCATCTCATGCCATATCCATTTTTAAGCTTCAAAAAAGAGCAATTAGAATAATGATGTGGCTTAGTAGAAGCACAAGTTGTAGACACCTCTTTAAAACACTACACATACTACCATTACCATGCATATACATTTATGAAACATTAATGTTTGTAAAACATAATTCACAACTGTATACAAAGAAAACACACCTGTTAACACTAACCTAAGTAAAAATAATTTCTTCCATACTGGATTTCATTTTTACAATCATCTGCCTAAATACCTCAAAGACTTGCCTGAGCAGGGTGCATTCCGGAGGGGTCTGCATTTCCTTTTATCTAGTTATAACTTTTACAATGTAGACGAATTTCTAAATTATAAAACTATTTAGTGTAAAATGTGTATTGGAGCAGAGTGTGTTTATATCTTGTTGGATATGTAATTATTGTATGCATAACCAAAGTTGCATTAAGCACATATATAAACATACTGTATATATAAGTTAGATATGAAAGTATTGTATATATAAGCATAAGTATCTTTGTAAATAATTTTATTCTATATTTTATATTGTACTGTATTTAAAAATGACTTGTCACATGTCATATGTTATGACCAACTGGATCAATAAAGGATTACGGATTATATTAACCCTAAAATGGCTGTAACTCTATCAAAATGTTCACAGATTCTAAGAAAAATTGATACTATAGAATAAATCAAAGGAAAAGAGATGGCTACAAAAAACAACTTGTAAAATTAAAACATTTAATGTTGTTTATTAAATGAATTTGTGACATGATCGTTACTCTCAAAACTATAAAACCTTTTTCGAACCAGGATGTTTATCTTAACAATTTAATATCATTTCACTAAAGTTATTGCAAGTGAATCTCAAACAATAATGTCATAAAATACAAAAGTTGTAAAGAAAATAATAATGTAATTATTTTGCTGTAATTGCTATGTAACGCAGTACTTGATTTTAAAAACAAAATGTTATCATTATTACCTTCACATTCTATTGTTCATGCTTTATATATAGAATTTTTGAATAAACAGCAACATATTACCCACTCATAAAGAAGTAATGGCCTTTGTGATTGACAAAAGTTGAGAATGACTAGTCACAATTAGGATGATAATAAATAATTGCTTGTTGCTAGAAATTTAATTTCATGCTTCAGTTAAATCAATGTTTCATTAACAGGATCAATATCATATATTTTGAAATAAACAAACAGATCTTGAACAAATCAGAACGGTAAAACCCAAAAGTATATTGTAATACTGCATGCATCCTCATGTGGTGAATTAATACCCTAAGCAAGCTAAAAAGAGAAAAAAATGTAAAAACAAATATCCTTCAAATATGTTTTTAGCAGCACATTCATTCTCTAGGATCCATGCTACAATGACCCACACACATTTGTTATTTGAATGAGGGTTTTTTTATAAAAAAGAATACATAAACTATGCTGCTTAACCATATCCTGACCACGTTTTCCAAATCTGTTGAAGATCACACAGAATTATGAACTCCCAATTTGATAGGATCTAAAAGATTCGGATAAAATGATATCCTCATTATTTATCATCAACACAAGCCATATACATAAGAAATTGATCATGTGAACTACATAAAAAAACTTCCAGAGCTACAATTAGATCGTGATTTTTCTATTTATTCATTACTGTTATGCAAAAATGGAAAGACAAGTTTAATCTCAAAACTTTTATTTTCAACTTTAGAGATCTATTAAGGAAAGAGGTAAATAATAATAAGATACATGACAAGAGTCCTCATTAGGAAATTATTAAATTATTTTATATCTTGGACATTCAGATTTAGTTCATTCAAATGAGATATTCACATATCAAAAAAAGATGTTCAGTATTTTGTGAGTGAAATCATGGAATACCATGTTATTGGTATTAGTCCAGATAGGTATGTATGAGTGCACATAACTGTCTCTGAAAGGCAACATGAGTCAGAGAGCCATTGAATTCAAGAAATTCAGAAAAGAAGTTGTGCAAGATAGAAAAAAAAGTCTTGAGACGTGATCAGGGAGAAAATTATCTCAGTATACAAGTTAAGGATCAATCAAGTGAATGAGTGATTCTTTTTAAGTTAATTCTACCAAAGAATCTGGAGACAAATGGGGTCAGTAAAAGACTATCAGACCTCATTAGATGTGATGAGATACATGTTAATCCGGGAAAGATTGTCAGACAGGTGCTTTAAAATGTGGGTGTTTTATTAAAAATAGAAATCCATTTGCGTCAATTAATCACAAGACGCTTGTTGATTTATGGCCAGGAAAGAAAGCATGTAGGAAAGACTATTAAATGTTCTTGGCTGTCCGGGATGAGCCGCGTCTCAGTCGGTTTTGCTGACGTTTCGGCCATCTTACTGTGGCCTTCTTCAGAGCTATACTGCTGATCGCATACATTAATAAAGCATTGTGTATGTTGTAAGAAGAAATAGTTTTTATGGCATGTAAATCTCTAAGTGATCCAATTAATGAATGGTATGGCAAGCTTTCACACACTAAGGCTCAACAGGACTAACAAGATTGACATGAAAGCAGGCATCTGAAGTTCTGTGAAAACCCTGTTGATGAACATATATTTGGCTGATGATATAGAACTGAGAGCTGGAAATAAATAGCAGCTCTAACAGAATACTTCAAGTCTTAATACAACAAGATTGGTCCATGTATCAGTGTGAAATCATGACAATACCATGAGTGACACAGGCTCTTTCATTCACATCAATGCTACATGATTCCAAACTTCACATTTTTAGGAGGCCTTGATGCTCATGACAGTTACACAAAGTCTGAGAGTTTGTCACACATTAAAAAATCTGTGGCAGGATTCCATCGACTGAAACTAATTTGGTTATCATCCACTATATCCTTAAGTATCAAACTGCTATTGTATTCAACTATGTTGTCCTTCAATGTTGTCCTAATGGATCTCAATGAGTGAGAAAAAGAGATGTTCACAAATATCCAATCAATGTTTCTAACTGCTACTGTTCAAGGCCAATCATGAAAATCTGGTATAAGGATAATATCACAAATGAAGAGCTATTGCAACATGATGGTTTGATGAGTCTTCAAGTTTTAGCTAGTTGTTGATTCATGATGGCATGAAATGCAAACTTGGAAATGTCACATGTTGCCCCTCTGAAAAACATGGCAACAGAACCGAGAAATATTGTAGTTGGAGGCAAAAACACTTGCAAAAAGACTGGGATTAGAAGATGTACATTCCCTTTAAAACTTATAAAATTTCACTTATTTCTGGCTCTGATTTCCAAGTTCAAAACAATAATTGCAGTTATCTCTCAGCAATGAATATTTTTCTAATACTTTTATCGATTACAAGAAGCTCTTGCTCTAGATTGTTTTCCATTCCTCTAAAAGAAAGCCTATCATCATTCAACTTGTACCTTGCAGTATTCCAAATTCACTCTTTTTCTTGATCTTTAGTTAAATATATGATAACTTATTTACTCTCACAATATCCATCACAATACTCTACCAACTTAACCCACCATTATTCATGCTGTTAGAAAAATCTAACAATTCTAGATTTGTTTCAATAACATTGACATCTTTCAACGCACGGAGATAACACTTATGCAATGCCTTCCCGTACGATTCAACTCTGCATTCATTCATCGTTCTTATCAGTTCTGCGAAGGGAAGCAATATGAGAAGGTGCTGATTAGCGCGGCACATCGTGTTAGATATTTTCTCACGTGTAAGCAACTGCTTTATATTTCAATACGGTTATCACATACACTCTTCTGTCAGTTATATACTGGTTTTTGTGTCTTGAATGCTTCCATGAAGATCAGACAAGCTTAATGTCTCACCTTGATTTTGTTTTTTATACCTTCAATCAAAAGTAACATTCATAGATTTAGCAAGAATATCATCTGCCATCCCTTCATGGTAGTTTCTGTTAGTTTTGTTTTCTTTTTAGAGAAATGACATGACAGGGAGCAGTGAAGAGAGAAAAGAAGATGCGTTTTTTGTCCAAAGAAGCAAACCAGGTTCACGCAGCATTGTTGTAATATTTGCTCCAAGCACTTTGGAAAGAACCAAAAGACTTTTGTTTGCAATGTGTGTAGGTCTGAGAAAGCTTAGTTTAGTTCATAAACGTCCCTGTATATTTCAATGTGGTAAAAATATATAGTTTATTGAATTAATCGTATTCTATGATTTACCTTCCTTAAATAAATTTTCTATATATAACACTTCACTTCATGACTGCGATTTTGATTCAATTGCTTATTATAAGCAAAATCATGAGCCTGCATGTCATATTTATGCATTATTTCATCTATACAAGTAATAGAAATCAGTAACAAATGTCTGGGAATATTAATGTAAAAATTTGATTCATAATAAAACAATAAATACAACATAAACAGTTGTTAGATAAAATCTAATGCGTGAATAATCGTGTTACAAAAATATGCACGAGTAACAGCAGGTTAAGTAACACATTCAAACTTTATTCCTCAGGGTTATCATGTCAGACTACTTTCATCTTTGCTAGTTGCCGTCTTCACATGTTTTTACTACAACAAAGTAAAATCTTCTTTCAGATTTAGCCTTTTTATTTTTATTTTTGTATGTCTCAAGGTGCTGTCTGCATGTTTTAACTGTCTGTGCAAACTCAATCTCAAACAGTTGTATTTTAGGGATTCCTTTTTATACACTGTTTTTCTTATTCCAATTCTTTTACCCTATTTGAAGGTCTTGTGTATACTTTGCTACTGAAGGTTGTTTATGGTAGGAGCTACCTACCTCTGCCCACTGTCCCTTGGAATAGTATGGAAGGTAATGTGAAGGATACAATTGAGGATGGGTAACGGAGGCCTCCGAGCTTCTCGATCCACCCATTGGCTCCCGGGGATCAGGAAAATTTAGTTTTATGAAAGGATGTGATAAAGGTGAAGGCAATGGCCATCTGATCTTTCTAAGTCCACTAAACCATACACACAGGTCATGCAGAGCATTGGGTTTGATCCATCTACACAAGTTCAATAATTTCTGTTGCTAAATATGAAACAGTTCTTTTTTAAAAGTGTATGTCAGATTACATGTAATTTCTACTTCTTTTTCTCCTTCTCTTAGCTTTTACTTATTTAGGTTTCCTGTATTTGATTTTCATGTTTTGTCCAATCACTATCATTAAGATTTCGATTTACCGTTGCTACCTTCATGTATTTTTCCCAACTCAGTGCTGGCCATCATCTTTTCCATTTGCTTTCAGGAGACCATTTCAATTTTTCTTTGTCCATATGGTATCTGGCATTCAACAAAATGATCGTATCTGGCACTTTATTTTCCAGTATTTATTATTGAGCAGGAAATTCTCATTTTCCTCCAAATTTCTCATGCAATTGCTTCATGTTATCTTTAAACAAATCATAAAAAACAATTCTCCAATTCTAATTCTGTCTCTGATTTTGTAAGTGGCCATATCTATGCTCCATTCAATACGATATTCTCCATAATACTATGAGTTGTTCTTGTCTGAGTTGCTCAGTAGGTATTAAGTATTACCTCCTTGTCGGCACCCCAGTTGATTGATGAGATCATTTTAATGACATATAATCTCTTGAGACATTCAGCTTCCAGTGCTTTAACATGAGTTTTCCATGTAAGTTTCTCATCAAAGTTTAAACCTAAGATTTCATCTACAATAGATTTCATGAGTTCAATATTAATCATTCTTTCTTTCTCTCTCTCTCTCCTTTTTTTTCTCCCACAGCACGTCATGGTGATGTCATCAGCATACAGAAATATTATAGTAGGAGGGGATATAAGATTTGTAACTTTGTTGATTGCAATCATAAATAGTTACACTTAGGACAGATACTTCAGGTATTCCATTTTGAATCATTATCTCATCTGATAAACTTTGATTGATCCATTGATTCAAACTTTGATTCTGCAGTTGGTCATGAAGTGACTGATGAATTTCAGTATTTTCCATTGATGCCCAGTTTTTTAAGTATACGTTCTCTTCATGTTATGTCATATGTTTTTTTGTATGTCAAGGCATACTGCTACAAGGTGTTCATTAGAGATGAAAGCATTGAAAATTTCTTTTTGGATGTTGTTTAAATGATGTTTTATAAATATCCACTTTGGTAGATGGATAAAATGTTAATTTTTTCAAGATGCCATAATAATCTTTTATTAATATGCTTTTCCATTCACTTGCACATTGTGCAGGTGAGCGCAATAGGGTGGTACTTTGCCAATTTGCTATAGTTCTTACCTGGTTTGGGAATAAGAATCACAGTTGCGGTTTGCCATATTTTGGGAAAAGTGCTATTGATCCATATTTTGTTATATAGCAACATTAGGTATTCCAATCCTTTCCCAGAAAGTTGCTTAAGGAAAATGTTTTCAGGTCCAGCTGCTGAAGTTTTTGATAGTTATTAGAATTTAATTTTACGGTAATCAAAGGAGTTGTCTAATGAAGTATTGATGTTATTGCTAGACTTGTTTGTCAATTTTTGTGCGTGGAGTATTATATTTAATATCCAGAGATGTATTGCTATAATTACTATCAGAAGAAAACCTTGAAAAAATAGAGGCCAGTTCATTTGCAATTTGTCTAATGTCAGTGATAATTTTATAATTCTCATCAAATGTGCACTTGGGGTAAGTAGATTTATGGATCTATTAGATTATTCTTCTAATTCTATCCCATAATTCTGTTATCCCTTCAGTGGTTGCACTCAAAATTGGAAAACAAGTGGTTGCATGGATTACAATTATAACCCGTTTTAAAAAAACAATTCTTATTAACAACAAACAAATAGTCTTTTTGTTCAAATATGGATGAGTAATGGTATCTAAAACACTGAACTGTTACAAAATACTATTAAATTTATTAGAACGTTCTCATATATTACAAATGCTGTGAAATGCTACTCAAAAATGCATGTATTACACCTTTAAATATATATATTCAAATACATGCAAGTATATTTTTGTTTTTGAAAAGTCTTGTGCTCTGTATGTGTTGTGCACTTGTTATACTTTGCATTACAATTATTAAATAAAGCAGTTTGACATAATTGCTTAAACATCCGGAGCTCCTATTCTGAATGTGTTTTAATGTCAACATCAGATGAACATCTCACAACAGATTTTCTTAATGTGGCACACCTAGAGGACACATTTTATGCAGTTCTGTTGAGTGCTCTTGTTTTGTTGATGTCTACAGAGATAAAAATGTCCCATATTGCCCTTTGGTGACTGTTGAACTCTCGATCCCTTTTCAGATTCCCAGTAGAAGTCTCCCGCATGTTCTTATTGCTGTTGGCACAGATTTTCTCTGGATCTTCCTTTTCATTTCTGGTTTCATAAAAGACATAGTAAGATCCTTTAGAAATTCCCTTCTAGTTCCCCTAACATTTCTCCACGTTGTACTTTGCATAAACAATCAGAGCACCAATCGCAGAGATATTCATGATGTCAGCTTAGGTCAGAAACTGAACCGCGAATGGTCACATGGATTACTATTCTAATCCAAGCTGTTTCTGGCACTTATTGCTAGTGCTTCAGTTATCACTGGAGTCATATTTCATTATAATTCAATAGCTGAGGCCCTCTATTAAAGGTACTGAAAAGTTCCAGCCAAAAGTTTGTCAACTCTCGCTGTAAACAGCAAATGAATAAGACTGGATTATAATAGTAATTTACACAACCACTGAAGGATTATAATTGTATGTTGAATCATATTTGAGAAACATCTGATCCATGATGATCTTCTCTGTTCCTTGAAAGTTTTGCGAGTGATGGCTCTTGGTTGTTTGAATTCAAATTCACTGGCATTAGTAGGATCATGCTTCATTTATTGAAGGCTTGTTTATATTCTTTGAGTGCTTTTTTACATTTCTCATTCTACCAGGGTTTGTTTCATCTGTGTGTTTTGCCTGAGGATTTAGGTACAGAAAAGTTTGCTGCATCAATAATGATATGTACAAGATTATATATTTTTTCATCTATGGTAGCATCTCCTTGCTGTGATACCCATGTATTATCTTTTAATTGGTTATCAATTTTCTTCTGAAATTCAATCCAGTCTAAACAATTAAGTTTCCACTAAGGTTCAAAATATAACTGCTGAGAGTCATCGCTAGAAATGGTTATTTTATTACCACAGTCATTATTTTCAAAATTAGTTTCCTGAAGATATATAACTGATGGGGTAAAATCATTTGCTAATAATTTTAGGTATTCTTGTTGTGCATAAAAACTATTCACATTCCATTGGATTATTAGATCTTCCATTTTTTATTAATTGTGAGATAACTGTAATAATTGAGAAAAAATTTAACTCAAAAGGTGGGATTTGTTAACTATCATTCCATTGTCAATGATTCTTCACGTTCACTACAGTTACATAATGAATTTTCTTCTTTGTTTCTGGTAGTTCTTATTAATGTTTTTGATATTCTTATTATTCTATTTTTGATACTTTGCTCTGTAAGATCTGGCAAAATCCTCTGCAAACATTCAATTTTCTCAGAGGGGTTTTCATGAAATTGAAGGGCAATTTGCTGTACATTAGAATCACCTTTTGTTTTTTTAAGAAAGAATTTCAATTGCAAGTAGTTCAGCACATATGGATTTTTGGTTGATGATAGAAGTTCTCTAACAGGTTCAAGTTATTTTTCAAAAATATCTTCATTATCAGGTGTTTATTTTCTGCTTTTTATTTTTAATGGGCTTTATATTAGGTGTACTAACACCTTTCATAATTAACTTTTTTTGGTCCCTTCTTCTTCATTGAGGCTGTGCTGGATATAGTGGTTGTGTTGGATAGAGGTCATTTTGAAGCTGGAAGTAGAGGAAAGGATGCTTCAGGTGTTTTAGAGGTGTAAAGGGTTTCAGATGGAGTTTTAGTGGAGACGTTTTCATTAGTTTTATATGAACTTTGGGTTATGGGCTGATTGTTGGTTTCCACGATTTCAGGCGTTAGGTTATCACTACAATGTTTAGCAAAATGACCTGCTTGTTTGCAGATAAAACATGCTACATTATCAGCTGATGATTAGATCCAACACCTTGATTCCTCATATTCAATGTGAATCGTTTCAGGAACTTAACTAACATCATTAGGATTGCTGTACACTTGTCTTCAAAAGCTTAAGATATATTTATAGCCAGGTTCAGAAATGCCTGCAGGGGGGAACAATATAGGAGATTCAAGCGTGATATCTAGATTTTTCAGTTCTCTTTCTATTAGGTAGTGGAAGATCACAGGACAAATGTTTAATAATATTATCCTTTTGTATTTGGAAATTAAAGGTCTGATTTCGAGTTGCTTTTCACCAATCTGTATATACATACTTCTATCAGTAACTTCTTTAGCAATGTCTTTTGTTGCAAGGAACATGCATACACATTGTTTGAGATTCTTGAGACAAATCCAATGTTATTAGGATTTATCTGTTGGCCGACAGCATTTATGTATTCTTTAATTGGTACTCCATCAATAGCATCAATGATGATTGCTTGGTCTTTTGTTGGGAATATGTCTGGATTGACAGCTGACAAATAACTTTGAGTCACTTGCGTTGAGATGGCCATCTTGATGGTTGCAATGTTGAGACGACTCCTGTACTCAAAAGTCTTCTCCAATGCAATGATTACACTTTTTCAGAAATGAATAAACACTATCACGCTCACACGGTACTTCACTATCACTTCAACCGGTAGTATAATTTTCCACAATTCTATCACTATAAGGAAAAATCACAACCAAATGAAAAAAGATGAGGGTGCTCGTGGTACAACCAAACTCCTTCGTCTTTTGCTTCTATTTCTCATTTTTCCACGGCTTTAGTTATTGCCATGTTCCATGTCTTTCTTGGACTTCCTTGGTATCTTCTTTGACTGGGTATCCATTTCCAAATTTTTTGTGGAAAACTATCCTGTTTCAGCCTTCTCATATGTCCATACCAATTTAATGGTTTAATTTCATTTATCTCTTCAAAGTTGTTTGTACTTTCATTTTATTACTTATTTCATCATATTTTATTTTGTTCTACAGAGAAAGTTCACATCTTAGCCAGGACATCATTCCCATTGCCTCTCATTTTTTGTTATCTCTCATTTTTTTGTTAGTGTCTAGACTTCTGCCCCATAAAGTATTTTACTCTCTATGAAGGAACTATACATGTGTTTTTATGCCTTTGTTGGCATAATTGAGTTCCACAGCACTGGAATTCAATTATGGCTATTTGTCCTCTTTTATTTTTATTTTTCTCATCCTGTTTGTCGTTCACAGTATGTGATTGATTATAAATTTCTACTTGAAAATTTATGAATATCCTTATGTTGGAAAATGATATTGGGTATGATATATTGATTCCCTTTACAAAAGTTAAGGTCTAGAAACTAGTAGCAAGTCTTAATTACGTTATCTTTTTTCATTCCTTCACCATATTTCATTTTCATTTAAAATATTAATTTTCTCATGAAGGTACAGACATATTCAAACAATGCTAAGAAGTACTCAATGAAACATATTCAAAATTTATAGAATGGTATAATCTATGATATTAATTAATGCAGAAAATGGGCAAAATCAATTATTGGTAAGTTACCTCTCTCTAAACACTGATTATGCTACTCAAATCTTGTGTAGTAAATGTTGTAGGCTACAAAAAAAATGTGATGTTGATATCTTAATTTGGTATAGAAAAGAATGAAACTGAAATTAGTAATTAGGTGGAGGAGAAACCATGTGGGACAATGTTAATGATATAAATTCAGTGTACTTGAAATTCATTACAACTGAAGTTGGAAACTTACTCTTAAGTGAAGAGTTAACAATTGAGGATCAAAGATCAGAAGTGACAATCATGCTGGTAAGAGATTATCCCAACAGCAACAAAAGTTGTGAAATAATGGAGAAAATTATAGAATTTCTATACCTTAATTAACAGATACTTAGGAGTAAAGAAAATAGAGCAAGAGAACAATTGTGAGTGAATATTTATAAAGTGAATAAACACATTTATTGTGGGCTCTGAAAGTTGTGTACATTGGCATATGGAGATCGTCATCTCAAAAATGCTATATTTGAAATTCTGCTGACAGACGAAGTTTTGCTACTAATACTAACCAGTGACATGAACTAACACATATATACAAAACACTTCAAAGAATATCCACAATAAGAGTAGCAAATGAAAGAATTGTGTTGCAAGCATTCATAGTTTGGTTGAGAGGAAGCAGCGCAGACCTTAGGAACTTGAAATTCTAGAATCAAACATACGCTCATTTTTGTGAGTATGCATGGACTTAAGGCGATAGGCTCATAATAAAATCTCTTGCAAAAGAGACAATGCAAGAGGCAAGAGACAAGAAAACAACTTTTTATTTTTATTTTGAAGGGTCACAGAGTATGAGAACCCAGAGTTATCAACTACTGATGAATCTGAAAATTGTGAAACATTTGTTGCAAAAAAGATATTAGTAGATTGGCTATGAACTCACAAAGAGAGTAATTGGAAATGAAACATTGAAATGTGTAGATAATGATCAAGATCAGGAGACAGAACCTTCACTAGCCAAGGGGGTGAAATACCCATACATGATACATGTATGTAGTTATCATATATAGGTATTTCACCCTGTTGTGTACAGGAAGTAAAATACTAATACATGATAAGTGAAGCAAATCAACTAGCAGGTGTACAACTTCTTAGTATAGGTACTACGATAATGTGTTGTTCATTTTTATTGTTTGGGTGACATGCTCCCTTTTTAAGGTGCCAGAGCGCCTATAGCCCATCCCTCATGGCTACACCTCAAGTTGCCCCAAGATGCATTACCGAGAGCCACCACAAGGAGGTGAGAGAGTGGACTAGTCAGCCAGCCCCATTACAGGCTGCTATTACAGCCATATAGTTGCGATCCAATTACAGGAGGGTTTCTCGGGACTTACTTGAAATAAAAGTGATTTATATACATCTAATGATTTAATCTGTAGAAAGGTACAACAGTCTCCCCTAATAAAATAGAGTACCAGTTACTAATATTTTAATTTTATAGAAAGGTAGGATAATCTTCCTGAAAATGTACTCAGAATATGGACTGCAATTTTCAAGGAGCAAAGAATGCAAACAAGTTACAATGCAGAATGCAAATCAAACCAATGTAATATTGTAGATCTCTTACTTTCAGATACTTTTTGTTCAAACATTTTTGTGTTGTATAAACAAACTCTTTCAATTTTGAAAAAACAAATTTGGAGTAAGTTGCAAAGAATTCTAAAAGGAAGAGGTCCAGATGTTACTAATGTATGTTACTAAACATGAGTCAATTCTCAAATAGATCTAAGTCTTTAATTCTATTATGAAATATTATGCAACTAGATCTTAAGGTATATTATACCCCAAACATGCAAAAATTTTAAATACTGCTGATTTTTTTTTTTTTTTTTTTTCGTGTATTCATTGAAAAAATATGTTTGCAATGAAAACAAAAACATTAAGATAAAAGTTTTGAATTTTTCTCTTTTGAAAAGGCTCCAAAGTTTAAAATGCTATACAAAGGTTACAGGTTATGCCTAATTTTTTAATGTCTAAATATTCTCTTATTTTCTATCTTCCTATGAAATATCATCTTCTATTCTTATTTTCTGATATTGTCTGTTTTTGGCTTTTCTTTTTTTCAGGAAAACCACACCCCCTTTCGAAAAAGGGGGCATGGTTCTCTCAATGCAAGTCTAAATAAATATTCAAATAAAAACAAAATGAAAGATCATAGAATAAAACGGGTTTCACCATATTTAAGAGAATATATCAAAGATTTTGATTCTGTTATAAGCCAAAAAATGGATTTTCTGCAATTTTTACTTATTTTTGGGGTATAATATACCTTAAGGAAATGATAATATGTAAATAATCAACAATACCTATGTGAGGGTTGTAGCATGTCTTATCACTACTCGTCATTATGGTAGACAAAGATGAGTTGCTGCACTAGTTATAATAATTTAAGACCTTCGGTGGATTTAGAAATAAACTTAATCGTCAGAAACATCAGAAATTATTTGGTGCTAGAATTATATACTGAAGCAAGGGGGGGGGGATTCCCATTCCAGCAGACCTTAGACATCATAATGCTTCCCCTGTTGTAAGAATGAACATGTTCAGAAAAATCTTTAATCTTCCCCCCAAAAAAGTTATGATTTGAAAAAGCCAATAAGTATTTACGCAAGAAGCAGTCCCTCAAAGAAGCTGAATATAAAAAAAGTGGAATATATCAGAGGATATTAAATGAACAAATACTTCAGTAAAATCAAGTAAATTCATTTATAGAAAAAATGAAAAAAGTAACTAACAAAATATACAAGACTAATAATACATTTGTAGCACTCCAGGAGATCCAATAATAAGACCATAAAACCTTAAGATAACAATGACAAATTAGAGCTGCTGTAAAGGAAGGTGGAAACTCTTGCAAGCTTCTTAACAATGGAAGATACAAACTAGTGGTGCTTCCAACGCACATACTTTCTCGCTCTGCTCCTATACGGTCCTCGTTGCTATTCCACTACTTCATAAACCAGCAAAAGTGTATTATACCAGCAAAAGTTTTCCGTACCGAGACCCGACATCTCAAAATAGGCTTCATGTAAAGTACCCTCAAATACTAACATATCAGTTTCAAATTCAAGAGGCCTTGAGACGAGTAAAAACGATCGGTGAATATCAATTTGAAGAAAATCGGCCGAACGGTTTAGGCGCTAGCGTTGACCACAGACGGACAGACGGAAAGATGGACGTTTTGCCGTCAATCGATTTTGCAGTATGAAGAAGCAACAAATCATGGATTTTGACTACACCACGAGATAGAGAATTTTTTTTCTAATTTAGCAACAGGTTTTATCCACTTTTTTGTCACCAGACCCCTGCTATAAGAGATTTTCTGACGAAAATTCTCCGTTTTCCGCCGCACGATTACATAACTTTCTCTTCTTACGAAGTATTCGTAAGGCGAGAAAGTAAAAAAGGGCTTTGAGTTTTGAATCACTGAATGAAGCATTATGCAAGAGTTAAATAAAAAGTAAATTTAATAATAGAATAACTCTTAAAACATACAGGGACAAAAATAACATTGAAAACAGGAATGAACTGAAAAATCAGGGGAAACTGATCTTTACAAGGCACTAATGAATGGAAATTTCAAACTAAAAATGGTAAGTCCCTTTATTGACTGCACTACTACAAGAAAACTAATACAATAGTGAATCTGATAGTACAACTACACAATTCAAATATACAAATTTAGAGATTTCCGTGTGTTTGTTTCCATAGTAAACATTAACATTTTCAATATTTTCAAGACATTTTCAATAAAAGTTACAAGGGTTAAAAATCAAAGTTCTAGGCTCTTTAAGGCTATTTCAAATCACACAAGAAACAGGCACTCCCATTTTGATGGAATTTGGAAGGAGATTACTGAGATCATATTCTCATTATTGATTGTCATCACAAGGCATGCTATACTTGCCTAGTGATGCATACTACACATGGCATTCTATACAGGCATGCTACACATGCCTAATTGATAGTGTTGATAGTGAAATTGATAATAAAGTAAATATTTCACTCAGAACTGCAATCAAGTAATGAGATTTCTGTAAATAGTGTTTTATAATATTTATACTGAAAGAAAACCTCAATCTCAATTTTTTTTTTTTTTTTTTTTTTTTTTCAAATTGAAAGAAATTATTAAAAAGTGATGTTAACAATGACATAATAAAATGTGGTAACAAAGTTATTAGATTACTTTTCCATGGAACATTAAAAGTCAGTAAACAGAAAAAGTATATAAGATTGGCAAATCTCTCCTGAACTCCATCTTCTGAATAAATCAGGAGCAGGAATTTCACCTCTGAAAGATATTTTGGAGAGAGTAAAAAATCAAATAAAAGGATACCAAATCCACAGCAAAATCAAATTATTTTTCAAAATTGTGTCTCTGATGAAGTAAGATATTCAAAACTCACAATTTCAGCTCAACATAGAATCAACAAAGATTAACATAGAATAAAATAAAAAATAAAGCTTCCTTCTTGAACAGAGTTGTGACGTAAGATTGAACAACTGATTTTGTAGCCTAGAAATTAACGAAAATATCACCCAAACAAATTGACAATTTACAGATTTCTACAGTAATCTTGTGGAATTTCATGGTGAAGAAAAGAAATAATCTGCCACGAAGTAGTACCGGTACCTAAATAATGTATTCAAATATTGACCAGTCATGGTGAACTGATATTCAAATAAAGGGGGTAGCAAAATAAGATATACAAATCTGATCCCCAGGGGATAAAAATTATTATGTTAAAAATAAGAATTACAGTGAGGAAAAAACAAATTTTTTATCAGATATAAATCAATTTACCCTGAGTACTTACAAATGAGAAAAACATGTTTTTTAGATTCTTATATAAGTTAACATTTTTTTTAACCACATTATGTCTATGAAAATTGACTTTAATTATCCTTGTGACTTTCTTTAGATGATAAAGAGGTTTCGAGAATTTTTTCAGTCATTTATATCTGATTTTGACCCTTACAACCAACAAAAAAGAAGGGGAAAATAGAAAAGAATACTTTTTCCATTTGTTTTTTAACAATATCTCATGAACTGAAGCAGGTCTTAAAAAGGACTAAATCAACCTTTTATCTTATAATTTGCATCTGACAGCTCAATGTAAATAAAACAGTAACTTCACACTTCTGATTTATTTTCTTAAAATTAGGTTTTGTTTTACTAATTTTTGTAGTTTTGCTGTTCTATGTTTATTAGAAAAGATAAATAAGGAAAAACAAAATTCTAAGAATAATATTATAACCTATTGTAATTTGAATATTGAATAACTTAAGTTTTTAACTAAAAATAATAGAAGTTCATAAACAAAATAGAGCAATATTACAAATAACGTTAAATATTATTTGTTATTTTAAAATATACATCAAATAGTTACATAAAACAAAATAGAAAAGAAAAGGTACCAAAGATTTAGATGGTTTTGCACATGTGTATAGTGGAGTTGATACAACCAAAAGAGTTAAAGCAGGGCTTTCCATTTTGTTGAAAAGTAAATTGGCAAGAAATATCAAAAATTGGGAGGCTATAAATGAAAGAATTATTCAAGTAGAGCTTGTACTGAAAGGCTATAATATTGTATATGCACCTTAAAATGATGAGACCATTACCATTATGGATGAACATAATGAACTACTGGGTCAAATTTTGGACAGAATCAGTAAACTGAAAGGAAATAATCATGCTGAGGGATTTTAATGCTAGGGTACAAATATAGGGCCTTATGGAGAAAATCATGTAAATAACAATGGGGAAAGGATAATTGACATCTGCCAACAATATTCCCTGAAAATTCGGAAAGTATTCTTCCAACATAAAAATATTCATACATTTACCTGAATTCAACATACTCTTCATCTATAGTCAATTATTGACTATGTGATTAGCAGGCAAAATACATTGCTAAAATTTCAAGATGTCAGAGTATACAGAGGCACAGAATGTAGAATGGATCATTACCTTATTAGAGCAAAAATCGTTCTCCCAAGGAAATCATCTACCTAGATGCATTATGAAGATTTTCGTGGATGTGATAGGCCAAAAGCTATTCAATATAATTTCCAATCCCTCAATGATAATTTGACAGTATTTTTGTACAAAGATAGACTATGTTCAAAACTGTATGATATAACCTATTCTGATGCAATAAATATGTACAATGTACATATGTGAAACAAATAAATATGTATGATGCGTCAGTGAAGCCGCATTACAAACTCATGGAGAAGCCGCATTGCAAACTCATGCTAAAGCCTAATAATAAAAATATATCATCTAAAAATCCATGGTGGAATGATAGAGGAGGATGGAGGAAATCAAAAATAAGAAAAAGGTAGTTTATGATGTATGGCAGAGAACTAGGAACCACAAGGATAGAAAATACTATTTGCAGTGTTAAAGGGAAGAAAAAAAAAGAAGTAACGAAAACCAAAAATGAAATGTGGAATATAAAATGTAAGACTATTGATGAGCATGTGGATATTGCAAGGCCACTGAGCATAGAAAATATTAAAATCTCTTAGAACAAACAGAAAAGAGACTACGCCCATAAATCTCATTCCCTTAAAACAGTAGAAAATATATCATCAGAAGCTGTTAACTGAAGATCATCTATAATTTCTTACTCAATCAGACAATGAGATAAGTTTCTCAGATTAAATTTTTACAGAAAATGACATCTCAGTCAATGAGATAAAAAAAGCTGTTAGATCTATGAAAAATGGATGCTCACTTGGAACGAACTGGCTCCACGCAGAACTTTTTAAATATGGAAATGACTTGCTTCATGAGCTGTTAGCTTATGTTTTCAGATGTTTCTTGAGGGATGAAATTGTGCCCCCGACTGGAAAACTGCTTTTTTTTTCTAACATATACAAGAAGGAGAGAGACGGGTTTGTTCCGATTACAAAGGCATACGTGTGACTAGGTAATTCTCTTTCAAGACTATTATGAAACAAAGAATTGAAAAGCAGATACACAAGCTAGAAGAACAAAATGTATTTCATACTGGAAGATCATGTATGGGTAGTGTTTTCTGTTTAAAGCAGCACCTGGAGAAATGGTCAGCAAGAGATCTTGAAACCCACTTGGTTTTCATAGATTTAGAAAAGGCGTATGACAGTATTCCACTCTGTATATTGTGGTTTGCAATGAAAGCAAATGGAGTTAGTGGCTTATATATAAGAGCAGTGTAAATAATGTAAATTAATTCTTTTAGTAGGGTGAAGATAGTAGGTCGAAAAAATTCCTGAAGAATTCCCTGTCACCAAAGATTTGTGACAAGGGTGTGCAATCACTCCCACACCCTTCAAAATATATCTAACATCTGCCCTGGAGAGATGGAAATGAACTTGCATGAGTATGAGAATTTTGATTGGAACCGATAAACTATTCACTTTGCTTTTTGCTGACAACCAATTAATATAGGCAGAAGATGAAGATGATATCCATTACATATTGAGAAAGCTGTTTGAAGAATACCAGAAATTGGGGTTAACAATAAATATTTCTTAAACTGAATATATTGCAGCTGATAATGTAAACAGAAATTTGGTGCTACAAGGTGGTATTAACAAAGGAGTTGATAGCTTCAAGTACCTTGAAGTAATGTTTTCCTAAAATGGTAAACGTGAAGCTGAAATTATTGAAAGAATAAGAAAAGGGAAACAAGTTACTAAACTGCAGCACAATACTTTATGGAGGACACAAATAAGACCCTGCATAACATAAAGATATACAAGTCTATTGTAGAGAGCATTGTTACCTCTAGAGCAGAAGTGTGGACAATAACAGAGAAACTAAAGAAAATATTAAGAGCAACTGAAATGGGGTATTGGCAACGTTGTCAGATCAAAATACTGGACAGAATAAGGAATTAAGATGTGTGAGCAAGACTAAACAGGCAAAATGGCTGTGATGGCAAAAAGATCTTTAAATTAAAAATCTATAACTGGTTTCATTATTATAAAACAGACCACAAGATTAAAGGTGAAAGATATTTGTATTCGTAGGTGTCCAAATTATATGAAATGACAAGTGGAAGAGGAGAGGAAAAAGAACATAAAATGGTAAGGTACCAAAGATATTAAAGATAAAATGGAATAGTATAAACAGACTCAGGCTAAATTTTAAAGAAAAATAAGTGTTCAGTTTTGGGAACCAATATGTAGCAGATTACAAACATATATTAGAGGTACAAAAATTACAGAAGCATGGAGGATATTGAGAAATACATGATAATAATTATATTACATTACAATAATAATTACATTACAATAATACATTAATAAAATACATTAAATGTATGATATCAAATATAAAGTATAATTGTAGGATTCAATTGAGTGGAATAACTTTGGGTACTCAGAGAAGTTATTTTGAAAATTTATTAACAGATAATGGACAAGAATTAGAAAATATCTTCACTGAAGAATCTAAAGCAAGCCCCTTAATTAACTACTCTGTTGAGTGTTGCTGCCTATTGGAAACTTTAAATATGTAGAAGTTCTTTGCAAGACCACAGCCCAGTTAAGTGATTGTGTCTTCATCTTTACTTGTTGCCAGGCAATCGGCCAATAGTGAGAACAGTGAAAAGCAAAGTTTTTTCAGGTGCTTATTTTCTCAGTTGCCTTATTTTGTTACTTCATTGGTAAGGCTTTCTAACCGTTACATTACTTTGAAGAGGTCATTACAAGTGTTAGATCTAGGGTAATGAAATTTATTTTACTTGCCTTGTAAAAACTGTTATTGGCGTTGGAATATAAACCCACTGGTGCCTAACATGAGTCCCCCAAAGGTTCCTAATGTAGGTCCCCAATTTTTCTTCAAAATAAAAGCAATTAAGGTATTTGGCATTTCTATTCCTTAGGAGTCCAATAAAAAGCTAAAGTCTACTCTGAAGCCTACCAGTTTGAGACAGCAGGAAGAAGAAGGAGGTCAAGGGACAATTCCAAAATTTAATCCCAGAGAAGTCGGAAAGAGAGAAATTTAAGATAATTCTGAAGTTAAACAAAAAGTAAAAGGAAGATTCCACCTCCGGCAAGGAATCGAATGACATGTCCTCTGGCTCTTCCAAATTGAAAGTTCTACCAGGAGTATCTTCCCATCCAGGTGAAGAAGATACTGAGTGCATATCCTTGCAGTGAAAAATTCATTGGGGCAGAAGAACTGTGGGTGATGTACCTAATATGTTCACTCTGGGTTCATGTAGACTGTGCCAGGGCAGAGAAAGATACTTATAAACTTTTGTCGCATTTGAATATATAGGTTATATGCAAAACATATAAGACAATTTTTTTATGTATATGGTGTTTAAACTTGTATTTTTGTAACAATTATACTGAGTCTATCTATTTATAGTTCTTTCATTTATTTTCACCCACATCTTGAACGGTTTGCAGGGGACATGTAATATTATAAAAATATGATTTTATTCTTTAACTACTTGGGCTATAAATTTAAGTAGTTGCATAACCAAGTAAGCTATGCATTGCAAATGTTTTGATTTAATTGCGCAAAAAATTAGATTTAAAAATATTTGAAAACAAAATGGGGGTCTGGGTTTGGATACTTTCCTCTACTTGAATATCAGATCTTGAAACATTCAAGGTATGAGAACAAAAGAAGAAGAAGAAGTTTTTAAAGAGCTTTCTCTTCACAGTCTGGACATAGCAGTGCTAAGTGAGACAAAAAGAAAGAAGAAGGAAACAAACTTAAAGAAAAAAAAATATATATATATATTTATATATATTCTTCTGTATATATATATATGTTCTTCTGAAAATATATATATATATTCTTCTGTAGTGGAGTAATGAAGGTTAAAAGAGCTAGAGCTGGTGGAGAAACAGAAAAAGAAATGGAGAAATAATATAACAGATTGGGCCTACATAAATGAAATAATTATTACCCTAAAACTGGAACTACCTAGTTTGGTAATAATTGGAATATACACCCCTATGGATGATTCAACCAGAGAAATAAAGGAAGATTTCTTCAATTGTACAACAGAAACATTTGAAAAAATAATCTAATCTTCAGACAACATACCATGGTAAAAATCATTGATGTAAGAGTAAAACAAGACGCTCTCATCATCTGAATCAGATCATCTGAAAGCCAGTTGTTATGTTGGTAACAGAGTGGCAGTTGTAATGTTGTCGAGGAAGCAGGCAGGAGCAAAGCGAGAGGACAGAAGTGAGCGAAGTGTGTGTCTTACCAGAGAGTATAAGTCTTACAGTGTCGTAAAATAAATAAACTGTTAGCTTGTTCTACTAGTTTTCTTTCACACATAAAACATGGTGTCAGGAGTGGCGCTCTAATAACGATTCTAATAAAAGTTCATTAGAGTGCGAAACAATAGTTTTCGAAGAATTCTAACATAGCTAAGAAAGTGTGCACGTGGTTAAATTTTCGGCACGATGAGTGATCAGAACCTTGCAAGTTTTCTCGCCTCACAAACACTACTTCTACAACAATTACAACAGGAACAAGCACAAGAAGCTCAAAAAAATGCTGAAATTTTTCGGATGGTTGGAAAATCTTTCCAAGAATTGAAGACGCAAATGGAGATGATAACGGCCTCAATGAAACAACTACCAGCAGACCAAGCGGAAAGTGGAAATTTTGCTACTAACGGCCACAGTGCGTCGTTCACACAACATATACCATGGCCACAACCCCTGGAAATCGACTCTGGTGATATTTATGATAATTTTGAACTTTTTAAGCAAAATTGGAAAACCTACTGTAGTGCGACGGGGATAGACGAGTGGAATAGTAATTTAGAAACCAGAAAAATCAATGTATTATTATCGGTGATTGGGGATAGAGCCAAGAAAAAATTCTCAAATTTCCATTTGAAAGAAGAAGAAAAAACTACAGTTGAAAATGTATTAAGACTAATAGGGGAACGCCTGTTATCAGAAAGGAATCTTTTGTATGACCGTTACATGTTCCATACGTGCAACCAAAATGAAGACGAATCTTTTGATACATATTACCTGCGAGTCAGAAAAGCGCTGGATGTGTGCAGACATGATCAGAACGTCACTGCAAGTGAAATGTTGAGGGACAGGCTTGCATTCGGTATAAAAGATATTAATTTAAAAAAAAGTTTTTGAGAGAAGATCATGAAGCTCTGACTCTGGAAAAGTTAGTTCAGACTTGCAAAGCTCATGAGATATCAGAAATGAGACTAAAAAGGTGTATCGACCGAAGAGAAAACAATCAATAAGATTTCAAAAAAAAGAGGGTAGAAAAGAGGGTACTACCAGTCAGTTATGTCGCTTTTGTGGAGGAATGCACGAGTTTAAGAAATATCTCTGTCCGGCTTGGGGAAAAAATTGTTGCAAATTGTCAAGGTCGTAACCATTTTGCTAAAGTTTGTCTAAAAATGAAACATGATAAAACTAATTGTAAAAGAAACCCTAAATCCAATCAAAAATCTATTAAAGAAATCAGGGAAGCTAAAAGCAGTTCAGAAGATGACAACAGTGACATAGAACTCACTCACACAGATACATTGAAAATATATAAGCTTAATAAAAGTTCCAGAGAACAGAGAAAAGGTCGCGTGGAGCTGACACTTCGCTTTGGGCAGCAATGGAAACAAGTGGTCTGTGACCTTGACACATGTTCTGATGTTAATGTTATGGTTTGAATGACTACTGCAGATTGATGAATAATAATACTCCAGATTTATTAACATCGTCATGTCGATTATACAGTTTTGGAGGTGAAAGAGTTGAGATTTTAGGAGAAGCTGAAATCCCTTGTAATATAAAAGGAAAGGTTTTTATACTTGTGTTTCTAGTAGTCAATGTAAACCATGGCCCTCTATTGTCTGAAAACGCATGTCTTTCTTTGGGATTGGTGAAATATTGTTTCAAATTGGGAAAAGACAATCTTAGTGAGGAATTGGAGGAGGGACGTAAAGGAGCTTTGGAAATAATAAGCAAACATCAATCTCTTTTTGAGGGGTTTGGACGCATGCCTGGAGAAATTTCGCTTGAAATTGATAAGGAAGTGAAACCAGTTGTTCAACCTGCCTGTAGGGTGCCAGTGGCTCTAAGAAAAGATCTAAAAAAAGAACTGAATATGCTAGAGGAAAATGGAATTGTTATCCGTGAACATCAAAACACAGAATGGGTAAATAATATATTACTTGTTAAATGCAATCATTCTTTGAGAATCTGTATTGATCCTATACCTTTAAATGCGGCTTTAAAGCGCCCCCATTTTCAGTTTACCACATTAGATGAAATATTACCAGTGATTGGACAAGCAAAAGTTTTTTCAATGTTAGATGCAAAGAAAGGATTCTGGCAATTGAAATTGACAGAAGAAAGCAGCAAGCTGACAACATTTTGGACTCCATTTGGTAGACACCGGTGGCTGCGACTTCCCTTCGGAATATCTCCAGCACCTGAGATTTTTTCACAGAAGATGCAAGAAGTTACAAATGGTTTAAAAGGCATAGAAATATTGATTGATGATATACTAGTATATGGCTGTGGAAACACCATGAATGAAGCTATGGATGATCACAATCGTAATTTAGACAATCTTCTGACTCGCCTAGAAAGAAATGGTTGCAAGATAAACAGAGACAAAATAAATCTCTGTCAGACATCGGTGAAATTCTTTGGCCATATTTTATCCAGTGAAGGGTTAAAAGTTGACCCGGATAAAACAAAAGCAATAACTCACATGCCAGTTCCTCAAAATAAGCAAGAGTTATTACGTTTTTTAGGTATGGTCACATACTTAAGTCGCTACATAAAGAATTTAGCTTCAGAGGCTGAGAAATTAAGGCAACTTACAAGAGACGACGTGGATTGGAGATGGACTAAAACTGAAGATGAGACTTTTGACAGATTAAAGAAACTTGTAGCAAATATTGAATCTCAAAAGTACTTTGATGTAAATCAACCAGTGATTTTAGAATGTGATGCTAGCTCCACAGGATTGGGGGCAGTGATTTATCAGAAGGACAAGGTTGTCAGATATGCATCTCGTACACTTACAAAGACTGAGAGAAATTATGCCCAAATAGAAAAAGAGTTGCTGTTTATATTGTTTGGTTTTACACGCTTTGATCAGTATCTCGCTGGAAAGGAAAACATACTAGTGAAAACTGATCACAAGCCACTACTAGCAATTTTCAAAAAACCTCTGTTGAAAGCTCCAAAGCGCTTACAACTGATGTTAATGGTTCTATAGAGATATAAATTTGAGGTTCAATTTGTCAAAGGAAAAGAAAACGTGGCAGACACTCTATCTAGAGCAGCAATAGAATATGAGGTTGAGGAAAAGACTGCTTCTAAGCGGCTAGATATTTTTGAATTGAGAAATGAATCTTGTATTAGCTAGGAAATTGAGAGGATTAATGGTGAAAAAATGCTACAGATTACACCAGAACGAGTAAATGAGATTCGTGCAGCAACAGAATCAGATATCACAATACAGAAATTAGTCAGCTATATTACTAGCGGATGGCCAAAACATATTGCTGATGTAGATGAAGCATGCAAAATTTATTACAAGTATAAGGATGAACTGTCAACACAAACCCAAATTGTATACAGAAATGATAGAATTCTTATTCCGTTTAAATTAAGAAAGAAGATGACTGAAAAAGTTCATATTGCACATTTGGGAATAGAAGCTACACTGAAACTAGCCAGAGATACAATCTTTTGGCCAGGCATGTTGGCAGACATTACGCAGAAAGTACAAAGTTGCAAAACCTGTATGAAATTCATGGACTCACAGCAACAGCCACCGATGCAGACACACAACATTCCAGAATATCCATTTCAATATGTTTCCATGGATGTATTTTTCTCAGAATACAAAGCAAAGAAAGTACCTTTCTTGATCACAGTTGATCATTATTCAGATTTCTTTGAACTTGATGTATTGTCTGACCTATCAGCTGAAACATTTGTACAAACATGTAAGAAGAACTTTAGTAGGAATGGGGTACCTTATAGAGTTTGTACGGACAATGGAACAAATTTCCAGAACAAAATTATGGAAGACTATTCAAGATCGTGGGGTTTTGAATTAGTGACATCTGCTCCCAAACATCAAAGGGGAAATGGGAAAGCTGAAGCTGCAGTAAAAATTGCAAAGAAGATAGTCAAGAAAGCTAACGAAAGTAATGATGATCTTTGGTTTGCTTTGTTACACTGGAGGAATACTCCCAACAAAATAGGATCCAGCCCAGCCCAAAGAATTTTCTCCCGGAGGACGAGAACAGGTATTCCTGCCACAATGAAGCACCTACAGCCTGAAGTAATTAAAGAAGTTTCTACAACAATAGAAAAAAAAAGAAAGGAAAGTAAATACTATTACGATCGCAAAACAAAGAAACTGCCAGATTTAGAAGTGGGTCAGTCTGTTGCTGTAGAGCTAAACTCAGATAAAAATCATCTATGGGACAAAGGAACCATTCAAGAGAAACTGAACGACAGGAACTACATTGTGGAAGTAAATAACCAACATTATAGGCGCAACATTGTGCATTAAATATATAAATGGGGTACCAAGAATAATGAATAAAGAATTTTTTCGAAGGCCAAAAGAGAAGCTCAAAGAAATATGAATTACTCATTTATTACCAGAACACCAGAGGCCTGAGAACTAAGCTGAGAAACTTCTTAACTTCTACTGTAAACTACCACTGTGATATAATATGTGTAAGTTAGTCATGGCTACATTCATCTATTTCAGATGGAGAAATTGTAGATGATACCTACGTGATATATAGAAAAGTCAGAGATCAAACAGCAAGTAACTGTGAACATGGAGGTGGAGTCTTTATTGCTGTTAAACGCAATATTTCAACAGAACTTCTAGTTATTGATGACGACAACATCGAGCAGGTATTCATGAAAATTAAATGTTTCGGAAATGACATTATAATTGGATGTGTATATATACCACCCAAGACAGCGATAAATATATATAACAAACATCTACATACAACATCGATTTTGAAGAGAAGATACCCCAACTGTGAGCTATTAATCACGGGTGATTACAATCTCCCTAGTGGTTACCCTGGTACAGATTGCGAGATAATGTTATTCAGTGAGATGCTCCTGAATAACTGTCAACAGTTTAATGAAAATTGTAATACAAATGATAAAATTCTTGATTTATGTTTTAGCAATATAGACGTAAAAGTGAAAAAAACAGACGTCATCATTGATGAAGATAAACACCATCCAGCGTTAAGTATACCAGTTGATACCCAAGCTAGTCTTGAAGTAAACAAACCACTAACACATAATTTTAATAAGGCAAATTACAAGGAACTAAACTCCTTCTTTCTGTGCACTAACTGGGTTAATCTCTATGCATTGCAATCGGTAGATGATAAGGTTAATTTGTTCTATGATAGAATTAATGAAGGGATTGTTCTGTTTGTCCCAATACATACTGATAATATGAAAAATTATCCTTGCTGATTTTCTAAAGATTTGATCTACAATATAAAACAAAAAAAGAAAGCAATATGAGTTATAAAAGATTGAGAACAAATGCGGCATATAATCAGTTCCGAAAATTGAGATTAGAATGCAAAAAAGAGTAAAAAACGTTAAAATGATTATGTATCGAAAACTGAGATGAAAACAGATGGCAATTATTTTTGGAAATATATTAAAAACAAGAAGCGAAGTGGTCTTAATATTCCATCAACTATGTCCTGGAACTCAGAGATGGCGAGAAATGGAAGCAAAGTGAGTAATTTATTCGCATCTTATTACAAAAGTATTTATGAAGATGATTCAAATGATTACACATCTATGTTTCGGAATATGGAATGAATGAAGAATTTTTACTCAACCAGGATGTCAACCTCACTGAGCTAAGCGTCCACTTTGATGATGTTTTTGATCATTTGCGTAAGTTGGATGTTAAAAAAGGTGCTGGACTCAACGGTATACCCAACCAGTTTCTGAAAAATTGCGCTGCTGGACTTTCTGAACCTTCATCCCACATCTTTAGCAATCAGTGGAATCTGGTATCTTCCCAACAGCGTGGAAATTCTCCTACATCAGCCTGATACATAAATCAGGATCCAAAACAACAGTAAGCAATTACAGACCTATATGCATTCAATCTTCAATACCCAAGCTATTTGAAAAAATTATTTTGTCTCAAATAACCTTTCCATTCAAATACATTATCTCAACAAAACAACACGGTTTTATCAATGACAGACCTACAACTACAAATCTCTACTTATATGTCAACTATGTACTAGATCAAATGAATCAAGGTGAAGATGTACATGCTGTATATATGGATTTCAGCAAAGCCTTTGATATGGTAAACCACGAAATATTATGTGATAAACGTAATCAGTACGAAGTAAGGGGCAAAGCACAGGACTGGTTTCATTCATATTTGACAGGAAGATTTCATCAAGTGCGAGTGAATGGTCACATTTCTACTGAATATAGAGTTACCACAGGCGTTCCACAAGGATCACACCTTGGACCAATCCTGTTCAATATTTTCATCAACGATATTGGTGATAAATTCCGATTAGATTATTTACTTATGCAGATGATTTGAAAATATTTAGAAAAATTACTGATGGTGATGATGTTCACACTCTTCAGCAAGATATTAATGAGCTTAGCAGTTGGTGTTCGAGGAATAGTCTAAAACGAAATGCTGATAAATGTGTGTTGATGTCTTTCTCTCGCTCTCCTCAACAACAACCTGCAGTTTATTACCTTGGTGGACATCAACTCTAGGAAGTTGAATCCGTAAAGGTCCTGAGCATCATTATCGACAATAAATTGAAGTTCTCGAATCATGTAGACAAGATGATATCTAAACCATATAAGACACTGGGATTCATACTCAGATCTGGAAGGAAATTTAACAATGTTTATATGCTAATATATCTATATTTTACTTTGGTCCGTCCAATAATGAAATATTTTTCAACAATCTGGTCACCATACACAAACATTCTTGTTGATCGAATTGAAAATATTCAAAAGAAATTCTGTAAATACATCAAGTACTATATGGGCATCAGAGGTCATGACATGAGCACTATGAAATGTACGATCAATTTGAAATTTACAAACTTTCCAATCAGAGACAAATTGCTGATCTTATATATTTTCTTAAGATCATTAATTGTAAAATTGAATGTCAAGAAATATTAGAACAATTCAAATTTGTCTATTCAAAACCTGGCTCGAGAACGTATAGATTGTTGAATTCAGTTATGACTACTAAAAATTATGTACGAAAAATAGGTCCGAAAAATAGAATAGCAAACCTGGTGAATGAATATTGTTCCAGCATAAACTTCTTTGGGGAATCTACATCATCATTCTCGATACAGATAAAGAAAATTATACCCAAAAGATAACATGTTATATTTCAAATATATTTTATGAAGATTATAAATAAAACAATATACTGTGATTACTTACAGTTTAGAATCTCAATTTAATTCAATTATTTTCATTATCTGCATCAACTATTTGTGTTCAGAAATTATTATAGTGTGTTAGATATAATTGTTACTTATATGTACAAAGCCGATTGGTGTAAACAAATAAATAAATAAATAAATAAATAAATAAATAAATATCTCGGAGTGATATTAACACAAGAAAATAAAGATGTTTGTGATATCATACAAATAATAACTAAGGCTGAATTGTACAGCCTTACTAATAGAGGCCTAGTTTAAGCCAGGAGTAACATGTTTGCTTAGGAAGTAACTATTTTCAGAGTAAGCATGAAGTAAGGGAAGAATAATTTTCTACTAATAAATGCAGAGTAAGCGAACAAGAGAAGTGCAAGATGATGCAGCTTAGTTTTCAAAGAGACTGGCATCAAAAATATACTTGAAAATCATCTATTTAAAAAGGGTTTTTCACAACAAATTGTTGAATTAAAAAACTTATAGATATTTTTGGAATATTATTGTGAAACTGTAGCAGTAACTTACCACAGAAAATTAAAGAAAAACCTGCTCAAGTGTAACTTTCCGTCTAAAGCCACATTAATCTGTACATATTTTTAAAAAATTAATATTTTTCTAATACCTATTCAATATTTTTTTTAAACTAATGAAGATATATATTTAATATAAACATTTCTTACAGATCTGAGGAACATGCAATTAAAAGATGGCACAAATTTTAAATTATTTTCACATTTAAATGTTTTCTATTAGATAACAAATAATACAAAATATTTTTTTTATGAATTATTCCTTCTATTTCAGTTTTTAACCTTTGACTTTATTATTAGGTACCTATAATGCAAAATCATTTCATGAAAATGTTACGTTTGTTATCTCTGTATGCAGTAGTGGATTTATGATTTTCAAGGCTGCAAGCTAAAATATTTTTGAGACCCCCCACCTTGTAGTGAACAATAACATTTTTGAAATTGGATATTTTACCCTTTTATTAAAGATTAATTAAACAAATAAAACATGCTTCAAATAATAGTTTTATTTAAACATTTATTTTAAAAATTGATAACAATTTTCTATAATATAATATCTATATGTCGAAATAGCTGCAACGTAATATCAACACTATAACTGATAAAATCTTACTAAAAATGCTGTTCATGCAATATTTTGTTCATAAAATCAGAAATAGTATTCTTGAAAGATAAAGTTCCATAATTGAAGTATCTCAAAATATATTGGGAAAGTGGAAACGAAATAAGAGAAACAACTGGTTTGACAAAGAATGTAAAATAGCTTTGGATAATAGGAATACAGCATGGTAAAAAATACTACAAAGAGAGACATGTTATAATTCTTACAATTATAAAGAAGCAAGGAAACTGGTAAAAAATATTTGTTAAAAGAATAAAAAATGATATGAAGAACAAAAACTTGAGGAATTTCAGGAGAAGTTTAGAAACAATGATAGCTGAAAGTTTTATGAAGGAATAAGAAATATAAAAGAGGGTTTCTGGGTTTCTTAAGTTTTTGTAGAAATAATGATGGAGATTTAGTAGGTGGAGAGGATGATGTATTAAGCACATGGAAAAACTATCTAGAAATGCTACTGAAACCCTGGCAGGAGGAAAGAACTCCTGAACAAAATGGCATTTACTCTGGAACACAACCACCACCAACATTTCAAGAAATAACAAAAGCAATAAGAAATATGAAGGGAAATTGAGCACCAGAAGAAGATATGATCATGGCAGAGTTGATTATATTTGGAGGCAGACAGCTGTGGAAACATTAATTGTCTATGTCAAAAAATGTGGGAGATGAAGACAATAACAAAGGAATGGAGCACTGCAATAATTTGTCCTGTTTACAAGAGTAATGATGAACTAAACTCTATGATCATCATGGAATATTGCTTCTTTATATACCATTTATTATTTATAACTGTATTATCATGGTGGCTAGAACCATACATGGAGGAATGGCTTGGAGATAATCAGTGTAGATTTACAAAAAATGGGTCTACTACTGATCAAATCTACACACTTAGAACAATTTTAGAGAAAACATGGGAACAGAATATTGAAATACATCAGTTATATATTGATTTTAAACAAGCCTATGACTGTGTTAATAGGAAACCACTCCTAAAAATAATGTTAGAATTTGGTTTCCCAAGCAAATGGCAAATTAAATCGCAGTGGCTGGTCAAAATGACTTTAAAAACACAACTAACAAAGTTAAAATACAAAACATGTTAACGGAAAGTTTTGAAACTACTGCTGTCTCCATCAAGGTGATTCACTATCCACAAAACTATTCAATATAAGCTTGGAAAAAAATAATCAGAGCTGTCAAAATAAACCAAGAAGTACACTATTTAATAGAACTATATAACTTTTAGCATATGCAGATGATGTTATCTTAAGCAGAACACAGAAATTCCTCGGAGAAAATGTGGAAGAATTAATAACAGCTACTAATGTAATCAGTATTAAAATTAACTGTATTAACCCTTAACTGGTATCATCGGGTCACATTTGACCCAGAAGAATTTCTTTTTTGTTTAAACCTCGCAATTTTGCCGCAATTTGCCTGTGCTGCCACCTGATCCCTACACTCTATACTTATGGGCAGTGGTGTTTTAGAACTCATGAAAGGAAGTTGATTTGTCCTTGCAGTGTGTGTTCCGGGTCAGTGGAGACCCGACGATACCGTTGACGTTAGTCTTTTAATTATAGTGTGAAAATCGAAGTCTGTTTTCTCAACAATGGAATATGAAGAACATTCTGTACAAATTGAACAGTAGCTTGCAGAGGTAGATAGTGATCTCAGTGACGCTTCAACAATAGACAGAGACCATGATTCATGCAGTGAAAATGATGAGGGTAACGAGCCGAAGAAACGGAAGCGCTGCTCTCTTTGACCGTCATCAAAGGTCAATAAATATAACACAGTCTGCTGTCAGTGCAACAAAACTGTTTGCAAAAACCACAGTTAGTAAAAGTGTATTGTAATGAGTGCATAGAGTCTGAATAAATTACATCCAGTCCATAATAATTATTTGGCTAATTATAAACAGACAAAAAATTAAACATTTGATGTATACCACTTTTGCATGCTTGCAAATTTTATGAATTAAGTAGCATTCTTGTGTTTTTTCTGTCCCTATTATGTTTATACAAGTGCTAGCTCTTCATTTTGACCCGTGCCAATGAAACATTTCTAGTATTTTGAAAATTGAATCCCTTTTCAAAGTGATCTCATCTAACCCATGTAAATATATACGAATTCAGAAATATGGTACTATAGACACACAAAATGAATTTAATTGAAGAAGTCTTTCAGTTACAATCCATGAGGGAAGTTGTTTTAAGATTTATATCGATTTCTAGTTTCATTCAGTAAGAATTAATATGCCAAATTACAAAATTAATTTCTGGGTCTGCGGTGACCCGACAATACCGTTTACGTAACCAAAATCCATGATACCAGTTAAGGGTTAAAAATAAGTGTATGATGAATCAGAAAAAGAATGAACTCAAACTTTCACATAGGTAAAGAAAATATGAAAGAGTATAGGTATTCAAATATTTGAGATCTCTCATTACTTCCATGAACAATATAGAAATGGAAATAAAAACATGTATGACCTCAGCCAACAGGTGTTTCAGGACACTACAATATATATAAAGAAAGAGAAATATACATAGATACCTGAAGGTCCAAGTGTATAATATGGCAATAAGACCAGTACTATTGTATCAGTAAAGGTAACAGAGGTATTTTCAACAGATGTAGATAAGTGAACATGAAAACTGAAGAAATAGGACATGAGGACAAGACTGATTGTTGACTACAAGTTATAGTCCTTGTGATCCTTTTTAATTATAACTGGTGTGATAAAAGATTGATCAATTTAAAGTACGGTTCTTATGATGATATACAAAGGCCTATATTAAATTATGCAATTGCTCATTGATTAGAAAACATACCAAGCGGTGTTGTCAGCTCACAGGAATATCTCTTTGGCATTGCTCATTGGCATAATGCACACTGCACATCAAACCCAACAATCTTAAATTGAAATCTGCAAGTTTTAAACTTTGAAGAAGACTGTTGAACTCAACCTCCAATAATTACTCACACTTTGTGATTCGCATTAAATTATTAGGAACATGAGTTTGTTCTTCCAACGCTAGTGCACATTTTTTTCTCTTTACTAACAACTGCAAAGCATGGAAAAATCACAACAGTGACAAATAGCATTACACCTTCCCAGTGTTGTGTTACAAAACAGAAAGACTATTACTCATATGATATTTCTTTTTAAAATTATCAATAGTATTGATGAGAGTAATCTAATTAACAAAATTACATTCAATATTCCTTCTTGACCTTTGCATTGATCTAATATTTTTTTATCAGAACATTATTAAGACATCCACAGGTAATAAAGATACAATTCACAAACTCCTGGGAGCAGGGAATAAATTTGGAATGGATATAGATTATTTTGGCATCCCACTCTCAACTTTCAAGGCCAAACTTCACATATGAATGTCTCTGATATGTCTTACTGTTAATTTTTCAATATTATATAATGACTTACTTTTACGTCTTTTTGGTATTTTATATCTTGTATTTTGTAGCTTTAGTACTTAATAGCTCAAAAGTGAAAATTTTTTTCTTTCAATATTGAAAGCTTTTATGTATCAATTTTCTCTTATAAATTTGCAACCTGTTTAATAAAAATAAATCAATAAATAAATAGCTTAGTGAACATCAAAACTGAAGAAATATCTAGTTAATGAAATACATGGTTTTATGGCAGTCATGACAGATTTTATGACAGCCATGCAAGTGGCTGTGACAATTACTATCCTTTCTGTAGACCTCCAGCACCATTTATGCCATCCAGAGAGAGAATGTTCCCTGAGAGGCTAGCATAACCGGATATGATAAAACATCATGGGAATGTCATTCCTTCTCGGTTGTTGAACGCAGTCCACATGACTCCATTGATGAAAACCCTCAGCTTATGCCAATCAATTTTCTATTTCTATTTACCAAAGTAGATCATAGGCCCATGTTGATGTTTCAGCTACTACCGAGAGTATGGGGATAAGGCCAGGAAGGAAGAGGTCTCCAGGGTTAAACGTGGTGATTAAAATTTCTATAATGCCACAAAATGTAAGCAAATATTCATACCCCAGCAGTGATGCCATATACCCTATCGGCAGAACATCCTGTCAAAAAATAAACTCCTGGGGATGCAACACCACGTAATTTCTTCCGTTATTTATAATGGATAGAAAGAAAGAAAGTGTAAATTTAAATGTAAAAGAAGTGTAAACCTAAACGGTAAATGGAGAATCTTGAAAAACAGATAATAAAATCAGCAGGAGAAAAAGCTTTGGGTTATAAAACAAGAAATAGAACAGAAAACAGCTGTACCCCTGGAACGAAGAAATGAAGGGAAAAAGAGAGAGAGAGAGAAAAAAAAAGTGTATAGAATATGCCTACAAATGAGAAATGTTGAAAGTCATATTGCATATAAGAGACTAAGGGCACAAGTAAGGAGAATAACAAGAACAACCAGAGGAGCAGACTGGGAAAAATTCACCAAGATGATAGAGATGTAACAGGCGTACAATGCTTGGCTTCAAAATTCTCAAAACCTAAAACTGGAAAAAGAGACACTTTGCGCATTAATATCATTCCACAAAGAGAATGGATAAATTACTACAGGAACTTATAGTATGACCAAAAAGAGGAAGAAGAGGAGGAAGAAACAAAAATCAAACACAAGAAAGAACCCAACGACAGATACTCAACCAAACAGAAAGGACACCCAGAACACTGCACCAACAAACATCGGAATGGAGAAGATAAACAAAGTCTTAAAAACAGCAAGAAACAGAAAATGCCCAGGTCTAGATAGTATCAATATGGATATATATTTCTTTCAATGTTGAAAGCTTTTGTGTATCAATTTTCTCTTATAAATGTTGCAACCTGTTTAATAAAAATAAATCAATAAATAAATAGCTTAGTGAACATCAAAACTGAAGAAATATCTAGTTAATGAAATACATGGTTTTATGGCAGTCATGACAGATTTTATGACAGCCATGCAAGTGGCTGTGACAATTACTATCCTTTCTGTAGACCTCCAGCACCATTTATGCCATCCAGAGAGAGAATGTTCCCTGAGAGGCTAGCATAACCGAATATGATAAAAACATCATGGGAATGTCATTCCTTCTCGGTTGTTGAACGCAGTCCACATGACTCCATTGATGAAAACCCTCAGCTTATGCCAATCAATTTTCTATTTCTATTTACCAAAGTAGATCATAGGCCCATGTTGATGTTTCAGCTACTACCGAGAGTATGGGGATAAGGCCAGGAAGGAAGAGGTCTCCAGGGTTAAACGTGGTGATTAAAATTTCTATAATGCCACAAAATGTAAGCAAATATTCATACCCCAGCAGTGATGCCATATACCCTATCGGCAGAACATCCTGTCAAAAAATAAACTCCTGGGGATGCAACACCACGTAATTTCTTCCGTTATTTATAATGGATAGAAAGAAAGAAAGTGTAAATTTAAATGTAAAAGAAGTGTAAACCTAAACGGTAAATGGAGAATCTTGAAAAACAGATAATAAAATCAGCAGGAGAAAAAAGCTTTGGGTTATAAAACAAGAAATAGAACAGAAAACAGCTGTACCCCTGGAACGAAGAAATGAAGGGAAAAAGAGAGAGAGAGAGAAAAAAAAAGTGTATAGAATATGCCTACAAATGAGAAATGTTGAAAGTCATATTGCATATAAGAGACTAAGGGCACAAGTAAGGAGAATAACAAGAACAACCAGAGGAGCAGACTGGGAAAAATTCACCAAGATGATAGAGATGTAACAGGCGTACAATGCTTGGCTTCAAAATTCTCAAAACCTAAAACTGGAAAAAGAGACACTTTGCGCATTAATATCATTCCACAAAGAGAATGGATAAATTACTACAGGAAACTTATAGTATGACCAAAAAGAGGAAGAAGAGGAGGAAGAACAAAAATCAAACACAAGGAAAGATACCAACGACAGATACTCAACCAACAGAAAGGACACCCAGAACACTGCACCAACAAACATCGGAATGGAGAAGATAAACAAAGTCTTAAAAAACAGCAAGAAACAGAAAATGCCCAGGTCTAGATAGTATCAATATGGATATATATTTCTTTCAATGTTGAAAGCTTTTGTGTATCAATTTTCTCTTATAAATGTTGCAACCTGTTTAATA
>JAHLJT010008446.1:215494496-215601461 GCA_031308135.1 Acheta domesticus
AAAGAAGAAAGTGTAAACTTAAATGGTAAATGGGGAAGTTGAAAAAACAAGGCCCAGGTGCTAACTTATCAATAGAGCGAACTATTGCAATAGGATGGATGAAATTAGAAGAAAAATTAGTGGAAATAATGAATGATTTACGAGGAAGTCTAACAGATGTGTATTTATCTAGATGGAAAATAGGATTAGTTAATTAATGCATCCATAAAAAATGGGACAGAAAAAGAACTGCAAGAACTACCGGGGAATTACAAACGCAACCAGGCGCAAACAAATTCTATCCAAGTATCCTAAAAAATAGATTAACAGAATCAAGTGAAAACATACTAGAAGATGAACAATGTGGCTTCAGACAAGGGAGAGGAACCATTGATGTAATATTTACACCAGATCTGATATAAAAAAATAGTGTACAGAATCTCTACTTCGAGTTTTTTAAAAGCAAGCCAATAACATTAGGTCATTGTTACGCCTCCCACCATATAAAATGAATCTCTTTAATTAATTCATGAATTTCTTTCTCAATGGAGCTCATGGAATGTGGTTACCATTGTTAAAAAGATTTATTTTATAAGGCAAGAGGTGTAACAATGACCTATTGTCAATGGCCATTTAAAAAAAAAAAAGAAATATATCAACCTACATTTTGTTAATAGACTACAAGAAGGAATATGGCAAGGTAGGAAGAACACCTAATAATTGTAATAAAGAATCAAATGCAACAAAGATTCTAAAATCAAAATACAAAATACAGATGGAACTATATCAAAAGAAATCACAATAAATGTAGGACCATGCCAGGGATACTATTTAACTTATACAGGAACAACATGCCCAAGACCTGGAAGATGGAAATAGAAGGAAGGCATCACTCAGAAGAAGGATTAGAAAATAAAAACAATAATATATGCAGATGACCAAGCAATTCTAGTAACATCTGAAGACTAATTACAAATGGCAACTCATAAATTAAAAAACTCACACAAACAAGGAATATAAATAAAAATATCTGTGCTGCTGGGAGAGGAGTGTCAAGTGATGTGGAATCAGGATTGTAATTGGTCAGTGAAGTGTCAGTGTCGTTAGACAAATTGTTTTTAACTACACTCCATGAACTAACGTTAGCTACTTGAGACACCACAGATTCTTGGTCGAGTGGCCATCAGAGACCCTCAGTTACCAACAGGGTTGAGCCCAAATGTCCAAATCCTATTGGGGTGCTTGGTCAGTGCAGTTATCGTGTTTGTCTACTTCTATCTTTCATGGTCTCGTGTTCTTTTGTAGTATAAATAAAGTGTTCTATGGAGGGACAAGTAAGTCACTTCATCATAAAGTGTCCTTCTGCAATACAACTGAGTCACTTTGTCATAAAGTGTCCTTTTACAATACAAGTAAGCCACTTCGTCATCTCTGTTAGTTGAATTTTGGAGTTTTGGGAGTGAGTAGGTGGAGGCTGTTCTGAGAGAGCAGTTTATTTGGAGAAATAGGTGTTTAATAGCTTGGTCTATGTCTAGGGGGATTCTGGAGTGCAATGGGTGGTTTAACTTTTTTTGGATAGGAGTTATTTGAATGTATTGAGAATCAATGTTCATATTTAATTTAAATTATAATTATAATGCAAAATATAAAAGAGGAATAAAAATCAATAATTTTGTTCTTGGTAACTATTTTGTTGGTTAGCAACTTGATTTTGCTTTTTTCTGGTTTTACCAATTGCATTTAAAACATTAATTGCTAAAAAAAATAAGTTATAACTGAATTTGAAGATTTTTATTCACTCTGGCATGGTAGCAGAGAGTTGTTATCTTTAACAGGTTGACTGCCATGAGTACCACATCTGGCACTCACAGTGTGTTTGCCGGTGGCCACAATTACTATATCTGGTACTCGATGGTAAAAACATGTGCATGTATTTTTTAGTTAATAATTAACAAATGGAATAAAATTTATGAAATGTAATGATTAACAAACATAAAAAAATATGTAATCACATTGTTACTGTGCTTAGCGCAGATGTTTTCCATTGTTGTTAGTTGTTTTGTTTCACGACAATATAATCGATGTATATTGGACATTGATTATTTCATGCCTGTGTCCGTCCATCACGTGTATTCTTTGTTGAAGTGAGAAGCAATTTTGTATTGTGTATTGTTGTGAACATGGAAAACGAAAACAAGCACATTTTGGAATGGTTAAGCGAGAGTGCAGAGCTCGGAATTAGGCAATTATGTCAGTGATAATATTGCGGAAATTTTTAGTGATGATTCGGATGAAGATCCAGATTTTTCCATTGCAAATGAAAGTCTTGACAAGATAGATGAAGAGCAAGACCCTCGCTCATCTAAGAGAAGAATTAATAATTACCAGAACACTGCAAAAATGAAGTTATATGCAAGCAACCTGGAATATCTGGTGGGTCCCAAGATCTCTCAGATGTGGATGATGTTGATAATGATAATGATGCCATAAGTCCTCAAATCAGTACTAGCAACACTTGGAATTAAATTTATATTACTTGTACATTTAATAATTACATTATCAATCCGAATGATGTGGAAGTTGGGATTAATCCTGATATTATTCAGACAACGATAGATGCATCACCCATTGATTTTTATACTCTCTTTCTAGATGATGATGTTATACAACTTCTTGTAAGGGAAACTAATACATACGTCCATCAATGTCTAAATATTAATTTAACTCCACAATCCAGAGTATTAAAATGGATTGATCGCACTTCTACAGAGATAAAAAAGTTTACCTTTGCTCTTCCTGTTAATTTGCAATGCATTCAGTTAAACAGTCCAATTAGCCTCTCATGATTGTAATCATTTTGTAGTTTTTATAACATTTTTTTAGTTTTTCAATGTTATTTAGATGTTAAGTCTGATAAATAAACATGTTTTGATTGACGATTTATTTTCCCAAATTCAGTTTGCCTATTTTCCCAAACAATGTAAAGTATGTAAAAAGACATAAAATACGGTATATACGTGTAAATAGAAAGATTGTGTTAATATTTGAAAACTAATGCGAAGATAACATAAGTAAAGTTTGAAGACTGGAGCCATGAGTACCAAAAATGGTTCTCACACTTCACCTAATCAATGAGTACCATACGTGGTACTCACATATTTTTTTTATTTTTTTAGATATATCATGTTAATAATATATTTTAGTATGATTAGAAGTAAAATAAATTGTTACACACATGTTTCATTACAAAAAAAGTTGTGGCCCCACGGGAAGGTAATGCAAAAATGCTGTGGCAGTCAACCAGTTAAATGAATAAAATTTTGACAGTTAATAGAAGAAAATAATAGAAGACATAAAACACCAAAAGAATATTTATTTAAAAATAATTTTGATTAGACAATATATAAAAATGAAAGAAGAAAATATACAAATTGAAAAATTGTCTGGAAAAGAAAATTGGTCTACATGGCAGATTATTATGAGGATGATTTTAGAATGTAATGGATTATTAAATGTTGTTGATGGAACTTTTCTGAAACCTATTACAATGATAACTTTATACAACGTTTTTTAAGGGACCACGAATTCTGAATACTGTATAGAGGAAAACACTATAAAGAGGATTACTGTGTATACAGGCTTTTGGTCAGGACTGAAAAAAATTGACATAACATAGAGGAAAATATGGAGGAATGTAGTATAAAAGTTTCACTGTAATACCAATGAAATAGTATTGGATAAATGGAATAAAGAAAATGTATTATTCTATCACTTGATACAAAATCTTTGCTACATATTGCTGGTTGCGAAACAGCAAAAAATGTGTGGGATAAGTTATATCAAATTTTTATTTACAATCTGAAGAGAGTATTGCTTTATTGTGACATTAATTTCATAGTATTGAATGGGATTGGACAATAGGAGTTCAGGGACATTTAGCAAAATTTGATAATATTCAAACTATAATTCATAACGTAAAATGCCAATATATTAAGGTGATTTATGTACAAGGTTTTTACAGACTTTACCAAAAAAATTTGATCATATTTTTTATTACATGGCATAATGCAATACAAGAGGAAAAGACATAAGCACAGTTACAGAAAAGATGTCTAAATTATGAATTCGTATTACTGAAAAAGATGAAAGTTCTGTCATTACTGCAAAGAAGACAAAATTAAAAATCAAAAATCAACAATTAATAAGAATAATCAAAGTAATAACTTACAGAAGTTAATGAAAACTGGGAAAAATACGATAAAAGATGCTTTTCTTGAAGTAAGTAAGGACATTTTTCAAACGACTGTAGAATTAGCTTGGTCTGGTTTAAATGCCAAAATAAGGGGTCATTATTGTAATGAATGTAAAAATGAAGATGAAGCTATGGGATGTGTGATATTATCAGTTGAAGAAATTGATAGAAAGAAATTGTGATGAATGGTTTGTAGACAATGGTGCTATACATATTACAAATAGACATCATTGTTTTTCTTCTTATAAACCATTTCAATATTTGAGAAAAAAGGACAGTGCTCATCAAGGTGTGCAAATTGAACCACTTGGTTCTTGTCACACAGATATGAAAACATTTGATTGAGAAAAATGGACAGATAATTATTTTGGAGTGTTGGGTGTTGCCCTAATGTAAATTGCAAATTGCAAATTGCCCTAATGTAAATTGCAAAAAATTTATTTTCAGTTAAAAAGACTGGACAGAAGGAAATGATCAAATGCTTCAGAATGAAGGAAAATCATGGATATTTGATAATTAAGGAATTCTTATTGCAATGGTTTTATCAGATGACATCAAACAATCTTATTTTCCAAAAACTTAATGGGGAGAAGTTATTTTAACTGTAACATATACCATAAAATGAAGTAACACCAACCTTGTGTGGTAATACTGATCGTTCATGTTTCCTGTCATATTTAGATTTATATTTTTGATTCAGTACATGGAAACAAATGGCAAATATGTTAAGTTGAAAATAAATGAACTTCCCAACAATCACTCACAGGTAACAATACTTTTATTGCATCATTCGGGATAAGGAGATAAGACAACTATCTAGAAGAATTTGATGTGGAAAAACAATGCTGTAAAACTTCAGTTCCAGAGCATCTGTGGTTAAGAGCAGAAGGTAAGTGGTGATCTCATTCTAATTAGAGAGGCTATTTGATACATATTTTGATTAAAATATTCCTAATGACTTTCTATTTTTTATTAATTAAAAAAACTATTAATGCACGTTGCTTTGTAGGGTAACATGGGTCATAGTTTGGGTGTATAAGAAAAAGCTGGGTCGATTTGGAAGATACAACTACAATCCTATTTTCATGGAAAATGTTATTGCAGCTGTACATTCTGGGAAGATTAATATCTGAAAGGAATCAGAAGTGTAGAGATTGCCCTACACTACTCTAAATGATAAAATTAAAGGTAACTGTAAACTGAAATCTGAAAGGCCCTCAGTACTGAGCAAAGACATGGAAACAATCTCATAAATGGGTAACTTCAATGTGCCAAATAGCGTCCCCTGAGGGAAACTTTAAAAGATTTACCTCTGTCCAATATCAACTATGACGAAGCTTTTACTGATAACCCTGGATAAGCAAAGATGGTAGTAAAAAAGGGAGTGAAGCACCCAGAATGAGGTATAGATTCTTCAAAAACCAGTATTAATGTGATGTTTGTAGGAACAGCTGATGGACGCATCTTACCCCCTATACAGTTTACAAGAGTAAACATATCTATGGAAGGGCAGGTTACAATCACAATGCTAGTGGTTGATTTGATATCAATATATTTGAAAGTTGGTTTTTGGAAATTGTGTTGCCATATGTAAGAAAGTTTAAATGGACCCAAGGGAATGATCAGTGTTAATTTGTCAAGTCACTTGTCTCTTTATGTGATTCAGTAGTGTGAGAAACATAATATTCGAATTGTTCTCTTTCCTACAAACTCTACTCATTTTTGTCAGGCACTTGACACTTAATTTTTGCAACCACGCAAATATACGTGGAGAAATGTTCTGGAAGAATGGAAAAAATCAAATAAAGAGGTTCTACCTAAGTCAGAATTTCCTCGTTTGCTCCAGAAATCATTCTGAAAATTAATGTCCCCAGTGCAGCTAATGTAATGTCTGGTTTCCATAAAACAGGAATTCATCCCTTTTCCCCAGATAAGGTGTTATCTCAAATTCCAGATTTCAATGCCCCAGTAATAATGAACAATCATAGTGTGAAGCTTTTATGCAATATCTAAAAGAAGTATGCGTTGGTGTTCCCAGTTGCAGAGGGCGAGCTGCATGAGGAAAGCGCCTAAGTCTTCCCCCAGGAATAGGAATTGTGGTGAGAGATATTGAAGAGAGTGACTGTGAAACTAAACCAAACACTAGTACAAGTTCATCAAATGAAAGTGAATGTATTGATGAACCACCTTTGCATATCAACGGGCCAGAAAATATTTCTGTAACAGATGAAAGAAAAAGTTATCAAAAGCCAGCAGGGGGTGATTTTCTAACAGTGAAATTTCCTACAAAAAAGAAAGGAAGAAATTTCATTGGAAGAATAGAAAATGCAATAACTCCCACTGAATGTGAAGCCACCTTTCTCAGAAAAATGTCTCAGATAATGGAACAGCATACTTTGTGTATCCACACAATAGTGACATCAGAAATTGATCTAGAGCAGATCACAAAAGTTGTATCACCAGGAACTGGGAAATGGTATTTTTCAGATATTGATAATTTTGATTTGGAGTAGTTGATAAATAAATTACCAAATTAAATGTTTCACTGACATTAATTTAGATTTGGATCAAACCTCTTCCATTTCATATCAGCATACATGTATGTTTATTCTGTGTTTACGAGTTTGTTTGATTATGAATATTTGCACATTGCTAAAATATTAAATTTTCATTTCTACATTCACTTTACTATATTTTTTCTGTATTTATCATGTTTAATTCTTATTTTCTTAAGAACTTTATGTTACAAATTGCTCCAGTTAAATAAATTTGTTTAAAAATAAATGTAAAAACCAATTTTTTTTTAAATCTAAAAACTATGATTGTGGTTACTCCAAATCATTCAGAGATTGTTTAAAGCAAACAATGAGTGATAGTTATTACCCTACATATTGAGGAAACACTGACCACAAAATATTTTTGTTTATTTTATTTCCCATTTTCAAAAAACAAATTTGAAATGATGGAGGAAAGATATGCCCTTCTAATTTAAATTTCACACATAGAAAAGAATAAAACAATGGAAATTATTCGAAAAAAATGCTAAAAAATGACTGATATTACCTCACTACACAGGATTTTACATCAAACTTGTCCATCAAAAATATCTTGTAAAGCACCAAGAAATTGTTTTTGAAAAACATCTGTTTTCAAATGCATCTGTGAGCTCCAACATTGTGGCTTTATCATCAGTGGATGCAGAATATATTACATCAAGTAAAGCAGCTAAATCATTAATTTGGTTAAATCATTTTTGAAAGAAATTGGAGTAATTTAAGAAGAATTCATTCCAAAATGATGTGTAGATAATCAAAGCACCATCAAGTTTTTAAAGAACCCTGGTTTTCATGAACAGTCAAAATATTTTGATATCCATTATCATCATATTCATCAATTAGTAAATGAAAAGAATATTGTAGTTGAATATTATATATTTCCAATATAATTTGTCCATTTTTACAATAACTGATATTTATCAAATGTGTGTAATTCAATATATTTCTCAATAACTCATCTGTTTCTACAAACAATCAAGCAGCAGACACTTTTACAAACAGTTCTTCAAATAAATTAAAAATAATGAAATGATTGATTGGAATGGAAATTAAATAAAATAATATTTTTAAAGACTAAATATAATATGAAGAGTGAGGAAGATTATTGAGAATCAATACTCTCAATCAGTTCATATTTAATTTAAATTATAATTAGAATACAAATGTAATAGAGGAACAATAATTCATAATTTTGTTCTTGTTAACTATTTTGTTGATTAACAAGTTGATTTTGTTGTTGTTTTTCTGAAATTCTGTCATTATCAATTTATTGAAAACATTAATTATGTCAAATAAAATAAGTTATAAATGAATTTAAATATTGTTATTTTCTCTGACAGAATTTTTTCCAGCTTATGGAGATGGATCTGTTTCTGATGTTTATTGTGTCAGTGGGTAAGTGATCTGAGGTGAGTCCTGGTTGAGGTGGGGAGTGTTTATAGTTATATTGGAGGAATGGATGGCGAAGTCAAAGATGTCATGAGGAAGATTTCGGATGAGATGGGTGGGTTCAGTAGATGCTGATAGAGTTAGGTTCAGTTTTGAGTCTAGGTACATTTGGAGTTTGAACTCTTTGTTTATTAGTATTGGTGTGTTTCCAATCCCAGACAGCTGATTTTCTATTCATATCTCCTGCAAGTAGATAGTTGTCTTTTGTAAGTTAAGGTCATCGTACAGTTAAAGGAAGTGAGGGTATTTGTATAATGAGGAAATTATTAGCGGTCCATGGAGGGGAGGCTATTTGTATTTGGGTATTTTCAATTTGGCTTGTAGCAGGAGGGAGATGGATATGAGGAATATCTTTTTTGATACAAATTGCCATTCCTCCACCTCAGGTGGAAAGATCTATCTAGTAGGTGATGTAGTTAGAGATATGGAAGTAAAGGGAATGTTTCAAGTGAGTTTCTTGTATTAGTAGTGCCCCAACAGAGTAGTCAGTAAGTATAGTATTGCTACATGTCTCAGAGTCCACCTTTGGCATTCCAGCAGGAGATCCAAAGAAGTCAATTTAAACAAGGTTGCATACTTTTGTGAAGATGGTGATAATCTTTGTCATTCCATCAGTTGGTCCTTTTTCAATGTTGATAATTTCTTTAATGGTTGAGATAGTTTTGGATACATTACATTTTCATTAACCCTTTCCAGCCCTAATTATGGGTAATTAACAAAAAAAATTAATTTCCACATTTATCACTTCTAAATACCCTCAACAACACACAAATGAGTTTCTTTAGTTATTTTTGTCACATAGTTGAAATATTTTAGTGGGTCCATATGGACCCAGTGGGAAGATGGGGTAGAACATATTTATATATACACATAATGTACATGGAATTACTCACATATATACGTGTATATATATGTATTTATGAACATATATATGTGTATATGTACATATGAACACATATGTATATGTGTATAAAAACATTTGTGTGTATTTATATACATAAACATATACATGTATACACATACAGATATGTATATATAAACGTACATGTATATCTGTATACATGTGTACGTATATATGTATGTGTACATGTATATATGTTTATATATACACATAATATAATTATTAGGGAGCGGAATTTTATGCCCTAAAAAATCTTGAAATATGCATTTATAACTTAAAAATTCTAAAATATGCACTTTAATATGCAATAAAATTAACTGGATTTTATTTCTTGTATAAACCTTTCTGAATATAACTCAGGAGAAGCACAATTGAAACGAAAATATATATTTTTGTGCAAACATAATATAACCAAGCTTACTTCGCGATAGAAATAATTCAGACAAATATGCACCTTAGTGAAGTGCATTGTAAGTCTTTTTTTTTTTTTTTGGTTGGTTTAAAAAATATGTCAAGAAATATCATACATTTGCAATAATATTTTATCATCTATAGAAAAGAAAACAAACTCAAACTGTGACATGCTCTTTCTAATCAATGATAAATAAATAGATTGTATGAAAGCATGGAATGTTTTAAAGATATGTCTCTATTTTAACAAAATATGCACAATATGCTCCTATTATTACACCAATATGCACCAACAGGAAAAATTGGCCAAATATGCACAAATATGCACTAACATGTTAATCTATATAGCATCTTATTCTTACCAAATGTCAGTTAGCTATGCACTGAAGCAATGGGCAAAAACATGCAAAATCATAGAAATCAGCTCCCTAATAATTACACACATGTAATTGTACACATGTAATATAGGTAATTTCAAGTTGTGATTTCTTGCACATAACTTTATTTTGTAAAGAAATTACTCTTACTTCCCACTGGGTCCATATGGAACCTGAAACTAATAACGTCATAGCATAATACATTTCAACATTACATAACTGCCAAATTTATATTATTATCCTCATTACATGTACATTTATAATATATTTTTGTAAGATTGCAATAAACAAAATTATTCCATGAAATTATTATTTTCATATGAAGCACAGCTGATGCAATGGCGGCAGGCACTCTGTTGTTTACAATGCTGTAGAATGTCACGTGTTCCAACAATGAAGTCTAAGTTGCCATTTACTGACTCTATAAACACACAACAAAGTCATGGTGCCACATTGAAACAGTGCGGATGCCGAGTAAATATAAAAAAATAGTAATGGGTCCAATTGGCCCCATTGGGCTGGAAACGATTAATTTAATTTATGAAAATTTAAAAAATGAATAGTGTATTCTTGCAACTGAAAATCATTTCTTCTAACATTTTGTATGAATAGAGCACTACCTACTGAATTATAAAAGTGTCATTTTCATTAAAAGTTTTAATTTTCAAAAAGAAATTACATATACGTACGTAAATTTTTGTTTCAAACCTCTCATACATCCTTAATATTTATATCACTGACATGTTTCATACTTTAATGAGTATGTGAACAAAATTGTCTTAAATACTTCTGATGACATTTCTCAAAATCTCAAAAGTTTTAGAGAAGGATAAGCAAGCACAAAACGGCACATATTAAAAGAAATCCTGACTACATTTTTGGGGGGAGATTCTTGTATAAAAGAGGTTTTGCTCTTTCATGTTACTATAGAAACTTGATTTTGAATTAAGTGTTAAGGGGAATAAAAAATTATGAAAGTGTGAAAACATGTATGATGTGTTTTTTGTTAAAAAAAATTAATGAAATTAAAATATTATAGGAATGGAAAGTAAATCATCATATTAATTAAAATATTTTCTAAAGTTTGTTCTACAATATTTTGTGTATAGTTAGTGTACATCAGGAAAATGTTTCTTTTTGGTTGTGAAATTAAGTATTGAAAGCATTGTTCAGAAGCTATTAGATCCAGAGTGCAATTCCTAGCCGTATATGCTATATATCAGATCAAAGTTTTTACGAAGTGTCTTTAGAAGATGTTAGGAAATCAACATCCATTTTGTGCTGTTTTTCAAGACGTTTGGTAAAGAGAGTAGAGCAAGAGATAGCTAAAATTTGCATTGTAAATAATTATAATAATTTTACATAACTTTTACAGATGCACAGACAGTATGAGAAAACCTCTGCCATTTTGTAATGGGCTGTCACTGGAAAGGAGTGCCTGTTGTATTTATTTTTAACTGATGTTTCAGCATGTGATGTTTCAAAAACTAATGATTCCACACATGCAGTGTCAAATGTGCTATTAAATAAATTTTATAATTTTAATAGTAGCATGTAATAATGTTACTCAAATATTCAGTGTCACTTAAGAGATAAAGACCAATGTATTGATACCTAACATATGGAAATTAATCAAACCCTTTTGGCTGTAAAACAGAATAAAGAAACAAGCACAGAAATAAACTTGCCAAAAGCAATACCCCTCTTCTTTCTTTCATATAGTTGATAATGATATATTTATTTCCATTAATGATGAATTAATTAAATTTAAAATCTACATAAATCATATAGACTCAAGAAAGACTTCTTTAAACCAATTCATTCAAAAAATGGTATTTGAGGATTCTCCATTATCTTAACAAAAACTCTACAATTCAAAGAACAAAAAATGACGAAATATATCATCAGGACAGAGCTTTTTAAACATTTCATCAAGAAAATCTCACTAAACTGTTTTGATACATGTCTTATAGCACTGTGCTTTAAAAAGGTCCATAGCATCAGTTTCACATGAGCAAATTACTTTTTTAGAAGGAGCAACACTTTCACTGTTAAAATAAAGTTTATTCTTCCAAAAGGTGTGTGTGTGTGTGTGTTTTTTTACATAACCTTTTTTTTTTACAACAAAATATATAATTCTTTGGTGGGTCAAGGGAAGTTTATGAGGTCAACTAATTTATGACTAAGATGAGAAAGTTGATTTTCTAAGGTAAGTATGTCAGCCAACAATGAAAATTTCATAGGTTGCTTGTATGAATCTGTTGAACTATTTTTTCTAGGGCAAATATAAGACCAGCATGGGCAATGTCCATCCTGTCTCCCTGTAGTTTTGGACCTGCCTTCAAGCCTTCTGTTTTTAATTGTAAACTTATGTACATTATTTTTAGTACATATATTACTTTTATTAATTATTAGCCTTCAACCCAGTATATTACATTAGCAAGGAATTCACAATTTTGTGGGAATATGAGTGTTATTTCCCTTAAGGGAATTAACATTTTAGTAATTTTCTGGTATGCTCATTAAAGTTTTCCTGCTCTCAATCATATGAATCCTATTGTTTAAAAAGCTCTTCTCTAACTGCAACTTGTAGATGTTCTTGTAAATAACTGGCACAGCCATTTTCATTTTGAGAATTGCTTGGCCCAGGCTGAGAACAATTGAAACTTAAGAGCCTACACTTAACTATTTAAAAATATAGAAAAGAAGCTTAATGTAGACTCAACACTAAGCAGAACCCACTGGGATAAAATACAATAAGCATGAAGGATGAAGATAAATTAAATCAAATGATACATACTCACCTACAATGTGGGTGTTATTTCTTTTATTCATCTTCAGCCTTCATGCTCATTGAATCATACAATAAAGGGATGATTAGTGATTTGATAAGCAGAATTTTGTAAAATACATTGCAGCAATTGATGCAGCTTAATTTTATCTTCACTTTCATTTTACATGTTTCAAATACTACTATTGCAGTCAGAGAAGCTGTCCTGACAATTAAAGAAAATGAGTACTTATCAATGATGTGGTCCCTCTGAACAGCGCAGCAGTCAGTATTAAAATACAATTTGGTTTGTTGCTATAAACATTTTGGTTCCATATCTTCTTCCTTGTCCATTACATATCTTCATCATACCATCACTAAAGAAAATAGCAGATACTGTTATTGCGTCTTCCATAATACATACAACACAGTACACAAAAAAAGCAAGGCAGATGCTCTAAAGTAAAGAAAACATCAGGAGTGTCACCAATTCATGACAGCTCATCTTTTCTCATGCAACTCCACCAATTCACTCTTGAGTTCATGAATATGGGCAATTATTTTAGAAAAGGGAGTCACTTATTCGGTATTCACCAATGAGCCAATGTTCACAACTCAGGTTTAATTGTACGGAGAGAATGGTTCTTCAAAGTCATAAAATTCCTTATTTAAATCATTCCCTTCCCTGATTCATAACACCTGGTAGGCCTTAGCTTGTAAAGATCTATTATGCCAAAGTACATACATACATATTCATAAGCCACAACCACTTTATCTATTAATGTTATCTTTTAATATCTGTTGTATTTAATATCTGTTATATTTAATATCTGTTAATACTTCAGTTATAGCTTAAGCAACATATTTGCTGTTTCCAGTCTTGGTTGATATTATTTTTGCCTTTATCTGTGCTAATTAGTTCAATTGATAATGGTACAGATGTGCTCTCATTCTCAAGCAAATAACAAAAGTTTCTTTTGAATATCAACTGCCTGTTATGTATTCTTTTTGCCATTTATCTAGAATGTTGACTTTTTTAGAAAAATGGTAAACTATGCTAACTCCTCAAAACACACTTGTTACTATATTCCTAATTTATTGTTTATATATTGTATTCATGAGTAAGTTGAGAGTTTAATACCTCCTAAATAAACATTTTTATAGCCATTTCCTCTCTCCTTTCCTTTCCTTTCCCTGCAATTTGTTTTCCACGGTAAACATCATTTTTAACTTATAATACAGAATAATATTCCGTAATACAAAAGAAGTAGTTTATAACCAGGCCAGTAAAGGAATATACAGTTTTTAATTTATAATGTCGAACACTGAAAGAGAAACCTTGATGTACTGGAGAAAATAAAAAAATAATAAAAATTGATTGATTTCTCTTTGAGATTTATTGAAATCAGAAGAGAACAGGTTTACAGATTTCTCCATTAAATTACCAAGTCTTTGCATTCTGGGAAATATGCTGCACTGCTGATAGGTATTGTGGTGTTACAGTTACTTAGAAATGACCTTTAACCTAGTGGGATCCAGAATGCAAAGTGGATCCTATGGCAGAAGTTCATTATAGTCCATAAAATTAGTGATTGATTTTGTTCAGAAGATTAAGTCCAAAACATTCCTAAGCTTTCAAGTTTCAGCAAACAGAAATTACTTCTAACATCTCAGATGAGGGCATTGAACATCATGGCAAGAAAGTCAATGGATAGGCTTGATAAAGTGGATAGAGTTGACTTTGCTACAAATAAGTTTTATGAGCTCTCCAGAAAGCATTTTTGGGAACATTATAACACCAAACTCCTTCACCTTGTGCACTCTATGAAGAAGGTCATTGTTAAGGTAAAATATATAGTCAGGAGTAAATTGGGTCATCAAGGTCATACTGATTCATTTGAATGTATAGAGCAGTGATTGCCAACTGGACAAAGAATGTCATTGGAACTGATTTGCCACCAGAGATAAGGATCTTGGAGAAGGAGCCCAAGCAAAGGAGGGAGGGAGGGAGGGCCAGACAACAGTTGCGGTTCCGAAAACCTTGGCAGTGGACCTTTGCTGGTGTTTTAGGCAACATGAGTGGAAAAATATCTACACTCATTTATTTTCGTTCTGTTAGGGAAGAAAAGTTTCCTTGTCTAGATACTGGAACAATGGCTAAGTGTTTAGTGTGTTCAAAAGAACTGCAGTATGTTAAAAAGTCCAGCTTACTGACGCATTATGTAGCTTTGAGACAGAGAAATCTGCGAGATTAAATAATTCTGATAATTGAGATAGCTTGCAATCATGGGATGAGTAAATTAATTTGCAGATTGAAGATTATTGAAAAGATACTGAAAATTGCGAGGATTTACAATGTTCTCAAACAAAAACTGTACGTACATCAAAAATAATCAAGCCTGGGGTCAAAAGTCTCTCACATGACCCCTACCAGCACCAATTTGTTACCTATTTCTTAACAATAATTATTGTTTCAAAACAAACTAATTAGTTATATTATATACTATTCTATAATATATAATTGTCCTAAAATGTTAAAACTGACTTTTCCAAAAATGTTATCTAATAGAAGAATGGAAGTGGAATTACAGTACTGGTTATAATAAAGAGTTGGATATTGCTTTGAATTATGTAATAATGTATGTTCCATTATATAATTCTTCATATTGTCATTGAATCATAAACATTCTAAATAATAATTACCAATGTAATTATCAATTTTCCAAGAAAACCTTTTCTCCCCACTTCCATACCATCATTGGAACACTGTGCGCCACTGCCGAGTTAGGCACTTCTTTTGCTCTGCGCTCGAATTGGAGCAAGACAGCAGATTTCTGTGATGTCACAGAGCATCAAGTTTGCAAACACTGGTACAGAGGTTAGAAGATGATGAACTTTATCCCGTTTTTCTGGACTTTTATTTAAATTTTTTCTTTAAACCGTACGTTTCTTTAAACGGATAATGATCACCGTAAGTTTTATCAAACTGTTATTTTCCCTTTGTTTATTTTGTACACATTATTCCTCTGAGTATTGGATAATCTTCCAATTCAACAGAGTCTTTGGATTTTGTTTTTACTCTTCATGATAATAGCCTAATCTAAAATAAATAGTTTTTACTAAATTGTTTTATTGCAAAAAAGACTCATGAATAAAACTTGTTAAATTTCAAGAGAAATCATGCATGTCCTTCAAGTTGGTATGGAAAATTGAAATTCCAATTCTTTTTCCCTTTCTCTCCCTCTTTTTTTCTTCAGAAAATCCTTTAATGAAATATACTGTTGTTGGCAGTATTTATTTGAAAAAGATCAGTGGAAACATTTTTCCAAAGTTTGGAATTTTTAATACTCCTAACCTTCGATATCAAAAGAGTCTGACTAAAAGGTGAAAATAAAGTATGTACATTTTTCCTTCCACCTATTTAGTGTGACTGGTTGTCAATTATATATTGTGAAGAAATTAGGGTCTGTATTTATAGACAGACAAATGTTGAAATCATTATTTATTTCATAAACTTAATCTGCAATGGTTTTGGGGATTGTTGTTCCCATCATCAGGCTGTAAAATTGAATGATAAAAATATATAGTAATATGTTTAAAATTAATTACAATACAATAGAGAAATGAAGAAATTGTGATAGGTGAGAAATTACCAGACACACAAGACAAAAACAAAATATTTGTACAATAATATTATTCTATAATAAATTGTCACTGGATGAACAAAGTCAAGTTAGTTCCGTTGGTGAGAGTGGTTGAAATAATGAGGAGATCTGAGGGAAAGGGGAAACTAAGGCAAGGAATGGGTGGGGGGAAAAGGGGAAGGGCAGGATATGAAGGTGGAGGAGGAATGTGGGAACTATTTTGCTGTGTTCAACATCTTCCAAGATTCATCAGACTTCCTCATTTTCTTTTTTCAAAGGGGATCCATTCAAAAACTGTCAGAGAGCATTATTGTTAGATGATTTGAGTTGTTTGAATTCAACATTCACAATCACTTGTCTCTCTATCTGTATTATCTGCCAAATCTCTTTATTAGGCATTCTATCAAACAGGATATATTGATAACAATCAAAAAGGATTTCTATCAAACAGGGTATACTGTCTATAAAAATTCATTTCCATTGCATTTAACCAAGAGTTTATTGCATCATTTTCAATTCAAATTTTTTATCCATATGTAACGCAACTCTCCACCATTTTCTTGGGTATTTATCTCTTGGTTTACTTTCTAATATCCTTGTTCCATAAAATATTATTGAGTCTACTTGAGACATTTTCATCAGATCCATCTGCACTAAGAGTCACTCCCAAGATATTTAGATCTTCCTGTCCTGAAACCATTTTGTTGCTTGATTTTATTGACGTCCGTTTCCGGTCTTAGTCAGAATACATCCATACAGTCTGCCCTTAGTAGCTATTACACTAATTCCTAAATATTTGAAACAATTGTGCTTGCTTCCATTTTTATATATGGAACAAATCCATGCATTCTTTCATTCTACAGGTGCATTATTGATTAAAATACATCAGTTAAACAACATAGTCACCTAATTTAAAACAATACATGGTGCATATTTTAATAGCTCAATACGCAAATCTCCATGAGTAGTTGATTTGTTCCCTTTAATTTTTTCAGAGCTTCCGTGCTGTGATAGCTGAGAAAGATTGTGATTAAACATCTCTATTTTAACTAACACATCAAAATTCAGATTTATCTTCTGTGAGCAGCTTACAAATGTTCCATTACTGGGAACTAATCTGATTCAGAACTCATTTTTATTTCTGATTCTGATTTAATTTGGAAATAGTTTTCTAGGCTTCTCTTGATCATTAGCTTCCATTTCAAACATTGTTCTTATATTGATCCTTTGCTTTACATAAATGATTTTTCACAATACTTACTTCATATAAGCAAGTCTGTTCAAAGGATTATGGCTGCAATTAACTGCAGCCCAGCAATCGAAAAAATCTGAAAAAAATGCACAACAATTTGTGTTTTAAGAGAAACCTTTGATATTTTTTTCGAGTCTGTTCCAGGCTTCTAAGACACAGTAAAAAATATTTCTTGATATTTTTTTTCAAAAATATTATTTTGTGTTTGAATTTGAGCCTAAGAAAAAATTGAAAAATGTTTTTCTCATAGTTCAAGGTGTGTTCTTATTTATCATATTTTTTTCAGTCTGATAAAATGGTGTTCAGTTCTCGAAAAAAATTGAAAATAAAAAAACACGTTTTTGGTTGTATATGGGTGTGGGTGATGGGACGGAGGCTAAGAAACCTTTCAAAAATATTATTTTTATGATAGAATTATAGTGTAACCACTCATATGTAATTTGGTTGAGGGGAACTTTTTACCATCTTATCGGGTGGGGACCCTTTGTAAATTATATTTTTGAAATTCAACCTTTTTACTCTTTTCTTCAATATCATTTTGTAATCAAATTAAACCATCATCTTGAAAGCAAATTCTAGGAATTATATAAACTTAAGCTTTCACCAGAAAGTATTCTGAACTGAATGTAACCCCTCTTTGTACCCACACACCATAGACTCATGGGTGCACCTATTGGTATGTTACATTAATAATTATTTACCTTTGATCCTTTTTTACTATGAGCCAAGAGTCTCTTTTTGGTTATAGAATCTACTCATAATTCTTAGAGAGAAATGTTTACACACTTCTTTCAATCTTTTACTATTTTCATTAACATCTTTTTCCACACATCTTTACCCTGATTTATCATCACTTTCACTGCCAACATGCTCATTAAAATCTACCAACATCATTATAACATTATCTTTCCTTTCTGACTCTATAACTTCCAACAGTTTCTTAAAGATCTCATCTCTCTTTAGCTGGCTCAGAAGCAATTCTCTCTTTAACTGGCTCAAATTTGGTAATCTTGTTGCTGTGTTTTTGATGTACTGTAATTGATATCCCTGATTCTTCTCTTTTTTCTTTATTCACTACACTATAAAAATACAAATAATCCTTTTTCTTTTATTCCCATTTCCTTTCCTCTTTAACTCATACAGTGCTACTATATCTCTTTTCGTTTTCTTCAGCTCATCAAAGACACTTTTGTGTTTGGTACCCTTGTACATTCTAGCATCCAATGTTCACTTATTAACTGTTTCCAAGACTTATTTCTGTTTAAAATCATGTTCCAAGGTGCTCTTGAAGAATTTTCAAATAATGGATTGCAGGCCAGATCTCCAACTCCCAACCTGGAGGACCAGAGGCATTGACTGTGGCTTCTAATTCCCTAGTGAGTTGACTTCTCCATGGCTCTAAGAGACCTCACCACTCCAGAAAGTTGTAGATGAAAGTACAGAAGAGAGAGATTTGAGAAAGTAAAGACAGAGATATTTGAAAAGTTGAGAAGAAAGAAAGAATGTAATAATAGAGAAAAGCAAAGAAGAGAAAATGAATGACTTCTAATCCTCAAAACCTAATAGCGTCTGGATTGAAGACATAAGGGATCCAGAATGATTAAAAGAGGACAGTTGAAAGTAGTACAGCACAAGTGGAAGTAATGCCACACTACAGACCCTCCTTTTTCCAGTCTTGGAACCAGCAACATCTGTTGTTGCTCTGCTGCTCATCACACCCGAAACACAATATTGCAAGGCAGGTACATGGAAAAGACTTTCATTAAATAATAATGATTGTTATGTAGTAGTCAATAAATTACACTGGCCGACAAAAAAAGGGTTTGAAAAACTTTTTAAATCTTAATAGCTGATTTTTAGTTTTTTGGGTGCTGAATCCGCATCTGAACTCTATTTCTTTCCATCACCCACAGTTTAGTCAGAATTTGATTTATTAAGATATGGGAAAATATGCTATATATGTAAATAAAATGAAAAATAAAAATACCAATAGAACTTTATTTAAACATAGAAGATGGCTTTATATTCTTAACATTACATTCAACAAAGTCTTTACGTGTCCATTGACGTATATTTTCTTTGTCTCTTTTCTTTAAAGCCCCTGATATAGCTTGTTCTCCTCTGCGCCATTTGCTGACTCTCTCGGTGAAGTGACCAACAGTAATCTCCCATCACATTAGTGTTCCAGCATTCCTGATAACACTTTTTCACCACTTTCAGATTTTAATGAAAACACACAACTTGTTCTTCACTTACATCACCTAAATTGTCCGGAAAAATTGTAAATGACTGTTTAAAAAGTAAACCTTGAGGCCATTAAACATCTGAATTTCTTGAAAGCATTCAGCATATTGGTAACAATTTCTTGACAGTCTGGGTCTTTGTTGGCTAGGAACTTATTAACAACATGATTAAAAGCACTCTACGCTTCACTTTCATTTTCTGTTATATGTAGTTCAAATTGGGGATCAAACATCACTTTTCTAATATCAGATTCCCTCTTTTAATAAGTTTGCTGCAGACAATTGCGTAAACTTTTCACAAAGGTCCGTGAAACATTGCTCATCTTTAGGTAAGGCAATTGTTTCATGAGTCCTAATTTTCTGTGCAATGGAGGCAGCAGAATCTTGTGTTTAAATACCAAATGTTCCCATAGAATGTTCTTTTTCCCTGGATTTAAAGATTTTCTTACAGGCCATTTCTTTCTAGACTATCTCATGCCCTACTATCCCATTCACTTAGTAAATATGGGAATTTATAACTTCCTGCATCTCACACATTTCTGGATACTCAAAGCAGCATTTACCTAGCTATACAGAGAAAATATTAAAATGTGAACAAATGGTGGGTGATACAGCATCATTAATGTTATTTTTGGAATCAGCACACTTAAAAAGATAAGAATTAGGTGAACAAACACAAAAAGGTTTTTGATCGTTGACCTGTGTAATTAAATCTGTCATAAGTTCCCTTCACATATTCAATACCACAGTTTTGTTTCTAAAGCATACTGGACAGAATCACAGAAACAGGCACTTTGTTTGCTTGCTCATCTACCAGCACAGCCTATCCCACCCCACCCTGCCCTGCCTCGCTCAGCCTGAAAGGATTCTGGCCTATGAGATGCATACCTAATTGTCATGAGTCTTGAATGAAAAAAACACATAAACAGGAAAGTTGCTGAAGCTTATGACCAGGCTCTCACTTCCTCCTTAATCATCCCAATGTGCAAACCCCAGCTGACTTGATTGGAGGCAAAGATGTTGTTGTCAAATTACCACAAAAAGACTAGGTGCTTCCAGACATGGGTTATGAGATAAAATAAAACCCCTATATATTAATTCAGAGGTTAAAATTCTTCACAGAACTCATGTTTATCAAAGTATTTCAAAAAGAACTAGTGATGCTAGAACAACACATACTATCTTGCATTATATGTAATGGTTACATAATGTTATAATACTATATAGTTGAACCAACAAAAGTGTTTTCAACCAGTAAAAATGTTTGCCCATGTTGGGATTCAAATCTCAGCTACTTAGGTTTAGCAAGCAACCACTACACCAACCATCTGAGATTAGATGATTCATAGATTTTAAAGAAAGCTGAACTGGTTTGAGTAAAAAAATCTAAGAAAAGTTTGCAGGTTTGAGAAAAATTGTTTATGTAATTTTTAAGTTGTCACTATTTCATCTAAAATTATGTGAAAACTACTCATATTTTTAATACATTCAATATTGCAGTAGAAAAAAGACACCAAATTTCATTAATTTCATTCACCCATTATTAAATGTGTATAATAAAAATAAGAGTAGACTATTATATTCATAAATTAATTATCATATATCAGTCATTAACCTTCCAGTTATCCGGCATGCCTTTGATACTCACTCAAGTGCATAGGAACACTGCATGCTGCCTCAAGATAACAGTCTTTTGCACCCTCAAAACTTCTATTATTTAATTAAAGAACAAAGAATGAAAGTTTACAACTATTCATCAATACATTTTTAATGTTAATACATTTTACAAATAACAGAAATGTAACTAGTTTTAGGTATAGAATAATAAATAACAAATTGTTTCAGAAAACCGAAAACAAAATAAAGTATGAAAAATAAAAATAAAATTAACTAGAAAATTATTATTAAATAGACAAAGGAAGTAAATGAAACAGTCTACTGCCCTTACACTTTAGAAAAGCATTAATTGGTTTCCAACAAGCCATTTCCTGTTACTCAAGAAGATGCCTGATTTCTTCTTTTGTTACACAAGTTTCAGCAAAGAGAAACAAAAATAAGACTGCAAGTAATAGAAAAAGTCAAGGAAAGCGATTTGAATATCTTTGATTTGGCTTACAGTGATTGAAAATACATGAAAACAAACAATCTGAATTAGTTAAATGTTTGTTTGGAATACTAAATATAGTTACAATGAGTGGGAATGGTAGAGCACGGAATGCCGCAGTCAGAACACTTTTACCTTCAAATCTTCTATACGACTGATACGGAGCAGGCAAAGGAACAGAGATTCCTGCGTTTCATTTAGAACGTTGCCAAATGAGAATACTGAAACCCTGACATGTCAAATAGCTGTATTCACTTTGAGAACAATAAAAACACAAAGGCAGCATGGAGTGCTCCTGCACACTGGAAAGTTAAGACAAATTCAAGCCCTTAAATAACAACTTTTTTTCATTATTTGCATAACTTTTAAAGAATTCTTACACTAAAACTTTATATTGTAAAGTTATGCAATATTAACATTTTTCTTAAAGCAATAGCATATCAACTATTCAAAGACCATACCTCCTTCAGGGAAATGAATAGATTGATTCAGCATTACAAAACAATAGGTTGGAAATACCAAACCACACTTGTGAGAAAGAGTACTTTGCATCTGTCTTGTTTATGAGAATTCTGAATAAGATGTCAACAGTATTTTTTGTTTTTATCTTTTAACTTTATGAGACGTCATGGCATAACATTCAGAAAGTATTGTCAAAAGTAATGGTAAAAACATGTATTTTATTTCAGTGACACTAGCATATTTTTGCAATAATTTGCACCCATCCATTATCTCTGCACACGCAAACATAAAAATAATAATCTTACCTTTTATTCCAAACACGGCACCACCAGAGTACACATGGAGAGACATTTATTCTAAAAATTTGTATCCATAAATTTAAACCAGGTCTATCTGCAACAAAATAGAATTTATTACTTCATTCTTCTTTGCAATCCAATGCCTGAATTCTTTGGCACCACTCTTTTGATATGTTTAAATTCAATTGTAATTTAAGAGCAGTGCTTAGCAAGAACAATTTTATAAAAAAATGATTGCTTCGCTCAATTTATTTTTTATCTCTAATGTACCTTTATCTTTTTTTTACTTCCTAAAATAATTTTACAGTCTAGTAATTCTTGTTCATTCTTCCAGAAAGTGCTATAATTTGCCTGTATTTATATCCAGTGAAAATAATACTCCAACTTTGTCATTTTACTGCAACACATACAGGGTAGTAGGAAAGTTCTTCAATACAGTTTTATTTAATAAGGTTTTTCCTGTGACTGTCTTTCTAAATTCAATAGATTAATGTATCATTTACTTATAAACAGTCAAAGACAAGGATTTGTTCCATTACATTATGTACATATATTTACAACAAGTATTATAAAGCACAATGTTTCTCAGACCGATGTATCTGCTTCTTAAGGAACAACAGCTGAAATAGTCACAATGAAATCACAGTAAATTTTGTATAGTAAATTCTGCTGTTTTGTTTTGATCCTTGCCATGAAATGGTCAAATGATGATCACACTCAGAGACACAAACCCTAGAGCTTATCTCATAAAAAGTTCTAATTTTTACTATATCCATTGCATCTTCTGACATTTAATGCCAAATATGACCTTTTAAAAAAATTTAATTAATATTTGATGCTGACGTTTTGGCCTAAAATGGGTTTGAATTATTAAATTATGTTAAGGTGAGTTTGAATATCTGTTCATTCTTATGTCTTGTACAATTGAGTTTCAAGAATGTAACTTGTACTTGTACAAAACTTACTAATATAGTTTTATTGTTACTATCTATTTTAGCTGGTGTACCTGAAGAAACAGGGACATTGGTCTGAGAAACGTACATTATAATAAGCTTACTTATTTTAATTACAAACATAATGTAATAAAATATATTATGCCCATCTTTGACTGTCTATAATTAAAGGATATAATAACCTATTAAATATAATAGCTTTAATTTTTTCAAAGTAATTTCTGCCATATTCAATAATAGTACACCTCTGCATCCTCCAAAAAAAGTCTCTCTAAACAAATTCTGCCATTTCACTAGAGAGTAAGGCACACTCATTATCACAAGCCCTCTTCACTAAAAAATTTACCTTTCAGCTTCATTTCATATGTAGAAAGAGTGCAAAGTCACAGGGAGCAAGACCTGAACTATACTCTTCTGAGGGTGCTCAAGAAGTTTGTTTTGTATTCGTCAAATATTCGGTGCTTTGGCGCGGTGAGCTGGAGCATTGTCATGATGGAGAAAACAAAAATATTCTTGACTCTAGCAGGTTCTTCAAAAATTGGATGGCTTTAGGGAGGTACTGCTCAGTGCACGACTTTGCTGCCACTGTCTTCAGTGTGTACAAAACAACACGCTCCACGATTTCACTCAATTAGAAAAATAGTTATTTTCTTCTTTACTGTTCGAGATTTTCTGACAGCTACGGGTGACGTTAGCTTCAAAGATCCAAACTTTGTTTCGAGTGTTAGTCGGCACGACAATAATACAGCCAAGTCTTGTCATTTGTCAGAACGTTTTTCATCTACTACCGAGATTGTTCCTTAGAAATCTCTTTTAGTATTTCCCGGCACACAATCACATCTCGTGTCATCGGCTACTTCGTCAGCCTTTGCGGCACCCAGAGACAACGAAATTTCTTTACCTATTTAAAAATGATAATGCAGAATCAAATTAATTGATTGTGCATATAGGCTAGAGATATCCTCTATCTGCTTGTAGGTCACCCACCAGTCTTCGTTAAGCATTTTCTCCTCAGCAGCAATATTTTCCTATGTAACTGATACTCGTGACATTCCCGCCCTCATAGCGTCCTCCAGAGTGAAATTTTTGGAAGTCTCTGTACTACCTAAAAATAGACTTACGATATGGACAAACATCGAGTGCATGAGTAATTTCTTCGAAGTACTGGTTTACGTCGTAATCATGCGCGAAGTTAAATCGTAAAACTGCCCGAATCTCACTTCGTGACCACAATGACATAGCAAGCACTTCAAGCTATTCCTGGTAATGAACAATGAGGTCATAGAACTGACACAGCGACTACAATATAAGAATGAACATGTCTAAGAACGCGGCATCCCGCAACTCATTGTTGCGTCATATTGCAAAACTTTCCGAATGCCCTTTGTATTGTGTCAAGCTAGAATTCTCTTACTTGCATACTCTATGATTCCTACGGATAAAATATGCTGATGAATTACCCAAATTTATCAATGAACAAATTTAATTATGACCGTCTCAACACTCGGAATGAAGTAAGCATCGCAGCATGGTGAATAGATTTCAACCATGGTTTCGCACGGCAGAGAACATATCGATTTCAGTGGTACATACTCAGGTACATCTACAAATGAATATCAATTGGCAAATTGCACATTGTCGGCGTTTGAAAAATAACACGATATGAAATATATATTCGTCATCTTCCATGTCGTTGCCGCCAAAAGTTTTACACGGCAGAAGTTCATTTGTTTCAAACACTAGTCAGTCCGTAAGAGTAATTATGCTTTTGTATCATTTTAAGGACACGTTAGAAATCCAAAGACAAACAACATACTGAAAAATTAAAATTGAATTAGTGAATTTTTCGTAAGCAAAAATTACTAAAATCTGCGTAAAAAAACTATATTTTACTTTCATTCGTTCAATCCACTTCTATAACTCTCCCCCTCTTTCTAGTGTTTCTTAAACATCGATTGTTTCACTATCGATAGTTTTCGATAGTATCGTAATTGAATATCGATAGTATCGATATTCTCATTTTTGAATAAATAGATTTAAATAATTATTTGTGTTTAGATAGAAATTTGAATTTTTACACAAATCCCAGCAAAATAAATTACTACTTTAATATATTAGACTCTTTTTATCAATGAAACATCCACATACAAGCATTAAATATTAATACAAACAAATTCAATGGATATCTATAATAATATACATTTCTTAGATTATTATGTACACAATTTAGAAACATTTGTATATGATAAATAATTGTAAAATTTATATAAATTTTACAATTAAAATAGCATATTGTATAAATAAGAAATAGAATTGTTTCACCAATAAAACCCCGTAACAATCATAGTTATAAAATGATTTATATATTGTAAATAAAATTTATATAAATAAATATATTGTTAAGTGCATCATTCAGAAACAGAACTATTTCTTGATTCATAATTTTACATGATCATGACGGTTTTGTGTGCTCTCAGTATTTTTTGTTATTAAAAAGATAGTCTGTATAATATTGTAAAGACTTAAAAACTATCGGCCACAATATTGATAGCCAATGATAAATTCAACTATTGATAACTATTGATAAGACTATCGATATTTAAGAAACACTAACTCTCACGTTTTCTCTCTCTACTGTCTCGCCTTACTATGTAAGTAGTAAAGAAATAGACGTGCTCAACAGAACATACTTTCTCGCATTATTACTTGAAAAAGTCAAATTCAACCAATTCAAACGAAGCACCTGTGGGGCCTACCTGTGTTTAATTCGATAGCTAGGAACAGTAGTTATTTCTAATTTTTACATATGAAACAAACATTAATAAATTTAACTGTTACATTATTTGCTTACATTATACAGGAAAGCAATAATAATTTTACACAAGCCTGTTATGATTACATTAAAATGAGCTTTCAATTTTTGAATACCAATATCAGCAATCAAAACTTCTTACAGTAAAGAAGTGTGTTTGTTAGTTCTAAGTTAAATTCATTACCTTCCTTCCATGTACGAGTATTTCATTCCATAAGAACATTTTATGTATATAATATGGAGTTGCTCTACAGCTGTCGCCGTTTCTCCGCTCTCAGTCTCCATGCCTCTCTGTTGACCATAGATCATCTTGCATTTCTCTTGCCGTCATAGCCTCTCGCACTCCCTCCTGCCATGCAAGTCTGGGTCTTCCTCTTTTCCGTCTTTCTGTCGGCACCCATGCAGGACTCGTTTTGGCCATCTTGCATCTGCCATTCGCATAACATGACCATACCAAACAATTTGTTTTTTCTCTATTTCGTCGAGGATAGATTTCTTTACATCCATTTTCTTTCTAATATCATCGTTTCTGATTCTGTCACATCTGCTGTAACTGCAACTTCTACGCCAGTAGTCTATTTCAAGGGCCAACAGCTTCCCTCTTGTTCTTTTATTGACCTCCCAAACTTTATAATTTATACTAGTATAATTTATCATCTCCAATCGTCATTCCCATTATTCTGCATTGTTTTTCCCACTGCTGTAAAATTTGATGCAGATATATTTTAAACAGTGTTGGGGAAAGACAGCAACCCTGACGAAGACCTTTACTGACTGGAAATGGATCTGAGAGCCTACTGTAGATCTTAATCTGAGAGGTGTTGTTCTTATATAGATTCTGTGTGGCTCCAATTAAGTTCTCCCTGATTTTAAATCCATCCACTTCTTCCCATACTCTAGCAACTGGTACATTGTCATATGCCTTCTGAAGATCAATGAAACCTAGATGAACTTCCCTACCTCTCCTTGTTCTCTTTTCTATAAGTTGTTTTAATGTAAATATATTGTCTATGACCGATCTACCGGCAGTAAAACCACATTGTTCCTCTCCGATTTTTCCTTTATCTCTTCTTCTATTTTATTTCGGATTATTTTGCTATATAGTCTACCTATAGATCCAATAACTGCTATTCCTCTGTAATTTGTTTCATCGTCTCTAGATCCTTTCTTATTGGATCGGTGTCAAGTAAGACGTTCGCCACTCCTGAGGAGGATCTTCTCCATTCATGCACCTTGAAAACATGTGTTTTGAGCATTTGGTGCAGTTTATAGGGGCCATATTTAAGAAGTTCTGCCGGTATATCTCCCGGTCCTGATGACTTATTAGATTTCATGGTCTTAAGCGCTTTTTCTAAATCCTCAATTGTCAAATCTACCATTTGCTCAAATTTCACTTCCTTGTTTGACTGGAAGTTCCTGTTTTCTAGAAACAGTCTTCCAAAATATTCTTTCCATTTATTGATGCTGATGTTTGATAATGCGATATTGTTTTTTTCATTAGTTTTTATAGATTTAATTAATCTCCAGGCTTCAGAGCTCCGTGCTCTGCCTATGAATTGTTCTATATAATCACATTCATCCAGCCACAATTTGTTCTTCCTTGATAACACTTCTTGTTTTACTTCTCTACATATTTTCTTGTACTGTAAACAAGTTTCATATTTCTTGTCACTAAGCCATTTGAAATACAGTTCTCTTTTCTTCTTGATCTTTTCTTCTAGACTTGTGTCCCACCAATACTGTTTCAGTTTTAACTTACAAGTACCTAAAGCCTCCTCTGCGGCTTGGTGAATACATTCTTTTATGTGTTCATATTCTTTTTCTATTGGCCTGTGTTTTACTAATATCTTAGCTTCACGTCTTTTTCTGTAAAGATATGCTGTACTTTCATCAAGGAGACTGCTTAAATTGTATTTGGTAGATTTCATGACAATCCATCTTTATCTTCTTTATCCGTGCTATTTGAAGTAAACGGAATGTATATTTTAGCAATTACCAAATAATGATCGCTACATGGGCTCCCACCTTTCACTCTAACATCTTGTGAAGTTTTGAGTGAAGTTTGAGTGAAGTTTTTTGCTTGGTAATACAGAAGTCTATAATAGATTTTAATTTTTTTGTATGTTGGTACCAGGTGTACTTATGAATATCCTTATGTTGGAAGAAAGTGTTATTAATTTTCATTTCATACTCTTCACAAATATTAATGTCTTTTTTCCATTCTCATTGCGAGTTTCCTCTCCATATTGACCCCAATGTTACTGTTCTTGTTCCTCCCAACTCTTCCGTTAAAATCCCCTGCAAATATAATTTCATGGGACTTGGGAATACTGTCTCGGGTTTCTTTGACTATCATTTCAAAATCATCTTTCCTAGCTACTGGGGCATCTTCATTCAAATTATATATTCCTATGATATGTATTTTCCTCTGATTCTTAACACTACTTTAATAAGACGTTCGTTCATACATTCCCAACTTTTTACACATTTACTGAATCTTTCACCAATAACAATAGAAATTCCAGATTTAGCATTTTCATGTTTGTTTACGCCACTGTAGAAGTGCACAAATTTTTTCAGTTTTTCACTTCCTTTGCCTTTCTTTTTTGTTTAGGTAAGGTTTGTTTAGGTAAGAACATTTTACAATCCATTATATTTTCACATTCCATTCTACATCATACAATCATCACGGCTGACAGCAATGGGATGAATTCAAAGAATTTTGAAATCACTGTATTGTCATTTTGAGAAATGACAACGGGTCAAACAAAGTCATTGTCACAGGAGAGGTTGGTAGCTAAAAATGTTTCATTTTTGCTGCCACTTGCCTTCAAAAACCATTCCAACTTCATACGTTTGTTTTTCAAAAAGTTAAAATAATATGAAATAGTAAATGAACGAATACTATTATAAATAAATTTGTAGATAAGGCAGTTAAATATTACTCACTTCTAGCTTGTCTTTTAACAATGTGTCCATTCAAATAAACACGTAAATTTCTAGCATACTACAAAAGTTTCCATCACTGCTAATGCTATCAAATAAAAAACTAACTTTAAGCTGATTATAATAACTTTATGATTATTATAATACATTATTTATCATTTCCTTTTTCACACAAATAACAGTTATGAGTCTGAAATTTATGTGCTTGCTAATCAGAGAGCAATCTGTTACAACACTGCTTCAAAAGAAGCCCGGGAAATTTGAATTTACATTTCAAATTTTTTCCAATTTTTAAAAATACAGAGAGTGTGCCAAAATGGAACCAGCTTCACTTTCTTTACCGTTTTTTGCTATAGCAAAAAAATTAAAGAAAAATTTGGAGCCATTTCTGAGAAAATAATTGTTTTCAAATTTAGAAATTGCCTATCTTTGACACAAAAATACTAATATTTTTGAAAAATTGAACACGACTTTATTGAAGATGTTTGTGATTAACACATTACATTAAGAAATATCTATACTTGTAGTTGTAGGAAGACGCCAAAACAATTTTGAATTTCTGCAATTTTCAAAAAATCAGGTATATCAACAAAAATCAGACCTGCATTACTTTAAGTATTCTTTATGCTATTTTGGTTAAAATTTAATCAAAAACTTTGATGCTGTTTTTGAAAAGTTTAAAAAAAAATAAAAATTGCCTATATTTCATGCAAAATTATGCAAAAAGTACTAGAACTTTTCAAAAATTGTTCATCATCTTATCACCTTATTTCAAAATCTGTTTTTAAAGAACAAATTTCATTATGGATTTTTTAATTAATTTTTTAAAATTTAAAGTATTGTAATTGGTTGCATCATTAGTTTATTTCCTAATTGCTTCGTTTTGGATTTGGTCTTCTCTGGAGCAGCCTTCAACCAATCAAAGAAATTTCATTTCAGAGGTTTCTAGTTGTTTAAGATTGTTATTTTCCAGTATTCTGGATTCCATTCCATTAAGTTAAAGTGGGGACTGCCATGACCTTGTAAAATTTTGATTGTGTTGCTTTTCTTGTCCTTGAGTTCTTCTAATTGTGCCACATATTCGTTGATATGTATTAATCTGGTTCTTAATATCTTGGTCTTCTTCATAAGATATTTCACAGCCCAAATACTGAATACTTGTTTTATTGGCTTGTTATTTAGGACATTTTTTGTTCTTATTAAATAAATATTAAAAAGGCTATTGTTTTGGTTTTGTTATGGATATTTTCAAGTTACAGTTAGTGTTAGTTCATTGAGCCCATGTAGTGCCATTTGCAATTTGTCTTCATTGTCTTGTATGTCTTACTTAAACACCAGCAAAGTCCAGTGTTAATGTATCTCTTCAGTTTGATTTTAATTTCTGATGGTGTTCAGTCTCTTCCATTCTCTAATTATATCATCTATGTAGATGTTAAATAGAGTTGATGACATGCATAATCCTTGTTTCACTGCTTGGTTTGTCTGTATTTCCAGTGTTTTATCCATGAACATCAAGTTCCACTCTGCTTATGAACGTATCCCATAATATCTAAGTGCTGGTCTTACTGTTGCTTTTTGTTTCATTCCTGATTTTGTGGTATTGTTCTTTGGCTTCTATTAATTTCTTTTGTGAATATTCACTGTAAGCTTACTCCTTATGTTTAATGGCTTTTTGCATCTTTTCGTTAAAAAAAATTAAAACATCTCTTTATACTGTATTTATTTTTTGGTTTTCACCTAGCACTTCCTTTTGTCACATTCAGTTCATTAAGGGCTATGAATTCTTTGAGTTTTTACCCATTCTGATTTATTGTATCAAATTTGGAATCTATTTTTCTTCAAAAATGTATTTTGAAGAAAAATGTTTAAACAACAAATACCATTTATTTAAAACAAATTCATGCAAGGTTTTTGAAAGTTGAATTGAGAGAAACAATTTGCATTGTGTTGTGATAATTCAAGTGGACAGGGTTGGGGAGCTAAAATTCAGTGAAAAAAGTTTTATTTTACATCAGAATCATTGTTCATAACATATTACTTAATTCTTCTTAGGGACAAATTTTTTGTTACCAACCTAGTTTCTTCTTATTCTTTGGTCATCAGTGGAAGTTCATTAAATTTCAAAAATGTTTATCTCTACAAAAACTAGTTTAAAATCAAAATATTATGTCATTAAAGTTTTAACTCCATGCAATTTGGCTCAAGAATTCTAGTTTGGTAATCATTGTAGGTAATCCATAATAGTTTGGATCTCTGCACTGTGTATATTACAATACATGAATAATTGGTAAAGTGATGTTGGGTTTATAATACAAATGTGGTAATGAGCAATGCTTTTTGCCAACTTTCTTACTCATTACATGGGTAATTCCACTCACGAAATTCTAGCCTTCAATGCACAAGGAATTCAGACCATACGAACCAAAGACAAATTATGCAAAATATTTATTTTCAATTACCTTCTCTTCATAAGGAATATTTTTTATTTACTTTTAATTTGTTGCAACTTATGTGCAACAGGTCTCTTTGGCATATATACATGGAGCCTTTATACACAAGCTCTTTTAAGTTTTGTGCCTCATAGCATCTCAGTCAGTCAATACCTTTTGTTCCTTCAGCTAGAGGCATAACACCATTAGTACCAGTTCTCAGATGGTCACCCATCTAGGAATCCATGGTGTCTCATATTGCTTAACACTTACATGGAAACATGATTTTTATGATGCAAAGAGAAACATCGGTCTCAGAGACCGCCATTTGTTATTGGGCAGTGAATGTGGGATGTAAAGGTAAAATAAATTATAGACCAGCTTCAATCAATTCTTACGTCTTTTTAGAGTATTCTAAAACATATTTTATATGATAAAAACATTAAAATAATTGAAAAAATATTGAAATTGTTGGAAAGTATAGACATTTTTGAAGAACATTGAAATTGTTGAAAAACTTTTTTAATTGTTGTAAAACATTGAAATTGCCTCTAAATCTGTACAGCTTCCTCTGTCCTCTAAATCCGTACAGCATTGATACAACTGGTCTTTGTGGGATAGCAAGGAATTCCTCACGAATCATTTTTTTCCTTTTTTACTGTCCCAACAAGTGAATTTCCTCTTCATCAGTTTAACAATAACTTCCGCAGAACTAAATCATTTGTCTAAAGTGATGTTCCAGTTACACCCTCCAATAGATTTGAATACACAAAGCATAGCTTGAGTAAGGTACTAATTTTTTCTCTTCTTGTGCTGGGATCGTCCATACAAATTGGGCAATCCATTACAATATTTTGAAAGTAACAATATTAAATATTTGAGAAAGTCGCCCAGGAGTGTATTTGGAAACAACTATCTTTCAGACCTTACACACTAAGAGAAAGAAACGGACAAACGTACCACTAAGAAAAATACGGAAAGAGAAACTACCGGTCTCACAGACCCCCACGACCTCCAAAAATGTCTCTTATATGCCAGCCGCTTCAGCAGAACTAAACAAAACTTTGCCAAGAGATAGAAGAGAGCCAGGGAGGAAGTTACTATGACTGTCAAGGTTCTCGCCCACTTATAGCGGCCATTATGGCATAAACCAATTTCACTTGGTGCCTGTCAGACCGATGTTTTCATATAAGTGTTAATTTCCATGACTTCATGGAGCTTAGTTAAACAATTCAGCTAATGATGCTCCAAGTAGTGCTGCTGTTCTATTTACAAACAGACTATATAATCTTGCTGATAAAATTCACATGGCATTTTAAAGAACTGTCCCTTCATCTTAAACTACTATTCACCATGTCACATCAATACATTAAATTTTCTTTCTGGTAGGGTTCAGCTTGAGTTTGTACACTCAGTTTTTCACATGACCAGCCCTGTATTTTTCCTATGTATTTTCTGCATTTCAATTTCTAAATGTTTTTGCTTTTTGCCTTTTTTTTTCTCTCTCTCTCTCTCTTCAAGAAATCAGTCTCCCTGACATATGTGAGACCCATTCTTGCATTGAAACTGTGAATTTCGACTCCATACTATTATACTCTATATATACATAAACAAAGTCGGGTTAGTTACAGCATTTATAACTCAAGAACAGCAGAACCAATTTTAATTATTTCTGATTTATTGAATTCATCTCCGCCTCTAAGAGCAGAATAAATATTAAAATATAGAGCAAATTTACTAGATGGCGCAGTAGAACAAAACTGAATATTCATGTCAAATGCAACACACAACACACTCGGCAAGATTTTTTGAATCCATATTGTTAAATAACTCCTAAACAAAGTGATCTAGGGCATTAAAAGCTGAAATTATTGAGGCCAAAGGCCTCACATAAATGTTTCTCACACTATAATCACAGGATGATATCTTCTTGAACATTCAATTACATTTTTGCTGGTCTTGCACTTCTTAGTATTACCCAACTGCAGACTCTGCAACTAAATGTGAAAGAAGGAAAGAGAGAGGACTACCACTGTCTTGTATACTTATTTACAAATTTCTCATGTTTGTAAAGAAGAACTCTCTTTTGATGATACTCTTTTTGCCTTGATAACAAATTTAACTCAAGCTTACTCTCATACAGCACAAGAGTAGCATATAACCTTCACCAACCATTGTGCACAAGTACATTATTCTGGAAAAGTGCATTCTGTACATCAAAACAATTCTTCCAACAAACTACTGAAACATCTGAAGGACATTACAGGGCTACATGGCTATATGAAAAACTCAAACATTTCCTCCTGCAGAAACATTTCTATAGTTTTCAGGAAGGACTAACGTGTGCAATCTGATTGCAAGAGCAACAGTAAGACTTGGTGTGAAAGTCAAAATGTGGACACAAATCCCTTCTTTCTCCTACAACTATTTGAGAATGTTTACTATCACTAAACACAGTTTAACATTAATATTCTTTACACCTCACCACCTGGCCACAGTTGAAAGTTTAACAACTATGTGGGAATAAATTTCCTGTTTCACAATTGTCAACAATCATTACAACCCCATAGCTACTAAGTATGATATAATTGTTATAAATTATATTTTGATTGTTCAGAGAATTGACTGGCCCAGCTATTCTTGGCAGGGGCAGTCAATTCTTTCACCTCAACCTCACTTGCCAATAGCATCTTGAGTTGTGGTCACTTGTATAATTCAAGATAATACAAACCAGGAGAAACAAGATGTAATGTCACACAAGTTTTCTGAACCAAAGTCTTCCTTTTCACAAAATGTTTGCCACTTTTTCTGGTAGATAACAACATTCTAATCATGTGTTCTGAAAATGAATACATTTCTGAAGATATTGAAGATGGTTAAGAGATGAAAAATTTTTTATTACATATATTCACAAACTCAAATGTGTGTGTTTACCTATTGAGGACACGTAGGAAAATTGTCACCTCTTCAGAATGGCAGCTAACTATTTTAATTTGGATTTGCAAATTCATCAATTCTTTTAGATTACTGAAAATGTATAATACAAATATACAAGACATTTATGATAATAAATAAGTTATCATTGTCAATCTTTGTGGAAATTACACACACTCAAATAATAAATCTTCATTCATTGTTTATATAACTTTCAAAGATTGTACATTTTGTAATATTTCTATTTCAAAACCATAACAATTACTTTTTAAGTAATAGCATATCACTGCTTCAAAGACATTACTTCCTCCAGAAGAATGAAAAAATTAATGCAGGATTATAATACAGGATAGAAAGAAAAAATGATACTTGTAAGAAAGATTTTTTCATCTGAAATCTTTTGTACATGATGCAAACACTAATTTCTGGTTTTGTTACCTTGTTGCTTCACGAAAAGTAATGGCGTCACATGTAGCAAGTATTGTAAAAACAAGTGGTATTAACACATTTGAACAATCATTTTCACATTTCCATTCTCTCTTCACAGACACATAAAAATTAAAATCTTACCTTTTATTCCAAACATCCACATTTAGGCATGCTATTTATTCTAAATGTTTGATTCATTAATTTCAATTTTCAGGATTTTCTGTCATTTGAAAATGACAGAACTAAAACATGAATGATTTAGTTCTTTGAAATCTATTACCCTAATTCTTTTATAACATCATTTTCATAGGTAAATTAAAAAACTCTCAAATAATACAAATCAAGCTAGTATTGTTTTGGATCTTACTTTACCCTCTGGTGGGAACATCTTAGGTAGACACAGCATCTATTGTTATCATTGGGAGTGCTGTAAGTATGCCAAGCATCTTTATCCTCCATAAGGGTTTCAGTTCGCTTTGCCTTGCTTCAAGGAGAGAGGGTCATCGCAGACGTGGCATGCAATCTTTCATGTAAACTATTAGTTTTTTAAACTAGAAATACCTCACAGACAAATGTTCCCATAGTTGTATGTTTTGATGTCTGTTTTTTATGCATGTGATCCTTCAGCTGTATAATTCAAAATCTTTTCTCAAGCAGATTCTTTTTCAATTGCTTTGTACATACTATTGAAGTAATTTTCCATACAGAATCTTATGAATTTTCATGTTCATTACTTACAAGATCTTGCGTATGGTTACCTATGAGTCTGACAATGATTATGCCAAAAAGTAAACAAATATTGTAATACTTTCCATTTTTTTGTCGAAGTTAAAAACATTTACAATTTTTTTAATAGTCTCTTTTAATACGATCATGTAGAAAAAAAAACAATATATTTTCTGAATTCCATGATTAAAAGATGAGTCATTGACGCTTTTAGTAAAGTCTGTCTCTGAGGCATATATTCCCTCTTTAGAAAAAAATCATGTTCCCACTAGAGGGAACTACTATAGTGCTTAACAAGGACAGTTTTATAAAGAGAATAATGGTTTCACTTTCAATATTTCTTACCTCTAACCACTTTTAACCACGTTTTTATCTGTTTCCGTCTGAAAATGTACAATCGAATCAACGGTTCTCTAATGTCGTTGGCGCCAATTGACTTACAAGACAGAAGTTCAACTGTTTCAGAAGGCAGTCTGGCCAACGTTTGAGAAACAAAATTTTTATATAAATTATGGAGCCGTTAGAAATTCGCTCATAACAGCTTAACAGAATTAACCCTTAACTACAGACATGAAATTCGGGAACGCGAAAACAGACATGGAGTCAAACTGACTCCTCTCATAATATTTTTATTTTTATTGTCTTACAATTCAAAATTTAATTTGTAATTTCGTAATATCTATTTATTTCTCTGCTAACAGCATTTAATTAGAAAATTTTATTTTTCGAAAAAAAAATGGCGGAATATTCAAACAAATACAATACAAAAATGTTTCTCATCGCTCACAATTATTTTTTATAATAATATATGTATTTATATTAAACAAATAAGAGATGAGCACTTAAGACACTTGTTTTTTTGTTTTTGTTTTTTTTACAACATTGGCGTAAGTGAGACTTTTCCTGAGGTTTCTGGAACAATTAAAACAGTATTTGCGCCATGTTAAAATTTCTTCCTCCTTGCTGTCATTACATTCTATTTTCTCATCGCATGGCATGTTGTAAATGTTTTTTCTCTCTTCTTGTCGTAGCTGAATATTCAGTATTCGTCTTTCCATTGATTACCTTACGAGGCTTTTTGGTCAAACTAAAAAAAAAAAATCGAATCTGCTCTCGTTTTGGGGCTTTTTCGTATACAATATAAGAGCATTTACGCATTTACCTGTTCATAGTGAGTGTGAAGTCACTACTAAAGGGACACACTTTTTTAGATGATGGCCTTGGAGTTCCGTACATAATTATTTAACGAATTTATCAGTTAAGTGCTTTTGTTACTTCAAAATATTCAATAACAGGAGCACTAGAACTTACAAAACCAGTACACCGTAACGAAGTCAAAATTACTCCTACATGCACCAGCAGTCAAAAAAAGCACAATAACAAAACACAGACCAATGCAATTCGCTGCAAAATGTCAACAATCAGTGCTGAAACATTGAAAATAAGATAGACGGGTGAAATAGTGTTATCAGATTCGCGGAGTTCTCGCAATTGGTAGAAAATTAACACGCTGGAGTCAATTTGACTTATGTCTGTAGTTACGGGTTAAAATGAAATTGCGTATTCATCAATAGCAAAAATTACTCATGTCAGCGCTTCCGAACTTTTGAGGCGAGACTCGGAAGGGTATTAGTGAGCCGCAGAACACGAGTCAATTATTGAAGTCAGAAGACTACACAAACAACATGAAAGAACCAACATATGAAGACTTGTTAATTACGACCAGGCTCTAAAATTATGTTTCAAAACATCGCCGCAGTAGATAAATGTACAACATCTACAATACACTTATTACATATGGTCGCGCATTCTTGATATTAGTTGTTTTTACTTCCTTGCCTCACTTCATAGGAAAAGAAAGTATTGTAATAAGGATGCGCCGGCAAACGGCAATTTTTTCGACAGAAACACCATTATTGTTTTTCTCTGGTAACGAAATGTTTCTACAAGTAGTAAATTACTTCCTCTAACCCGTTGTGTGAACAGAACCCGTATTTGTGGGTCCTTGACACCAAAAAATCGATTGACGGTAAAATGTATTTTGGTCCGTCTGTCCTCCCAGATCTGTCTCTCTAAGGGCAGTGCTAGCGCCAAAACCGTTCAGCCGATTTTCTCCAAAATTTATATTCCACGATTGATTCAAAGGAACTCGAGACCCTTTGAGTTTGAAACTGACATCGTCACTTGGAAGGGGGTACTTTACATGAAGCAAGATTTTTACATTTTCAAGCTTTTCTCAAAAATGGTGTAAAATTTTTGGATTAAAATGTTTCGTGTATCGTAAAGGACGCTAAAAATATGGCGCAGGTCTCATTTTTGACGTTCCCTGAAATTCAAAATAGCATAAGTTTAATTTCTTTCGGTATCTTTCTTCAGCTACAATCTAGGTAGACTTTTCCCTTAATAAAACTATTGTTCAAAGAAAGATCTTGAAATAAGATCATGTAAGGTAACGACAGGTAATATTGCCAGGGATGAAACATTGTCACAACTTCGAAAAATTTAAGTAGCGCAGTCTGTATCGTAAATTTATTTGCTGTATGTGTTCCTGGAGTTAGTTACATTATATAATATAGAAATGTTGGTTAGAAACATATAAAATCGTTTGTTGCACTTAGGTTACAGTTGTAACCTAAAATGCCCGTAAATATACGTATGTACTTGGTTGGTGGTTTTGGTATGCACTTGGATGGTGTTTTTTTTGTTGTTTTTTTTTTACGCAAATTATGGTGTATTTTGATTACAAATTCCGTAATCGAAACTTCGTTAATTTTGGGTTAACTGAGTTGAAGTAAACGACGTAGATAAGTAAATATGTTATATAATAGGCATGCAGTGTCGTGACTTAATAATAGTTCATTATAAACAAGACAAATTGTATTAACCTTCAAACGACAAGGCTCCTCTGAGTGACAATTTTGGCAAGGCTTGTATATGACACCTATTGCATATCTTCGGTATTACAATGGATTAATTGTTTCTAATTATCAGATACATGTCCCTTCACATTCAGAGGTCTATATTATGCCAATAAATACAAAATTCACAAAATTTTTGTATAAATAAAATTTACTTGCAGGAAAAGTAAAACGTATCTTGTGCCTCGCCGATTTTCTTTTCCGTCTCGGGATCAATATAACCTATAGAGTTCATGGATGATAATAAAAACACATTCTTCATGCGATTTGGAGTGTATAAACCAGTGGCGTAGCGTGACTCGCAGGTTTGGGGATGCTCAACAATAACACCCAAAATGTCACTATCAACTATATACTTCATCTAACAGGCGAACGCAATACAAGGCAGATACACTGGAACTACTTCCACGATCTCGATTGCTTACGACAGTGTAGGCGCTTCCCACAAAATCCTCTGAGCAGTCAAGACTGCCGCTGTCTTGAAAGCAAATTATAGAATGACTCAGCTTTAATTTTTATACGCGAACGGCAATGAGACCACTTGTTAATTTATACATTGCAGACTAAAATAATATGTAATCTATTGAAAGGATAATTCAAGTTTTTGAATATTAATTAAGAAATAGTAAACAGGCACTATTTCTACAGTTTGTTCCCATGACCAAGCGGGGACTCCCGCGTGTGTGTGTGAGAGAGAGAGAGAGATAATTTACTGACCATCTGAAGTGTGCTGCACTCTCGTGCACAAACGAGCTTCTTTCCGCAGTGGATGCTAGCGTAAAATAGTCGGGTTTCTTTGGGCCAGGGGTGGAGAGAGGAGAGGGGAACCTCGCCATCTGCGCATGCGTCATTGTTCGTTGCAATCTCGCGGCAGATGCTAGAAGCATTTTAGCTTCCAAGTAATCACAGGTCAGCTTCTACAACCCGCCGAATTAAATCATAGGAAATCAATTTAAAATTAATACAAAACGTGTTTCGCTCAACGGACCACTTGTAAGATTATCAATACAGTATTTAGGGTTCTATATTAATATTATACATGGGAATGCTCAGCATCTCAGCGTCCCCTGACGCTACGCCACTGGTAAAAACATTCTGGTAGGTTCATACACAAATGATCCAATAGAACGTTTGCACTCAGCAGTTGAGGGATTTCAGTTTTATTAATTCTCATTGTCCCCGAAGGGTCAGTTCACTTTTTGGTCAGTTCTTAGTAATTCGACATGGTACTCACGAGAGCTGTTCAAATCATCTGGCATCACGTTTCTATTGTAACCAAGAATTGGTTCAATTAGAAGTTTATTTCGAATTTCTTCTTCCGTTAGAAAACGCAAATTCATTTTCAGATAGTCTGCAAAATTTGTAACATAAGCAAAAAGGCTGTATCACATATGACACACACTAACTTACTCTTCAAACTACTGACCATTGAGTGAACAGAGACCGACAAAACTACTACAGAGTGTAGTTGAATAATGGCTAGTAGGGTAATTAAAGGGCAGAGCCATAACCGACGTGAAATGACATGCATGCATACAAAGAACTGCGGTAGGTGTCATATATGACACAACCTTGTTTAAAGGTTAATAGCATATACTATTTTCAGGGTAACGTTGCCATACTGGCCATTTTACCCCTACATTTAAGTATATCTTTTGAGAAGAAATTCTTACATTGAACAAATTGACATTTGTGAGTTTATATATAATTTCTAAAGCATATGACTTGTAAATTGTCAACATTGATTAATTACATTTGATAGAAAATTAATTTTTTGTTTCCCTACTTGCAATCATGGTGGAAATAACCACCATGAGTGCAAGTATGCTAGCCACTGGTGGAAATAACCATCATGCAATTTCCACCACGCTTGCACTGTAACTTTGAGAAACACATCATTAATTTACTTTGTCTTGTTTTTAGAAAGAATGTCACAGAGAAATGAAAAATATAATATCTAAAGTTTACAAACCTATAATGAATTTAAAATGCACCAAAGAAAGTGTAAATAGTGGAAAATTAAGTAGTAGGAAAAAAATACTGAACTGTATGGAATAGCAGGTCCACTTTAAATGACGTGGATGAGTGTGTTATGCTGAAATACAATATTCTTGCTGAGCTTCCCAGACCAAATATAAAAGGGAGAAAGCAGGTTTCCCTACCGCATTTTATTGCAATGTAAAACAGTTAATAAATCTTATTTTAGACTCTTTAGAAACTTATTTTAGAAGTTCTCAAAGCAATATTTATCCCTGTTCAGTGTATTTGAACAGTCAAACACAAAGACAAATAATCATAAAATTTGTTCTCGTACATATTTGTGGGTTTGTGTTTCCTATCCAAGTCTCACATGTTTAAACATTTCCAGAGAATTGGAAATAAGTAGACGTGACAATGTTTGATCTCTGCAGGGTAACCACTGCTTCTTTGCTTGCTTTACAATAAAATCTTTAAAATTATGGAAATTGTGACTTCAATATTTTGAAGAAACATTATACTTTCGTGAAGGACTAAATTGTCAAAATAATGATGATTGATAATGATGTCAAAATAATTAATGAATGAAGATTGATGGAACACAGTAGAACTTTAAAAGAAACAAAGATGTGGCAATGTTACCCCTGTTACATTACAATTTTTCGAAAATATGAGTAGTTTTCGCGTAATTTTGTGTAAAATTTAGACCATTTTTAAACAATTATTTTCTAAAATTAAACAGTCCGATTTTTTCTTTAAACTTTTTCCTCATGTGTATCAAAGGATGGTAAAATAGTTTTGCAAAAAGTTAATATTGCAAAACTACAATTTTGAAGATATGAAGACCTTTTCTTTAGGTAGTTAGATTTTCGCTCATTACATTTTGGTTCCATCTTTCTTCCATCTTGTCCTTGAGCGCACAGGGTTTCTTCTTTCTATCAGGTTGTACAATAAGATTCACCCGGCAGCACGTCTTCATCTATTCTCATGATATGTTGATCATAGAAATTCATATATTATTCAATTGTTTTGCAAGCTGGATTTGTTAGGTTTCTTTTAAATATCAGTATTAATTTCCCATCTATCAATGCACATCCTGCAATTGTTCACCCGAATTGCATTTCAGCACACTGCAACTTCATTTATCTTTTCTTTTTAAGATACAATTTTTGCTTCCACATAAGTATGTTGGTAAATTCATAACTTCATAAAATTTAATAATGTTTCTTTCCTGCCTTCGTTACCTAAAATTATTTTTATTGTTCCATTCATTAAACTAATTTTACTTTCTCGTATACATACAGAGTAATATACGTAGTGTAGGGACAGTTATGTAATGCTGAGGAAAATCGATTTCGAGGTTTCAATGGATATACACGTGTTGGGGTCCCCTGATACCGAAAAAGAGTTTGTTTTTTTTTTCCTTCCAAAACGTCCGTCCATCTATGAACACGACTACCGCCTAAACTAGGGCTTTCCAAATGGCGGCCAACCAGATCTTTTTGTGCGGCCCACAACTGCTTTGAACAATTTTATTATACCAACCAAATACAATACAGTTGGACAATTCATCTTATTTTTATTTAATGATGTATTAATTTTCTCGTATGTACATTAATCATTGAGTATGTTGAATGAAAGTCGTATCTAATATACATTTGTTTCAGTGTAATCTCAGTAGTAAGGGTAAAAACCATCTTAAATTACGGTGCAGCCCGCGGCTTAACTAGAATTTGATATGTGGCCCACAAGCCCTTCTAAGTTGGACAGCCCTGGTATAAACCATACGTAGGATATTTTCCAAAATGGATATTTCCCAGTTGATCTGGCTTGACTCAAGGCGCCGTGATTTTGAAAAAACTAAATGTCTTGTACGAATAGAGTAAAATACCTTATAAAGGTGGCATATGTCCGACTTCCACGGTTAACTTGAATGTTCGAAAATTACAAACTTCTGAAGTTTTTTTTTCGGCATCTACCTACAACTATAAAATTGAAGATAGAGAGTTTTCCTTCGAATAAAATTTGTTCTCCATAGTGAGTTCTTTCATTAAGGTCATGTAAATTTTTGGAAAATTTTAGTAGTTTTCGCGCAATATGTGCAATTTTAAAAAGTAACAAAAACAAGATTTTCTCAAAAACGGCTCCAAATTTTACTTTAAACTTTTGGTAGGCATAATGATAAATGTACTCTGCGAGATAACATATACATCAATTTGATCAATTCTTTGTGGGTTTTTTTTTTTTCGAAAACTACAAAAATATAAATTTTTGACTTGTCTCACGTCGTTAATATTTACATTAGCGATGATTTGTTCACATTATTATATTTATAAGGACAAGTGCTTTAAATAATTTTCTATAAAATTTCTAGAAAACTCAACCGTTTTCTGGGAATACGAGCTCAAAATTCCGCATTCAGAAACGCTCAAACGCCATTTCTAATGTAATGGCTCTAAATTATTTCTTCAAACTTTTCTTGTGGTAGAGCAAATTGCACTCTTTAATATGACGTAAAGTTCATTTTGGAGTATTTTTGTTTTTAAAAAAAATACATAAATGTGATGTTTCCGAAAGATCTCTCACATCGTTAATATTCACATTTCCAGCAAGTTATAAACACTATTGGATTTGTGAGTTAAGTGTTTTAAATTACCGCAAATGAAGTTTTTCAAAAACTAAAAACTTTTCTGTGAAAAAGAGCTTCAAATTTCGCATTTACAGTAGCCCTTAAACCTTCTTAAAACGGCTCCAAATTTTACAATGAAAATTACCATTTAAGACGAGACTGTAGTGTTCTTTAATAATCTTAAAATAATATTTCCGTTCTACTATTAGGAAACCAAAAAATTAAGAAAAAAAAAAAAAAACAATTATTTTGGCCAGCGAAAGATGGCAGCTGTCAAGAGTATGTGGCAAGTCCAAATAGCTAGCCAAGACCAAGGAAATAGAAATCTAATATGGGAAAGTCTGTGACATTCTGTAGCACTACTAGTTTGCTCTCGAAATCTAATTCTTCAAGGTATAAACTACTGCATCCCAGAAATTTAAATCTGATTACTTGTTGCACATTTTTATTATATATTGTCAACTTTGATCTTATGGGATTAGTTCCCTCAAGTGCCATAACGTTTGTTTTAGTAAAAGAATTGCATAAATTGTTTCTTTCAATAACTATTTGGAGTTCAAAGAATGTTTGTTGTAGTCCATTTTCATTATCTGCTATGATTCCTTGGTCATCTGCAAATAGTATTGTAAATATGTTATTTTTATGTCTCAAATAATATCTATAAAATTTTAACCACCGCTTCGTCTATATATAAATGAAATAAAATTGGGGACACTCTACAGCCTTGTCTTAATCCTTGATTTACCTTCTCTCTTCTTTCTTCATATTATTTAATGGAGATCTCTAAATTGTCATATTCACTCTTTATTACTATACCATTTGGGAATGCACTTTCATACCAAAACATTGAACGATGTATAGTTTCATCAATCTGGCTTTTATTAATATAAAAGTATTATTCTTTCATGAAGAACATGGTGAAGATTAAGGGCAGACATTCATAGCTAATTTACCTTTGAAAATATATTTTATTATATAGGAGTGAATATTTTTGTCATCAAAACTTGAAAAAAAACACTCTTTTTTCTGTATTCAAAATTCGACTAGAATATGGTTTAGGATAGAGATCACAGAATTATGAAAACGTGCACAAATTTCACTTCTCCCCATAGCTCGTTACACACAATTTTAAACTTTTTTTGATGTAAATAAATAAATAAATAAACAAACAAATAAAAGCTGAATTGATGAAACAATACATTGTTCAATGTTTTGGAATGAAAGTACCAAATCATAGTACCATCCATCAGTTCCAGTAACTTTACTGTATTTTTTTTAAATTTTCTTTAGTATTTCTTTCAGTTTCCTATATTTTTTACTGTCCATAACTAGTAGGGTAAATAGTTCTATTTATTTTTGTATGGTTTTGCACCCAATATTTGTCCAAAAGTTTTGTAATAGAGGAGGAATTGGTCTGCTTTAATTACTGGGATTGGCTATATCCTTTAAGACTCTTTTTAAATTTGTCAGTATTTTATAGCCTTTTTCTGCACATCTATGTTTTATTTCTGAGATATATGTATCCCAGCTATCTTGCTAAGCTTTCGTAGTCAATTTCCTTAGTTGATTTGATCTATTAAAATATTCTTATTTATCTGTCAAATTCATGTTTTCTATATATTTTAAATGTTCTTCTCTTCTACTGTTTCTTTAATTTCGTTATTCCAAATTTGTAATTTTTTAGGTCTAATATTTTTAACTGAAACACCAATCATTCCTCTTGCTGCATTTTCTATTACAGATCTAATGTTATTGGATGATTCTTCTATATCTTTGCAGATCAGATGTTTAGTATTTCTTCATCTGGATATTTACAATAAAGTGGTTTAATAGATTCCTTCTGCAGGAGATAAGCTTTCCATTGTTCCTTTTGGATTTTTGAGTAATTCTTGCTTTTAAGTAATGGTTTGAGTAATTCTTGCTTGTAAACTACCTTTTATACAGTTTTAATTTTCCTGGAAGAGCAGAATGCTCATTGTTTACATCTAATCCCCTGTAAATTGTTACATCAGTCAATAGTCTGTTTGTCTTATCATTAGCCATGATATATTTAATGGTACCATTTTGTCTACGAGCTGACCAAATACATTCATGTATGATTTGTTGGGGAAGAAGGTGTTCATAATCTTTAAGATGTTAAAGTAAGCAAAGTCTGAGCATTCTACCATTCTGATTGATATTAGCTTTATTACCAGTACCTATTATTCCTTGTACTGGATTTCTCCATACTCTGGCATTCAGATCTCATCCTACCAGTAAGAAGTCATTCTTATTACAATCATCATGATTTTCTGAAAAGAAGTACAGAACTCTTCCATTCCCTTTTCCTCCTTCTTCTAGTGCATATACACAAATGAACTGTATATGTCCTCTATTCTGCAGTATACTGATCATTGTGACTTCTGTGGATCCATGCTCTGTTAATTCAACTCCACTGTAGATCATTGTGTATTCCCTTATGTTAAGTCTTTTCTTTTCATTTCTGAAATTACTGCTAGATCGACGTTCTTTTCTTTTCAGATCTAAACAATGTCATCTTCTTTCCCATTTAAGGTAGCTGTCTACCTGAGAGTGATGAAAAATCATTGAATTTAGTGTTATTCTATTTTTATTGGGTCATAAGCTCTGTTTTATTCTCTTTTGTATGCTTAAAACTGTTTCTTGCTATGTTTCTTAGTTTTTGAGAAACTTTTTTTTTTCCAATCGAGTGTCAACTGTTAAGCCCTAAGTGAGTGAACTTCAGATGCATTTTCCCGCAATGCAAATTTTCAACTCATTCGTGCACTTCAAACATCATAGATCAAAAGCTATTAAAGATAATAATATAATTCTTTTTGCAGCATGTAACCCATAAAATTCTCTAGTGAATGAACTAGAATCGTATGAAGAATGAATAATTATTTGTTTATATAATATAAAATACAATAATCAACATATTTATTATTTAATAAAAATCAATGATGATCTCAAAATGATCAGCTTGATCCACCCCGGCCAAGTCCCTCATTTGTAGATCATCTTTCTTCTACATTCTATCCCACCATTACTAGCATTAGGATCTACCTACTTGGTACTATTACTCGTTCACTTTACATTTGCAGACGGCAGAACTAGGAACTAATGTTGTTTTGAAAGCAAAGGCCTGAACACACTACCGAGAATACACGAATGGTGCCGATGTCAATCAGCTATCTCCGAAGGCAGAACAAGTGCTTCGGGCACATCTGACGAATTATGTTTTTCTGACAGTGAGCTGGAGTCACGCCCTTAATTAAGGTAATATACAACAAAATTGATCACAGCACTCGCTGTTCACAACATTTCCGTACAATATTTTTATTTCTTCATTGCACTTATCTACTACTTAATGGTTATGTTCTTGCCCTGCCAGGGTTCTGTGTGCTGCTCACCGCCATCTATATCATATTATAAACGGTCAGTATTTACTGCAGACGCGCGTTTCTCATTCAGTCGGCGGTGACTTCATGTAAACAGATCGCAGCGCTCCGTCTGCAAATGTAAAGTGAACGAGTAATACCTATCCACAATAAATCCAATTGCTATATTAATAAAAAAACAACAAGGAATCAGCATTGTTGTAACTCTATTTTCTTGTCCCTCCTGGTAAAAATGAAACAAAATTAATGTCAAAACAGTAGACGTATGTATTAAATATTAATTCAAATATATCACAGAAATCATAAGATTACAGAAACCAAAGCACATATCAGAAGAGCTAAAATTGATCGTTCATCACCTCTCTGCCCTCCACATCTCATCTCCAGTGGCTGATCAAGGTGAAGGCCATGACAGATAAAACCATTCATCAAAAGGGAAATTATTGATAATTTAGTACACCAAAGCTTCAATGTTTTCACTAATCGTAAGAATAGAAAAAATGAGTTGTTGATATGAAAATAACTCACAAACATTGAAAATAGACTTACTGAGTATCATTGCAACCAATAAGACAATATAATCACCCTCAAACGAAATAGAATAATTTTTTAATAACACAATCGTCAAGCATCTTTGGGACAATATCTCTTCAGTCTCAGGGGTCAGTACCATGCCAAGTAATGTGGCCACTTGTGCAATTCTAAATAAAAAAAACAACAATAACAACAAACGAACAGGAAAGACGAGATGAAATATGGCAACCATTTTTTAACCAAAGATTTTCTCTTCAGAAAAGACTACCACTTTTCAATAAGATAATATATTATTCTCATTTATTCATGAAGAAATATTCAAAATGACATTCCTTTTAACATAAGTACCTATATGCACAAACATAAATATGTATACATATACATTGTATGGTTCTTGAGTTTAGGTCAATAACGACAACTATTTTACACTGTCGACACTTTGACCCGTTTATTCGGCCCTTCATCAGGACTACAATAATAAATTGATATTATTTATATAGAGAGTAAGGAGACCATGTACAATCATAGACAATAATTAAACTAATGTTAATAGTTGGAAAAAGCTTACCTGTAACAATTATAAAAAAATACATTTAAATCCAACAGGTCAAGAATCACTTAATATAAATATCGCTGGCTCAGTGTGGAAGGTTGTATGCAGAACAGTGCTGCTTTCGAGAAAAGGCCTTTGAAGTTCTGAGCATCTGTATATTATTTCTGTATCAAGTCTTCATATAATTTGGTTTTAATGATTAAACTCAGGTGAAAATAGAAATGAAATGCAGCATTGGTTTCCAAATAATATCATTTTTCAGTAAATTATTGAACATTACGTTTTTACATTGAACTTTGTAATACTTAAAATCTCGATTATTTGAAGCAACAAAGTTGTATGTAGGACTTTACACTTTCAAAAACAGGAGTACATACCTATGTGTTATACGAAATAGGCATAGAAAAGGGTTCAAATATCAAGAGGGAAAATTCAAAAATGTCACTAAGACTTCACGTAAAGAACACCCAAAAATTAAAGTATTCGTTTAAAAATTTTAGGGCAGCAACATCAACGAGATGCATTGGAAAATATTAATTGTGGTGAAAATTCTGTGGATGGTTTAAACTCGTGTTCACAGACTGACAACAGAAGTTTCAAAAGGAAATATCGTTTTTTGAAATCAGAGACCCCCAAAACACGTTTTACCAACAAAATCTTATGGGTTCCATATTTACGTACAACTTTGTAACTCAAAGAGAAGATGAAATTGTACATAGAACTTTTAAAAATCTGCTGTATTGCCCAAACCACTGACCTCCGCCATCTTTTGATCATATTATAAATTAGACCTCTCTTCAAAGAACTCTGTAACATTAATAACTCATTTTTGCAGTTTTTCTGACATATACCCTTGTAACGTTAGGCCAGCGATATGTGTATTTACCTGTTGAGGGACACTAGAAAATTGTAAATTCTTCCAGAATGGCAGCTAATTAAATGCAAAGTCAGCCATATTTATTGATTCTTGAATGTGTTTTTTAAAAATTAAAAGAGATGTTCTTGTTCATAAATATGTTGTCACATGCCAGAATTGTAAAAAATTACACACTCTCAAATAACAATGACAGATCTTTCAATATTAATGAAAGAAAGTACCCAAACCCGGGCCCAGTTCTAATGCGAGCCCCTTGATTTATAGTTCTGTAGAGAGCTGTTGCCTATTGGAAATGTACTAAAATAGTAGTTCACTGCAAAATCAATCATGCAGTAGTGTCTTCATCCTCACTCATTGCCGGACAGTTGGCCATTAGTGTGAACAGTGAAAAGTGAAGTTTTTGGAAGTGCTTATTCTCTCAGTTCACTGATTTCACTACTTCATTGGAAAATCTTCTAACCATTTCATTATTTTGAAGGGGACATTACAAGCTACTGATGTTGGGTAATGTAATTTATTTTACTTGCCTTGTAAAAATGTTATTAGCATTTGGAATATAAACATGCTGGTGCCTAACCCGAGCCCCCCAAATGTTCCTAATGCCAGCCCCCAATTTTTATTCTTGTGAAATAAAAACAATTTAGTAATTTGGCACTCCTTATACCTGGGAGTGTAATAAAAAGTAAGAACCTACTCTGAAGCCTATCAGTTTGAGATGGCAGGAAGAAGAAAGAGGTCAAAAGACAATTTCAGAATTTTATCCCAGAGAAGTCAAAAACAGAAAATGTACAAAAATTGTGAAGTTAAACAAAAAGCAAAAGGACGATTCCACATCCAGTGATGAACTGAACAACATATTTTCCCTCCCAGTGAAAACGATGCACAGTGTATTTTTAGCAGTGAAAAATTTTCAGAGAGCTGTAGGAGAACAATGAGTGATGTGCCTAATGTGTTCACTCTGAGCTCATGCAAAATGTACAGGGGTGGAAAAAGATGCTTTTTTTATGTGACTTTTGTCATACTTGAATACATAAAATATGTGAAAGACATACAAAACAATTTCTTGAGTATAAGATGTTAAACTAGTATTTGTGAAAAATTATACTGAGTTCAACCTCAGTTTCTTCATTTACTTTTACCCATTTCTTAAAACATTTGTGGGGGCTCATGATAGGAAATCATTTATAGAAATCCACAAAATGTAAGTTTATAAAAAAATGTATTTATTCTTAAACTACTTGGTTAATAGAACATTTGCATAAGGTATGCACTGCAAATAAAGGTGCAGAAAATTGGATTTAAAAATATCAAAAACAAAACGGGTTTGGGTACTTTCCTCTATAACTTTAAAATAATGTTTACATTAATACTTTCTAATGAAAAGCCATTAGCAACAGAATAACCACATTGTACTTAAAGCAACAGCATATTATCACTTAAAAGCCCTTACCTCCTACACGGAAAAATACTACATTATAGTAATATGAAAGATTGGAAATACCAAACCACAATTGCAGGAAAAACTTCTTTACTATTAGTTTATGAGTCAGCAACACTTTTTCACTTATGTTGTAATATTTTATAACACTTATGTTGCAGTTGTTGTTATTATAACACTTATGCTGTAATATTTTTAAACCAAAAGTAATATGTTTATCCAAAAGTAATGGCTTCATACATATGATGTATTGTCATGGCAAAACACATGTATTTTATTTCAGTTACTGGTATATTTTTGCATTTGTTCATATACATCCTCCCTATTTGTATGCATTAAAAATTAACGTCTTACCTTTTATTCCAAAGGTGCACATGGAGACATCATATTGATTTTAAGATGTTTGATCCATAAATTTGAACAAGGACTGTCTGAAACAACATTTTTTATTATTAAATTCTTCCTTACTTTTCAATATATGAATCCCTTTAAAACACATAATTAATACATACATTCAAACTCACAAAAAATAAAAATAATGGTACTATTTCAAATAATTACATATGGACAATTTTATTTAAAAAATTATTGCCTCACTTTATGCACCTCTTTCCTCTAATATTCCTTTAACTATGTTTTAACTTCCTGCATTGATTTTACTTTCTTCTTTAGTATTCCTTATCTGTGTCCTATAGAAAGTGTAGGCAACACTTTTCCGTATTTAGATCCAGTGAAAATTGAAAAATCCCTAACTTTGTAGTTATAACATAGCATAGAGCACACATAGAACATGCAAAGAGACTACTTTGGCAATCGAGTAAGAAAATGTTATTGAACAGTTGCCCAAATTTATCAAAGAACGACCGTTAATTATGACTGAATGTACTTCGTTTTTTCTAACGTGGCCCTTGACATTAGGTCATTGTTGCACCTCCTTCCTTATAAAATGAATCTTTTTAACAGTGGTAAGCACATTTATGAGGCCACGAGCCCCGTTGAAAAGGATGTTCGCGAATTAATTAAAAAGATTCGTTTTATAAGGCGGGGGTGTAAGAATGTCCTAGTGTCATAATCCACGTTAGAAGAAACGAAATATAGTCGCGAGCAGAGAAGAAGAGAACGTCGTGCATAGTTCATGTTTTGTGTACATAAGTTCACAGATCCATCTACTAATTAATGTCAGTAAAACACTTTTGCTGGCATTTGAAAAAGATAAAATATGAAACTTGTATTCACCGTCCTATATGACGATACCGCCAATTGACTTACATTGCAGAAATTCAACTGTTAGAAAAGCCATTCTTGCCACCTTTGGAGTGACAATTTTTTTTCATTTCTTCTTACAACGTATTCTTGAAAATTTATTTAAAATCCAGTCATAACTGCATGATGGAACTAATAAAATTTAATTGGTGTAGGCTATTTTTCAAACGGCTTTTAAAACAATAAAGATGACAAATGATCTTATCCCAAGAGGATTCTTATATGAACCCACTATCATTTGAAGTAGTAATACTAGAAGAAGCACTGACGCTAACAAGATAACTCTGATGTGATAAAATCACTATAGCCTGTAGATAATAAATAATGTTCCAAATATTGCTAAATTGAGACTATCAGATTAGTATAAAAATTATGCGATTGGCGAAATGGATACACTAGGTACCGAAAAGTTGAATGTAGCCCAAATGTACCCAATATACAAACTCGTGACACTACAACAGCACATATATTTAATGTGTTGATTGTATTATCCGCGCACATTTTCATGGACTCTCATTTCGCTAGATGCAAGAGGAGAGGGGATTGATTTCGACGACAGAAATGTTAGTATATCAAAACTTTGGCACGCGTTTCGATAAAAAAAGGTTTTAATTACACGGGAGTGAACATTCTTGGTTATCAGATATTGACAACAACGCTTATTGCTATCATTTATTAATTCGACTGTTGATAAAAGTTAACATTTATTAAATTAATTCGACTGTTGACGAGTGGGGGTAGAAATTCCGGGGCTCGATAATACTGGCGTGTATAGAACGGGTCCACACTATTAAACCAGGCTTCAAGAACCCGCAAAAATGTTTTCAATCAGAAAACTTTTTTTCTGCGTGCCAAAAATCGAACGCAAGTCCATGCTCTTTGCCGTTACACCTCACTTTACCGGTACTCTCGTCATGCGCAGTGTTGCCAGAGGTACCAGGATCCTGGCATTTTTACCATGATTTTAATAAAGTTATCATGTACCAGAATGAAAACATCCTGGTACGTTTAAATAACAGGATTTTATGTGAACGGTAATTAATGATGTACGAGTTGAGATTCGTATAATCTTTTGTATTCACTAATTTAACACTATCACAACAACTATGAGATTGGTGAAAACACTGCCGTAAAACATTAAAAGTGACATAGGATGGCTCTTTTTTAGCACTTGCTATACCAGAAAAGGATATGACCATTCCACGTAGTAGAGCCATCGTCCATTTAGTTTATCATATAGATGTATCGTATATTTTATAGAAGTTCGTTAAAGTTAGCTCAATATCGATTCATTTTATAAAAATGAATCGATATTAAGCTAAGTTTAACGAACTTCTTGTGCGAGTTTAAAATATTATAGAGTTATAATATGAACAGTTTCAGAATTTAAACATATTGACCTGATTGGTACCAAGAATTTTGGTAAAAATACCAGGATTGTTTAAGTTTGGAACTGGGATATATACTGCGATTTTTGTAGGAAGAGCTCTCAAGATAACTCAAATCCCATCTTCGCGATGGAATATGTCACGGCATTTCGCGTCTTTTCTCGGTCTTGCCGGTAGAAGTCGCATGATCGCAAGCACTGCTTCATACGGTCGCGATCGTGCGAATTCTAGCGGAACGACTGTGAATGATACGAAATGCCGTGACATATTCCATCGCGAAGATGGGATTTGAGTTATCTTGAGAGCTCTTCCTACAAAAATCGCAGTATAAATTTGATCATCTGGCAACAATGGTTATGCACAGGTACTCGGCCTAGTTCATTTTTGCCGTCGCTTAAAAACTAAAGGTTTTTTCCTCTCAATATTATTTAAAAACTGCCTATAAGATTTTCATTATGTCCCATAATTTATTGACCAGTTGAATTTAGTTTATACTTGGTGTAAAAATTACTTTGCACGTGTGTAAAAACTACACGTTGTGTAAAAATTACTTTATACAGAGTGCAAAGTATTCTCAAACTGTTTAATTAATTATGGGATACAATGAAAAAACTAATGATTTCTCCGAATAATTCTAATGCATTTTTCGAAAATTCAAGAGATTTCAACGAAAATTTGACTGTTTCATTTCTTAAAGGTACGAAGCGTATTCGTTGGATCGACCACGGCGAAGTACCCCCCCCCCTACACACACACACGCACGCACGCACGCACGCACACGCACACACATACACACACACAAATACTTTAAATGAAAGTAAAAGCTCTGTTCTTGAAGGTGGTAAGGAAAAAATTGGCCCTTAGCGGCTAATTTTTTTTAATAAAATAAGTTTAAATTAATACTGACTTATGGAAAAACTTTCACGGGTATGTTGTTTTTTTTTGTAGTTAGTGAAGGAAGTTATACGGTAATTTCTTTTATTCAATACGTAGTAATTTTTTTGAGGAATGATAATATTGATGTAACATATCTCACCGCACATTCTGAGAGAAAACTGATGAAAATCTGCTGCGAAACTCATTGTAACCGGAAGTAAGCCTGTTGTAATACCGGCTCTTGGCCTACAAGTTATGCTGCACAAATCATGTTATTGTCAGCACTGTTTCTCTTGGAGTACGAGTGGAAACCGCCCTAAATTTAAAAAAATGTACCAAACACAACCACAGATAGTTTGACGATAATTCACTTTCGATTTAAACTACGAGACGCAGAAAGAAAGAAAGAAAAAAGAAAAGTACCAGCCCCGAAGTCAACCTAACATATATTAGAAATTGCCAACTAATAAAAATGAAAATTCATGAGAGAGACTAAATTTAAATATAAACATTGATTTTCTCCAACAACTATTCAATTCTTCAGTTTTAATTATGTGTAAATAATTACATTGGTCTACAAAAAACTTTTTTCTGTAACAAGAACAAAACACTGTTTCTGGAAGATAATTTGCCTCTTAATCCAGATCTAATTTCAGAATTTCTATATCGGCCTCAATTTTCATGTGATGATCGTTTCTGTAAATACGAATGTCTCTCTATGTATTATATGTATCTGGTAAAATGACACGCTCTAATAATAGATCAAAATGTATACAGTAAAATTATAACAACATATGTGTTTAAAAAAGTGAAGAAAATACCTAAAAATATTTCCTTCCAATTTCTTGTGATATTTTTCCTGAGGAATTCGTTTTTCGTAAGGTCTAGCAGTAGTAGGACAATATTGCTTCCCTCCAATTGCCTTGAAAACGCTTTTGCATATGAGAAACATTCTGGAGGAACCGTTCACCATGTTCATCACTCATGACCTAGAGGTTTTCCGGGAAGAAGTCCAAATTATCATTCAAAAAATGTAGATTAAGTGATGTGTATGGTACGAGTGGAAACCGTACCATTTCAGTATTCAACATCCCGTACGGTGGTATGATCTCAATAGTTCATATACAATATCACGATAGTTCTCTGTCTTATGGTTGCCTAAACAATTTTTATTGACACTTGTGAAAGTCTGCCATACCTTTTTTTAACATTACTCAACAAATGAACGAAATGTTCACCAGTCATTAATTTTATAAATTGCAGTTCTTCAAATATTCCTTCCTTATTTTTGCTTTACTGATCCTTGGAAACTTCTTTCGCAAATACATAAATCCGCGTGGTGATTTATTCATGGCTTTCACAAAGTTTTTGACGAGATCTTCTTCCCCATACGTCACGTAGTTTTTTCTGTTTTTGACCAAATAAATCAAATCAGATCCAATTTTATATGCAATGGAGGCAGGTACACATTTTTGGGGTCAAGAAGAGGAGTGTTATCCATATTTCTTTACCCAGAGAGTAGTTCAATCATAATTGGCCATTTTACCCCACAATGTGATATTTTCTGTCTCTGCCGTCCCACTCACATGGAAAGCAGCAGTGCTTTGTGCATGCCCAAGCTCCATGCCGAGCAGAATAGCAGACTTTAATATATCCACAGATATTCCATTTGTATTTGTAATATTTGACAAATGTGAAAAGCAATTTAATGTTCTTATATGTCTCCTTAGGCTCAGCTGCATGAACAATAGGAACAGACGGAAATTTGTTCCCATTGTAGAGAAGAACTGCTTCCAGACTTATTTTGTTAGAATCTATGAACAAGCGCCATTCAGTTACATTGAAATCATGGCCATGAGTCTCCACAACGGATTCGGTGTCATTACAAAAAGGTATGTCAGTTTCCTTGAAAAAAATCGCTTTCATACAGGAAGAAAGAAGATTCTTTTCTTTTAGTCCCAAAGCCAAAATCTTAGACTGTTGCTTCGACAAATTTAAATCACGTGCAAGATCGTTGAGATCCCCTATAGACAAAAAATGTGGTTCATTTGAGTCCCATAAGGCTTGAAATATTGGGTCAGCATGGAATATCTCCTTCTCTGTCTTCTGAATTTCATTACTGTAGCGTACATTATCACTCACTGTGACATTCTCAGGAGGTAGTGGTAGCTGCAATTATTCACTGCGACATACAGATCGTATAGCAGATGGTGAATTTGGATATCGAACAATTTTCTTCGTTCTTGGGGTGATTCCAGCTATTTTTTCAGACATAAATAACATTCTGTGGCCCTACAAATATTCGCGATCCGATGGTTCTCTCCAAATCATGGGAACAGCAAAGGGCAAGTGGCGTGAACCTTTTAACCAGCATGTCAGGAATGTAACATACGACACACATGATACATCGGAGGTCTTCTTGTCCTGGTCGCTTACCTTACACCCGAAAAAAGTTTGTATCAATTCCGTATCAAATGATTAAGGTTCCATTTTTGCGATTTCAGAGATAATTCTCCACAGATTTAGCAAAACGTATTTGGGCTATTTACACAGTTATGAGGTATTTCTTCTTCTGAATTAATACAAAGCACAAACCTTCAAGAAACTAGAACAACAAGCTATTACATCCAAGCCACTTTCCTCCCTGTCAGGTCTCTAAATGCTGGGACACAACTGGCTAGAAACATAACGCGATTCTATCATGACTTCTCTTTTTTTAAATAATAATGATATTTATTGAGTTACATATGCAATTACAATCGTGTATGACGAGTCAGATATGATATATGCAGGTGCACATGTCTTCCTGAGCTCCAGATTCCGTACTTTCTCTTACTACACACTATTATGAGTAAAGGTAGAAGCGGCTTTTTAATTTAAGAAATAAGAAATGTTCTCCTCTATGTGAAAGAACTGCAAGCAATATTCAATTTTGATTTTGAAAACCCTGCTAACAAATAATTAACCCTCCACTCCTATCACATCTAGGGAAAGGGAGCTCCAGAAGACTTGGTCAGAGTGAAGTCACTTTTACTGTCTAGAATCAAAGCAAGGGGAGTAAAAGTGTCTCTGTTTTCCATGAAAATCATCTTTGTGAAGACCACTATTTCAAATATGTACATGCATGGTAGACAAAGAATACTTAGTCTATTGAACATTGGTTTGCAAGACTCAAGTTTATGAGTGCTGGTCATTGTTCGCAGTATTATTTTTTGGATAATAAATGAGATATCGTTACTGGGTTATTATTTATGAGCAACTGCTGTAAGAGTGTTACTTTGGTTTGGGGATTCATGAAATTTAGAGAGACTGTCTTCCTGGTGTTTATGACGAGTTTGTTGTCTTGAAACCATTTTACTAGTACATGCAAGGTATTCTGAGTTTCTTTTTCTAATGATTGTTGTGTTTTTGCTTTGATGATTCTGTTTGTCTCATCTGCAAACAAAATTATTTTGTTATTCCTTAAAGCCAAAGGCATGTCATTTATGTATATAAGGAATATAATTGGCCCAAGGATGGATCCTTGCGGGACTCCACAATTTATCATCTGAGAGCAGAAGTAGTATGAGGAGATTTTGTTTTCTTTAATGTGCTGGAGGGTAACTACTTGACTAGGGTTTGATAAATATGATTTGATCCATTGGCCTACAATGCCTTGAATCCCTAGCATTTCTAGTTTTGTTAAAAGTATGTGATGGCCAACAATAATATCAAAAGCTTTTGACAAAATCTAAGAAAAGGCCAATGGGAATTTAGTGCAACAAGTATGTTGTTTAAAAAGGAGAAGATGACTGTGTCTGTGGATCTATTACTCCTGAAACCATATTGTGCATTTGTGAGGACATTATTTGCATTGAGAAACTGTTTGAGTCTATCGTTGAAAAGCCTTTTCAGGATTTTTGAAAATCCCGATAACAGGGAGATAGGTCTGTAGTTCATTGGATCAAAGCTATTGCCCTTTTCAAACAATGGTTTAACTTTTGCCATTTTGAAAACATCTGGGAATATGCCTGTTTTTAGAGATTAATTGCAAATATGAGAGAGTGGTTGCATTATACATGGAGCACTGTGTTGATAAGAAAATCTCCATTTGTCCCATGTTCCATGGAGAGTTTATTCTCCATTTGTCCAATCATTTTAAAAATTTCAAAGGGGGTGGTTTCATATAAAAATATGGAATTTACAATTTGTGTAAAATCAGTGTTTGGTTGGTGTGTTTTATTGTTTAGAGAGTGTTGAGAGATTAATTTTTACCAATTTGTGAAAAGTGTTCATTGAATATGTTAGCTATTTCTTGTGAGTCCTGTAATGTTTGATTTTGTGGTGGAGCTCTATATTTTTTCTGTTATTATTAGATAGCACTGTAGTCTCAGCAATGTTGTCAAACCTTTTTCATTTCTTAAATGTGGATTTTCTGAATTCAGTGGCATGTATCGAAATTCATTGTATACGTAACAATTTTCCTGAACAATTACATCTGCAGAATAATTAAATGAGGCCACAGCAAAATAACCAATATGCAGTGTTTTCAAGAATTTCTGAAGATAGGGAGTTACATATCACTAGAAAACTAAGCTCGATAGCCAAAAACTGACATCATATTCGAATCAGTGTCCGAGTCTCCACTAAGAACACCATTCACATTCTTTGTTACAAAAATGCTGTTGACTAGTGTCATTTATATGCACTGTTCATGTTTAGAAGCAGCTATTGTTAATCTGCAGATGTAATACATAAATGGCTGAGTATTGCGACAAATGTTACTATCTTTTGAGCTCTGTATGTGGAGAAAATTGAAGTAAAAAATCACAGCTGTTTAGGAGAAAATGTTTTATTATAAATTGCATTAACTTCAAGCAGAAATTACACAAATTCCACTCTTTTTTTCAAAAACTGTACGTGAACATTTTTATAATAACATTTTTTTGAATAGATTTCTTTGAGAACAAAAATCTGTATCTGCAATTCTGTACTTTTGCAATATTATTTTTTTGCAAATTTCGAAAATACAGAGTGTTTGCTGAACGGATCAGTATAATTTTTTTACTATCCTTTAATAAATACAAGGACGAAACTTAAAGAGAAAAATTGGAGCCATTTATGACATTTTCTTTTATTAATGGCGTTCATTTCAAGCAAATTATACATACAACTGCTTATTCTAAATATTATACGTGTCTTTTTTATATCTAATTTTTACTCTCTCACACTCATTTCATAAGAAGATAAAATAACCTACTGTAATTGTGCGAATGGCGAATTTCGTAGAATTGTGCAAATGGTGAATTTTCGATCTAAAAACTCTAATTGCCAGGCCCAGGTCACAAAAAGAAGATAAATCTTGTTCCTACAAATAGTAAATTTGATTTTTGGGAGGTAGACCTACTTTACAATTAATGGCTCTAAAGTTTTTTGATTAATCGTCTTCGGATAGCATGAAACAGACCTAAGTGAATGGTGCAAGTCTCATGTTTGTTGAAATCCATAATTTTCGAAAATTTCAAAAGTTTTGAATATTTTCAGTGTCTTCCTATAACAAAAATATTGAAGATATAGGTTGCAAAGAGGTCATGTACAGTTTTTCAAAATAATAGTCCATTTTGAAACATTTTTTTTTCAAAAAACCACTCGAAATATTTATTTAAAATTTCTCGTATGTTCCAAAGGAAGTTAAAAAATATTGGAGTTCCTCCTGTTTTGAGGAAACTCTTTGTATGGTCGAAGATACAGATTTCCGGCCTAAATGAAATTTCTTCTAAACAAATATATCTTAAATACAATTTTTTTGAAAAACAAACAGTTTTTGCTTTATTTCTACTTGAAGTGAATACAAAATATTAAAAACAAAAAAGCATTTTCTCAAAAATGCTTTTTTGTTGCTGCTCCAAGTTTTTTTCTTCAATTTTCCCTCAGGGATAGAACAAGGATCTCTTAAAAAATGGCACATGCTTCATTTTCATTGAACTCTCTGAATTTTCAAACATTGCAAATGTAGAAATACTGCGATAACATGTGTGCTTTAACAGAACCATTAGTTAATAGTTGAATGAATTCAACTTACCTGCATGTTTAGGTGAGCACGTTCCACCCTTTCCCTTGGTCATATTTACATTGGCATAGTATTTCCATGTGGCTGGTGGGACAGACAATACTCAGGTGTCTTTTAACATACTGGTAATTATTAGTTTTCTTGTCACTATGTGGCAGCATAGTCTAATCTGTAGAAATCTACAATATGTTTTTTCCTCATTACCTTAATAAAAATGCTCTCACAAAACCTACGGACTGAATAATTGAAATTTAAATGGAAATGACCCAGTATTTCTACTCCAAAAACAGTAGGGTCTAATTCTTATACATGTTATTTTTTCTTATGAGAAGGTATATTAAGAGATAAGGAGAAGTAAGGATATTAAGAAAAGTATTGAGTGACATCGCCAAAATCACAAATAACAAACTCAGTCAAGTATTTGTTCTGCAACTAACCAATAGATCCTGCAAGACTTGGTCTATTGAAGAATTGAAGGCACTAGGAATTTTTAGAATCTTCTTGATAATATAAAATTAAATTTAATGTTGAAAAAATAATTTGTCAAGTAACAAATAAGAAAATTCGGAAACTGTTGGGCAATGATTGTAGCATTCATATTGCTTTTAAAATTAGATTTAAATAATATCACCAACACAGCCTCTCAAAAGGCTGGTTCATTTAGTAGTACAGCCAGGTTCGTTAGGTTTAAAAATATGACATTTATCAAGTAGTACTTAATACTCATATTGAAAGATCAGTCTGACAGGCACCAAGTGAAATTGGTTCATGCAATAGTGGCAGATATGAGGGGGCAAGAGCATTGAGAGTCAAAGTAGCTTTCTCTTTGACTCTCTTCTATCACTCAGCGGAATTTTGTTTAGTTCTGATGAATTGGCTGGCATTGAAGAGGAACTTTTGGAAATCATGACAGTCCATGAGACCAGCAGTATCTCTTCTCATATTTTTCATAGCAGTATGTGAGACCATATGTTTCTCTTAGTGTGTAAGTGGTCTATGAGATGTGTGTTGCTATACACAATCTTTGGCGACTTTCTCAAATGTGTATTTGATATTTTTACTTTGAAAATATTGTAATGGCTTGCCCAATTTGTTCGATTGACCCCAGCTCAAGAAGAGCAAACATTTAGGACCTTACCCAAGCTATGTTTGCTATTGAAACTATTGAAAGTTTTAACAGGAATGTCACCCTGTTGGCTGACCCACAAAGTTGGATCAACTCTGTACAGATTTAGAGGACCAATTACGCTTTATTAGCTTTGTGCCAAAAGAGAATAAAGCTGTCATACTGACATCGACTCTACATCATAGCATCCAAGCCAATGAAGAGAAAAGGAAGCCTGATATTACATGCTTATACAATAAATGCATGCGTGCAATAAAACAAAATGTGGAGTAGATCCCTTACACATGAAATGTGTGATTTTCGCAGCCAATAGGCAAACCAGGCAATGTCTTTATCCAACAGCTTTAAAAAGTGGTTATTTTTGTTGTTGTTATTATTATTATTACCAGCATTAATTGCTGAGTTGAAGTTTCAGCCACAGCTGAGCGACACTGCATAATGCAGATTATTAATCCTGAAGACTTCGGACTCCCTATTTCTGTCAATTTGTAGTTCAACTTTTGGTAAAACTAAGTTTTTTATGTAAAGTAATATTGACTGATTTTTATATAACATTGACAGTTTATTGTAGTGAAAAGACAAAATTTTAAAATAATAGCTTGTGAGAAATTAGTAAATGATTAATTTGTCTTATATATTTTATTATGTGATCTGATGAGTGGGTATTGATGTAAGCTGATCCTCGTGCATAAATCCGTATGTGGTGAAACAATTGAAAAGATTGTAATAATCAGACCAAATTGACACTTTATATTACATTTTTTAATTTTGAAAACTTAAAACTCAAATCAATTTGCTTTTTGCACAATATTAGAGATATGCAAGTCTCATTTAATATATTGTGTTCAATTATGATACCAAAGTACTTGATATTTACTCTTTGAAATTGCATGTTTCTGGGTAAACTTTCAAAAGATTTATATTTGATCTTTTGATTTTTGATTGAAGCCAACAAGCAACTGTGGCAAGATGTTCATTGATACTATTTTCTGCACTGTTGTAATTTTCACTGTGACCGGAAAATAACTTAACCTTAACCCATGACAAATTATATTTTCAATATATGATATAATTAAACCATTTGGCATATTTATTAACAAATCATTGACATATATTATAAAAATGCAGTAGTCCAAGTATGCTTCCTAGTGAAATTCCAATTTTTATACCTCTTTGGGAAACTCCAAATTTTTGCACTTTTTGTGTTATTAAATTTAATCATAAGAAATCTTCCATTTAGGTAACATTGTACGAGCTTTGGGGCAATGCCCCTGATTACAATTTTTCATGATGTACATTTAATATAATACATGATTATCAGTAACAAAAACTTCTGATAGGTTGAAGAAACAATCACTAGTATGTGAATGTTTATCTAATTTATTACATAATGAATGATAAATGTGGTAGCATTGATTGATCCTTTGCCTTTAGAGAACCTGAAAGCGCAATGAACCCCTTTGTCAAATTGTTTATTAGATATTACACAACTTTATTTTAAAACTGTTGTGATTGTACTAAGTAATATTTTTCAAAAATCTTATCAAAGTTAGATATGAGAGAAATTGGTTTATAATTACTAACTTGAAGTGAATATCCAAATTTAATTACAGGCACAACTTCAGCTTTCTTTAGATCATAAAAATCACCTGTCTCCATCCTCTTAATAAGATTTATGAGAGAAGGAGCAATAAAGTGACTAGCACATTTAATTATTGTATGACCCATGTTATCAACTCACATTTTTTCTTTAGAGTATTAATTAAATTGAAAATTTCAGTGGAATATGTTGTCCTAAGAAAGTTGAGTTGGCTACAGTGTTCATTCATTTTGTAAATACAGTAAACCCTCATTAACAGGAACTCGCTTCACACGAATTTCACTGTAGCACATACAAAACTTTGGTCCCAGCAAGGGATTATGGTAATACAAACATTTATAATACCTGTATAACACTAATTTTTGTTACAGGAACTCCAATTATTTCAGTCCCTTAGAATTCATGTTAATGAGGGTTCACTGTATTTTATTTGGTTTATTAATATTACTAGAGCACAGTGGTTAGGATACATATTTGCCTAACCTAAGGGACCTGGGTTCCAATCCCAACATAGCTGAGGATTTTTAACTGGTCAGGGTGGTCCTACAATCCACTTAACCTTCTTTCCAAATGGAAACCAGTATTAACTGGCTTGGTAAATTTTGGGTACAAATATCGGTTAAAGTATGATGCATGCCATCTTCATCCCTTTTCCAGAGTCATAATAAGACCATCTAGAAAAATCCATTACATCAACTGTACAGAGGGCCATGGAAGGGGGTAGTAACTGGAAAAGGCTGAAAGAAAGGATTCCTAACATCCTCTAAACCCTAAGCAGGTTAACCTGCACTACTCACCAAACAACAACAACAACTACATCATAAAAACAAAAAGCTATATTATGAAAATTATTAGCTATAATATTACAATTTTTGTTGATTACCTGGTCTCTTCCTTTGCACCTACAGTGTCACATGGCTTAACTCATTTTGTCTTGATTTCAGAGAAGAGTACCTTTGAAAGACAGGTTCACAGGATGCCCAAGCATGCTCTAATGATCTGTCGCTAGTCAGTAGAGTGCTTTCTTGTTTTTGTTCTTCTATTTAATTCTATTCATATGTTCCTATAAATATAGCTCAAGGTATCCTTACATGTAGTAATAGACTTATCTATTACATTCTCTATCATTTTCCAGTATATTTTATTCACCAACCTATAAAATCTATTTGCAGTGTATTTCATTTTCTTATTTATTATTTTTGGTTATGAGAAATCATTTAAAGGGTAGACTTAATAAATCCACCATTAAATAGTTGTACAATATTATAATTATATGCATGATCATCATGACTTTAGTTCAATACCAATCCAAATATTGTAGGTATTTATCATTAACATATTTAATTTTTGTTATTTGAAAAGTAACATATTAACGTTTTTGTAATAAAATGTAATTGACAAAATCCATCCTCAATGTGTGCTCAAACTTAATTTTTTCTCAATTTATCTCATAACTAATGTGAACATGTAGAATATTCAATCAATTAATCAATACAGGATTAAGCTTGTTATTTCATAGTTTTGTTTTAATGATTGGGAATGAGATGAAGAAATGCTTCACCATAATGCAACTTTTTAAAAACTGAACCTGCTAAATATACAAATTACTATAAAATATTATCTGCATAACGTAGAAAGATTTCAATGTTAATTAAAAATATTTGAGCGAACAGAAAAACAATAGGTGAGAAGAGAAAAAATAAGAAATCAAAGTTGAAAATGGATATAAATTCAAGAACTGTCAATGTTAGTAAGTCAGAATCAAATGTGAAAGCAAGAATTGTTAGAATTTACTGTTCATTGGTTTGAAAATTTTAATTCATTTCTTCAATAGAGGTAAAGGTCAGAAGAACATTTTCAATGAAAATTAGATTATTTTCCGGCTACATATAAGAGCAGGTGCTAAACACTTTGCCTTCTTCTGACAAGATGAAACTAATAACCTTGGCTTTGTAACACTCAAGGGAGCTATTTGTATGAAATCACAGAATTCATGTCAGTATGCTTTCTAATATCTCGTTTGCAGTTCTTCAAATAGCTCATAATGTAACGATTCATAAACAGTAAAATATAATGATTAATGGTGAGGAGTTTAGATTCTGTCAATTCAAATTTCAATTAGAACAAATGGCTTAGAAAAATAGAATCTAACGACGAGTCAATTCATTAACATTTGTGACACATCACAATTGACTTGTAGATAGGTCTATATATAGTGGACAAGAGAAGAGATGGGAAAGGGATGATTCCATGTCTGAAATATGGGGTCCTTCTTGTAGGTTATTGCAACATATAGCCTACCACAATTCTTACTATATCACTAACAGTAAGTAAAATAAGACAAACCTGATGAGGAGCACTGGCAGGAATAATTATAGTATCTCCAAGACACTACAGGACTGCATGTTTTTCAATTCCGTACTCTCTAAGGATTGTATCCAAATACCAGTTTTCACCATTAATTAAATCTTAGTTTCGTTGTGAAATAATACCTCTTAAAAATTTAATTGTCTTTAGTAAATCTTTTGTCTTTTTGGTACCTTGTGTATTGTACATATGCCAAACTGCATCTGGTATATTTCCATTCTTTTTTAAACCTCAACTGGCATGGTGAAAATTCTTGGTCATAAGTGGAGTTATGTGGTCGAAAATGATACCACCAAAATCTGGATAAAACTAGGCACTTTATTTGTTGTATATTTTGAATTTGTATGAGTCATGAATAATATGGATAATAATGAAGAACTGGACCAGAAATTCTAAGAAAATATTTAATAAAAATACATAAAATAATTAAAAGAAAAATTACTGTTGAGAATAATATCTTGAGTTATTTAATAATGAAATGTAACACTTAATAATACTGATCACACTCATACATTACTCAATGATAACACTTAATAATACTGATCACGCTCATACATTACATAAGAATAATTATACATTTGTTAACAAATTGATCATCTAGTTATAATTAATTTAATTTAAAAGTTTCTAATCACCACATTCCTTGCACAATAACGCATCGACATGCTAGGCAAACTGGGCAATCACAACTAATGCACTTGTACTGGTTTGTCTTTTTTTCATTTGAACGAGGACACAATGAACATTGCATTCTTTTTGACGCTCGGTGGGCCCTTTCCTTTTCAGGTAGAGGTTTCTTCAAAATCCAGGAAATTGTCATCCTGAGTTCCTTAGGATGACGGCTATTTACTAGTCTTTTCATTTATATACAGTTCTGAAAGCTGCCTTGCCACAGTTTTCAAAAATTTGAAGCGTTCAATAGGGCTATACGCCTTAAATGATGTATATAGTACATAACTGTGAACGGAATCTGTGAACCTGAAAAGCTCAGTCAGTGCGGCGCAGGTAACATTGACAGTGGCTGCAAGAACACAACTGGAGTCGTTGTGTCTTTTAGGATACCACTTCCATCTTCAGCTATTTATGGTGACAAAAATAATTCCTCACAGTTTGTGACATAGTTTGTGAGTCGATGATGACAAAATTGAAAGCTATACAGAAAGGAATAAAAAGAAAGGATTTTCAAAGAAACACCAGAGGTGTACTATTTGACTGGTATTGAAAGAGACCCCACAACTCCACTTAAGGGTGAATATTATCTTCATTAGTGACTTTGCCAACATACACCAGAATATTTAATGAATCAATTTTATTTACATGAAGAATTTTTGAACCCACCCAGGTATACTTAGCAGTTCTATAAGCACATAGTATTTCTGTACCCAAGTCATCAGTTAAGATTCCATTTGGCAAGTAATTAAGAAAATTTAATAGACCATTTGGATGTGTGTACAATGACAAGGGAAGAGCTCCGAGAAGATCACTCATATGTACTGGCGAAACTGATTCAAACGCTGTGCGTGTAGGTCATTCTTTCATTTTAAGAAGCATAGGGGGACCTCTTTTATCTTTTGGATGACTTCCCAAGTTTTTGAACTCATCCCAGAATGTTTTCATTCGCTAATCAGGTATTACTTCCTCAGTTATACATTTAACAGCATCAATTTTATATTCTCTGAAACCTTCTGAAAAAGAAGCAAGAGTCCACAGTTTCATAGCCAACTTCTCTGTAATGTGTGATATTATGAGTGGATGTTCTTTCTTTCATACTTTCTGTAATATATTGAAACATACAACTGAAATCCAGTGTAGTACAATTAAATGAAATTGAAATCAGGGTAACTTAATAACAATTTTTAGTGTATTGAATATTTTGTAACATTTGTACAAAGTGGAATACAACATAACTAATTTCTTTGGAAATCTATTTTCTTCATGAGTCAAATAAAAGTTACATACAGATAATTCAAAATAAGGAATCTTCATTCAAGACATTTTATAATCAGAATAGACACTTGATGTAGGCCCTAGGCACATTTTTTGTAAGGCTCAGAAAAAATTATAGGACTCTATTAAACTATAATTATTTAAGTTTTTGGAAATAAAAAAAAACAGCATTTTAGAGAATCCAGATAACATAATTCATTCAAAATTTACGTCACCTCATGTAACTGGAAGATTTCTCCTTTTTTGATTTTTTTTTTTGTGCATTTCCACAATCCTATATTTGTAATATAATGTTGTGTATATTGCAATGTATTACCTCTCGAAGTTATATTTTAAGATTAAACAAGTGATAATTTTGTATACATGTGTTTTATTATTTTTTAGTCCTAAAATAAACTTTTTAAAATAATTATCAAAAAGTCCTACTTTAGGTCCTTCATGTTCGTAGGCCCTAGGCACTGTGCCTTAAGTGACTAGTCATTAATCCAGCCCTGTTTATACTGCATGAAGCAAATGAAATTTGTTTAGTAATTATATGAAAACTAATACCAAAACTTTAAATTAGTTAGTGATTTTATCACTCAATGGAAAAAAACAATTATATTGAATCTTCTCTTGCTTTTGTTAAACTGTAGGTAAACAATATTTATGAAACTACATTTAAGATGATTTCCACACAATTTCCGTGCAAAAAAAGAGAAAAATATCAAATTTTGTTTTTTAATCTTAAAATAATCTCTAGATCTTTCTGGACATTTTGCTATTTTATTTATTGAAAAATTGTTGTTATTTGTTTATTTTATTGCATTTTGAATGTGCATTAGCAAAGACTGGCTGACGTTTCAGACATTCTGTGGTTCCACTTAAATGTAGTTCTGAAACTATTTACTCTCAAAGGCTGTAGTTTTTATAGTTTCATCTTTGATTATTTTGTTTATTGGTGCACTTCGGTGGAGTAGTTGTTCTTATGTGTTTTTAAAGTTAATTGTTATTGGGGTAAATAATAAGAGTGAAAGTAGGGTGAAAGTTGTCTCACTCAAATGACAAAACCAAAAGGCGTTTTTAAAAATCTTGTGAACAACGGAAATAGATTCAATTGTGAAGATTGTTGAGATTAACAATGGTGTTAATGTGGAAAATATGTTTACTAATAAAATCTTAACTCCACAAGTGATCCAGTCAATCTCCCCTCCCTCCAGGCAGAGATCTCAGCTGAGAAATTAACCATAAAAAACAGAAAAAGAAGAAAAAATCTGCCTCTAGATATCAGCAATAGAGCATATTTTGCAATATGGAACAGGTTGTATTTAAGTAAAATAATACAAGTAACATGATGGGTAATTTCTAGTAAACACTTTAAGAAGGTTTTTCTCAAAACAATTTTTCGTTATACATACACTGTTTTCTCATGAACTGTCGAACCTATTTTATTGAAACCCTTCACAGATTACATTACTAGACAATATGAAGGCGTGGATCTATTTTTAGGAAGTTAGCATTATTTGTTTCAATTTTAGAAATAAAGGGTATAGCTGAATAATGGGGTGAAAAGTGCCCTCAAACCAAATCAATAATCGTGATACTCATACGAAAGAGAACAAAAAAATGTCGTAGATTCCCCAAAAATCAGCCTCCTAGGGCAATCTGTTGCGGAGATACAATGAGAGGATTTTATCTGTTCAAAAATTCGAAATTCGCGCCATAATGTGATTGAAAAAAAATTGACTATACTAATATTTAAACAGTTTCAATCATGACGTGTGAACTCCAAATCTTATAGGTGTTATATAGATTATATACCAAACTCAAACGGAATATCCATGGTGGAAAGAGATGTGTGGGCTCTTGTGCATTGTATCCGATTTAAGCCAATGAGCTTCAGGCACCAGTTAGGGTCATAATATTAACGGGAATTTTAAATGCCAAATTGATCACAATTCATTGAAACAGAAACAGATAAGCATTTCTTTTTAAATATTGCATCTTTTATTTCAATTACACCTTCATCGTATTATTTTTCGTTTGTTCACCGTAGAAAAATTGTCACTTTAGGTGACTTTCAAAATATTTCTCAACACTTGTCGCTCACCATGCAACACAACAGCCATCTGGTCTGATGTTTTAAACGAAGTGCCGTGTTGTGGTTACGTGGTTCATGACGCAAATTGATGCTGCGCAGAACGAGAAAAAATCGGTGCACCAGAGGAGCCCACCTATCTCTTTTCATCGTGGAAAGTGTAACCATGGAAAGCTCCCATATCGGGAACGAAATAATGTTATTTTGAACGTGGGAACGGAAGTCGCATCCTGGGATGCTGCTTGCACATAGCTGCGATCATTTTTATTTTCCCGTATACTATATGTACGTCTATACGTACGTCTTTTTTTGAAAATTTTAGTGGTTTTCGCGCAATATTGCTTGCAACATGTGCAATTTTAAAACTAGTGGTGCTTCCAACGCACATACTTTCTCGTACTGCTTCTACATGATTTCAAATGCTATTCTACTACTATATAAACCAGCAAAGGTGTTTTCTATCAGTCAACTTTTTCCGTTCCGAGACCCGAAATCGTATCCTCAAAGTTAACGAGTCGGCACTTATACCACTACGCCACACTAGCACCGTATGGTCGAACAGAGCCATAAAATGAATCGAACCGAGCTATAAAATGCTAAATGCATGATAAAGAAACAATTGATATGATGGTACATACGCTTTTCAAATCAAAGAAGAGATGTGAAAAATTGTTAAAAAGTTGAAAATTGGGAAATTACATACATACTTTTCCAGTTCATTTATCGTAATTATCAATATTTGTGATTCAAATTACTTCACATGGTATTCAGTAAAGTACTTATAAATCTAAGTTATTACCTGTGACAACAGAGAATTTTGACAAATAATATTCCCCGACCAGGACTCAAATCAGCGAAGCTTTCCTTGGAAGAGCTGGGGCCAATGCTCGCCTTTAACGACCACGACCACCTTCACTATGCATAGTATCTACACTTATAGTAATAGTAATAGTGTATGGTGGTTTTCATTTCTCGCAATAGAAAGCCGAAAAATCCAGGGAATGTGAAAAAAATGTCCTTAGAGCGCTCAAAGAAGGTATCTGGAAAGATCATCATTCATAACAGTACAACTAGTTCAAACTATTGAGATTAGAAAACCAAGTTCTGCGAGAAAGTCTGTGCCATTCTATAGCACCACTAGTTTATTTATTTGCCGTCCCTTATTACACATGTGAAGAAAATTTAAAGAAAAAATTTGGAGCGGTTTTGAGAAATTTGTTTTTTCGCAAATTTCAAGCGCCAATTACGCAAAAACAACTCGCCTTTTCAGAAAATTGTACATGACATTTGTCAAAGAATACAAAAAAACTTTAACAATTTCACAAGACTCTTGCATTGCTATGAAAACACAAATGAAAGGTACGCACTGACTAGGCGAAGCTACATGACTGATACAGTAAGAAAAATTAAATTAATGTAAACATTGCAGAATGTATTGAAGGTTACGAGGCACACATGCCTAGATTTTTTAAACCAGACTACTCTCATAGTACCACAGCTCCTCCTATTTACACAGCTGTCTAGTAGAGGGTCTCAATGCACATAGAAAAAATGCCTTTCGCCGACGGGAATGCTTCACGCCAAAGTTTTTGAGCATTCCCGTGTGGAGCGATAAGCTGCCCCACCGCACTGCCCGTTCCGTCGTGGCCCAACTCCACCAGCACTCTCCCCCCGCTAACCACCTAGCTCTGACACGCCCCGAGTATGACACCGGGCGCATCGCAGGGGGTGGTGGGTAGCCGGCCGGCCGGAGGAGGGGCGGACGGACGGTGGCGGGGGGAGATACGGGCGGCGACGGCGGTGGTGGTGGCAGCGGCGCCGGCAACGTCGGCGGTGACGGTGGTGATGTCGACGTGACGTCATCGGTGTCGGCGGCGTGGGTGAAGCTGCGGCGGTAGAAAGCGCCCCATGCGTAGAGGCGCGGGGGAACAATGATTAATTAATGTCTTAATTAATTAATTTTTTTAAGTGGGGACGCGCAAACTTTGGGGTTGGCGCCCCCATAACACACTAGTGCAGCATGGAACTCCCATAATTTGGCGGGAGTACCACAAAGAGTGCCCAGGTGGGCGGAAGTCACAGGAACTTTGTCCGCGCCGACCAAAATGTGCTAACACATTTTTTAAAGAACTAATTTTGTAGAACAGATTTTATCTCAGCGCAAAAATCTCTATCTACAATTTTGTACTTTTAAAATATTTTTTTGAAATTTTCCAAAATCCAAGCATCACACGGAAATTAGATTAGCGCCATATTTTTTACCGTTCCTTATTACGTAGGTGAAGAAAATTTAAAGAAAAATGTTGGGGCGGTTTTTGAGAAACACAATTTTGGTAAATTTCAAATGCAATTTACGCAAAAACTACTCGTTTCTTCAAAAAAATGTACATGACCTTATTTAAAGTGATAAATTTGTACAACCGACTTTGGGGCAAAAATCTCCATCTTCATTTTTGCAGTTTTGAAATAGATTTTTGTAATTTTCGAAAAATTGAAGATATCAACGAAAATGATACCTGCATCATTCTCTTAAACGTTCTTCGCACTATTCAACAACAAAATTTGATCAACAAATTTGAAGCCTATTTTTGAAAACTTTGAAAATGTCAAACGGCTTCAAGCAAAGTATCCCCCAAAGTTAAAATATCGGTTTCAAATTCTAAGAGCCTTGACATCAGCCAAATCGATGGGGGAATATCAATTTTGAAGAAAATCAGCTGAACGGTTTAGGCGCTAGCGTTGACCACAGACAAACGAACAGATGGACAGACGGACGGACGGGCGGACGGACGGATGGACGTTTTGCCGTCAATCGATTTTTCAGTATCAAGAAACAGCAGAACATGGATGTTGGCAACACCACGAGTTAGAGGATTTTTTTCTAAATTTAGCAATAGAATTTATCCACTTTTTCGTTACCAGACCCCAGCTATAAGAGTTTTTCTGACGATAATTCGATGTTTTCCGGCGCACGATTACATAACTTTCTCTTCTTACGAAGTATTCGTAAGGCGATAAAGTAAAAATACAAAAACAAGATTTTCTCAAAACGGCTCCAATTTTTTTCGTTAAACTTTTGGTAGAGATAGTAACAAATGCACTCTGACATAAACGCCATATTGCTCTATTGTCTCGTTTTTTCAAAAATTGCAAAAATATAATTTTTCTACTTTTCTTTTACTTTGTTAATATTTACATTAGCGGCGATTTGTTGACATTATTACATGTGCTTTAAATAATTTCAAGTAAAGTTTCTCGAGAACCCAACCGTTTTCTGTGAAAACTATCTCAAAATTCCGTATTTTCAGAAACGCTCAAACGCCATTTTCTCATAAATGGCCACCACATTTTTCTTCAAACTTTTGGCACGGATAGTGCTAATTGCACTTTTTAAAATGACGTGAAGTTCGTTTTGGGGTATTATTTTGTTTTTTTTTTCAAAAATTACACAATGTAATTTTTTTAAAGGTTTCTCAAATTTTTAATATGCACATTACCAGCAATTTGGAAACATTATTTATCTGTGAATGTAAGTGCTTCAAATGACTTCAAATTAAGGTTTTCGAGAACTCAAAAGTTTTCTGTGAAAAAGAGCTTTAAATTTCGCATATTTAGAAGCGCTTGAACGTCATTTTCTTAAAAAACGACTACAAATTTTTTCAAAGAAAATTGCCATTTAGGACGAGGTTTTTGTGTTCTTTAATATTCTAAAATTAATATTTCCGTTCTACCATTAGGAAACCGAAAAAAATAAGAAAATATAAAAGAATGTACTTTGGGCGGCGATAGATGGCAGTTGTTTTTTTCAATGAAATGTTTTTATCAAAAATACATCTTCAAATAAGGTCATGCTTATTTTTTTGAAAATACGAGTAGTTTTTCTATAATTTCGTGACAAACATAATTACTGCGCTTCAGACAGCCGGATGCATCGTAAATTAGAATTTGCAATTTTGTATATTATTTTTTCGTTTGTTTTTACATTCGACCTTTTGCTATACATTTACACTTTAATTTTTAAAGAAATAATTTATTTTCAAATATTGAAAATTGCTCTTTAAAAGAGTATCGACAATGCAGGTAATATAACAATTGAATGCCGTTCCGCTGTTGCGAATTTCTGTGAATTACGTGTCATTGTTGTGACTTCATATAGCTGTATGGTATCAGGCGTCTTTTTCCAATACAAGTTTAGAAGCCTTTTGTATTATATTTTTATGCAGTTGTAGAATTCGCAAAGTTTTGACCACACTGCGATGGAAACAGTGTGTTGTTTGCTTCTTGGTTGAATTCGACGTTTTCAAATAATAGCTAAGATGTTAGTAGGGCAGAAAGTGCAATATTTCAATCCTACATAGCTGTTTCCAATAATAGAAGAAAATATGTTCTGTTGTAGCACGCCTAAGTTTATTTGGCACACGCTCGTTAATGAATGAGACAGTGATAATGATTGTCTAATCGTCAATGAGTAATAAACTTACATTTAAGTAATTTGATTTATATTATAAACATGAATGATGAAACAGTATTTAAAACAGAGAAAGGTATTTGAAGGTAATGCGGCCATGTTAAGCGCCTCCAATGTTTCCTGTTTATATATTTCAACATTTGACCAAAGCACCATGATGCTAATGTATGGCCACTTGCTTTTGTGGCCATTGACAAATTAACTAGTTTCTTGAAGTATAAACATGGAACTAGAGCTAAGTATACTAATATATAATATGAATTACCATCGTACGTCTAATTTTACAAAAATACAGTCTGACATGATTTCAGTAACGTATGGATTGCTGGTTACTCATAACATATTCAGTATTTTCTGCAATGAGACTTTATTATACAAAATTAAAAACATCAGTAATAGCTTGAAAACTAACAAAAAATTCAATCAGTTTGACTTTGAGGACAAATGAAAGTATCTTTGTCGTTAATAGTTTGTCCTACACTTCTTCGTGTACACATTTCCCACATACTGCATCGTCGCGTGTCCTAAACTGCCTCATCACAGCAAACATTACAATACCAGCTTTCCCCATTTTTCTCTGCAGGATTTCTTTCCTCCAGTGTTTACATCTTTTGTTGTGTTTATTCATGAAAAAAGTGATTCTTTTCTTGTCAAGATTATCTTCATTCTTTTCCTTTGCCGACTAATCCACTTTATTATTTTTTCTGGAAGTTGATGGGTTGTTTTGAACGTCGTCTGGTGTATGAGTTGAAAATAAATCATCTTTTAAAACAATATCAAAAACATGGCCGTAAATGCTGGTAAAATACGCATTACCCTAGGCCATTGTGACAGAAAAAACATGTTATAAAATCTCTCCCACGTTGATAAAACATTGAGCAAATTTAACTACGTTAATTTGAATAGACTACTCATTAAATGTGCTAAACTTTGATGTATGTTGTCAAAATGCTAAATCATTTTTATGTGTACTAATGAGAAACTTCCCTGGAAAGAAGTTATAATGACAGAACGCCTTTACCACGTTCGTGATGATGGAGGCTCCAGAGATTGAATGCGTGAGTCAACAAGCCTGGTAGGGGATTAACGCACTTCTTACGCTTTCCCAGACAACATGCTAGTACTATCTATGGGTAGCATGTTCAACTTACAACATAGTCACTACTTAGCCATATTACCTGCATTGGCCATATTTGCATCATTTCCCTTAACTTGATTTATTTTAGAAACAATACATAAGCTTAAAAACATGATTTTATTTCGATAATATACTTTCCACATAAAAACAAACATTTGTCAGTAAAAAGTAAATAATGCTGCGAAGTGAGACTTTTCAATAACAAATATAAATTATATAAATGTTGGTGATAATTTTTTTCCAGTCGCATTTTGGTGCGAATTTCAAATTTTTGAACTGATAAAATGGTTTTGTTTATTTTTCACTATCGTTCACATTGTTTAAAAATCTGGAAAAAAAATGTTATAGAATGTTATGAGACACATTCTAGGGGGACAAACTGAGACAGTACTCCAACGTTTTCACGTCGAAAATCAATTTCAAAAATTTATGTATTTTTTGCTACTTGAATTTGGCGCCAAAATTGGTTGACAAAAATTCCTTAAAATTCAGATATTTTCCCCTGTCTCTACATTTTTTTTCAGCCTGATACTGCAATAGAAGATGAGAAAAATAAAACATGAAAAACACGTTTCTCTTGTATATTTGCAACAGATTGCCCTAGGAGGCTGATTTTTTGGGAATCTACGACATTTTTTATTCTCTTTCATATGAGCATCGCGATTATCGATTTGGCTTGGGGGCACTTTTCACCTCTTTCGGCTATACTCTTTGTAATAAAATTTTTGAAAAAAACAATTAATGTCCTAAAAAAGTCAGTTTTCTGCCATGTAATTCTGAACATATCGGGCTTTTAGTGATTTTGAATCTATATGGGTACTTTTTGAAACATCCTGACCTGAAAGAGAGTGCGACAAATAGTAATCCAGTGCCCTGTGGTTTCTATTTCTAATAGTTATCCATTCTTTGATGTTGGGAATAAGACTATAAGTCCGTCTTTGATTTTCTTCCAAGTGTCATCGGCTTTGCCATTTATAGAGATGGCTTTGCAGCTCCGCTTTGATATCACTTAACTGTCCGTGGGCGCATTTTATGATTAGCCGCTTTCAGCCTTAGGTAGGATTGCTTTCCTTTCTTGAGCTAGGAGATCGATAGTGGGTATACTGGCCAATACTAAGACTGCATTGTCTGATACAATACGATATCACGAAATTATCCTCAGTGCCATCCTTCTCTGAATCTGTAAATATATCCGTCGTATGGACTCTTTATTTAGAGCCTCAGCCTTCACTGGGGCAGCATACAACATTCTCGAGTGTACTGTGCCAGATATCAATCTTCGTTTACTTTCACTGGGTTCTCCTGAGTTCAGCATGAGTCTGGAGAGGTTTGCACTAGTCTTTGCTGCCGTGTCTGCCATTTTTATATGGGGTCCAACACTTAATCTCGAATCAATCTCGACACCAAGATAAGTTATTTGTCGTTTCCATCTTATAAGTTCACTCGTATTACAGCATTATTTTGGTGTTAAGTATTCTGTTGGCTGTTTCAAGATGTCGGAATGTGATCTCATTTAGGGGTAGTTTGTATGGATTTTGATCTGTTCCAGAGTATAATATATTTCTTTCCAAATCTTTCTCTATGTTATCCTGTATTCATTCTTGTGGCATTAGCTGGTTTGTACTTGTTTGTGTAATTAGGCTTTCTGGTATTCCTCTCTCTCGATCAACTTCATCATCATCATCATCATCATCATCTTTATCATTGTCATCAGGACTCTGGTTTGGAACTACATTTAGGTTCTTCTCGTAATATCTTTGAAGTATTACGTCTCTAATATTGTTTTGTTCTTAAACCGTGATTACAGGTTATTCATTATATAACGGTATCTGTCGCATGCACTTTTTTCTGTGAATTGTCCTAAATCTGGTCGAAGTTTTATACTCGTACATCTTAAATCTATAGTTCGTAATATCTTGCCCACACCGTGTTGCTATATAAGATGCCCTAAATATCACAATTATCTTTATGTAGCCATTTGAAATAGGTCATAATTGAAGTATTGTTAGGGCCTCGTGCAGGCCTCCGAGGCAGAGTAACAGATGGTGACTCCACTTCAGTGCTCGGCTGATGAGAGCTTGATGTTCCAGTCGCTGTTTCGGATATATCCGTAGAATTCCCTGGTTCCTCCCAAGCTTCTACACTGGTGGTTCGCATTCTGTCGCACACAGCTCCAGCACCAGCACCAGCACCAGCTCCAAGTGTACCCGGACGCTCCTCGGCAGTGGCTGTTTCCTCAAATTATAAATTTTCGAACACTCATGCAATGGGTTGCCTTTTAACCCTACGGCTAGGGCTTTTTCTGTTGGGGTTTTCTCCCATTGGGGCAACCTTCATTGTAGAGCTCTCAATACCCGCAGACCCGTCAACCCGCCCGCCTGCCCGTCTCAGAAAAGTGCGGGTCGAACCCACCCGCATTCATACGGGTACCCGTATGATACCAGTACCCGTATTATGCGGGCACCCGTATTATGCGGCTACCCGTATTATACGGGTACCCGTATCACACGGGTCGCTCGTAGAATACGGGTCGGCCATATAGTACGGGTCGCGGGTCTGTTCGAAATGGTTATTTAAGCAATAACGCAATTTCTTTTCAAAAGGGACCAAAAGGACGAAATGGGCGAAAATGAAATGGAAGAAAGGACTACAGAACAAAATGGTCGGAAAGGACGAAAAAAAAGGCGGAAACGGAAAGGGATTTTCAGTACAACGGTACTAAAATTGTTCAATTTGACGAGTTGCAGGTATTATTATGTTAATCAATGTGTATGACAGGTGGCAAATGGAAAATATTAACTCTTGGTGAAAAAATAAGTAGACTAATTCAAGAACACGAATAAAGCAACACTTCTGTCAAGGTTGTGATAAATAAATTTAAAGTTAGAAAAACTCAAGGGTAGGACACCTTTAAAACAAAAACAAAATAAAGAATGAGTGGTTATACTTCGCTTTTCTAACGTGGCTGATGACATTAGGACATTATTAGATCCCCTGCTTTATAAAATGAATCTTTTTCATTAATTCGCGATCTTCCTTCTCAACGGGTCTCGTGGCCTCAGAAATGTGCTTACCAATGTTAAAAAGATTTATTTTATAAGGCAGGAGGTGTAATAATGACCTAATGTCATCGGCCACGTTAGAAAAAACGAAGTATAAAAGAAATTTTATAGGTGTGTGATTTAATTTTTCTCTGGTACATATATTACTTATAATGCATTAACCCGCCGTAACTCACGCACATTTTTGTAACGCCATTACTCGCATGTTAGATTTTATGTAACAACTGTTTATGTTATATTTATTGTTTTATTATGAATCAAATATTTACATTAATATTCCCAGACATTTGTTACAGGTTTCTATAACGTGTATAAATGAAGTGATACATAACGATGACATGCAGGCTCATAATTTTTGCTTAAAATAAGCACTCGAATCAAATTCACAGTCGTCAAGTGTTATTTATAGTAAATTCATTTAATAAAGGTAAATAGTAGAATACAATTAATTCAATAAACAATATATTTTTACCACATTGAAACATACAGGGACATTTGTGAACTAAATTAAGCTTCCTCAGAACTACACTCATTGCAAACAAAAAGTCTTTCTTGTGAGTTCTTTTCAACGTGGTTTCAACATGAGTTCTTTTCAATCAAATATTTCAACAATGCTGCGTGAACTTGGTTTGCCTCCTTGGAAAAAAAGTGCATCTTCTTGTCTCTCTTCGTTGCTTCCCATCATAACATTATTCTAAAAAGAAAACGAAACTAAGTAGCAGAAACTGCAGCGACGGAATGGCGGACGATATTCATGGTAAATGTATGAATCTTACTTTGATTTAAGGTATAAAAACACGATCAAGATGCGACACTAAGCTTTTCTGAATTTCACGCCAGCATTCAAGTAATAAACTAGTGGTGCTACAGAATGGCACAGACTTTCCCCTATTAGTTTTCTATTTCCTTGGGTCTTCGCTAGCTATTCGGAATTGCCACAAACTCTTTCTTGCCAGCTGTCATCTATCACCCGGCAAAAAGTACATTTTTTGTCATTTTCTTAATTTTTTCGGTTTCCTATTGGTAGAACGGAAACATTAATTTTAGAATATTAAAGAACACAAAAACCTAGTCATAAATAGCAATTTTCTTTTAAAAATTATGTGCCGTTTAAAAGAAAATGGCGTTTTAGCGCTACTAAAATTGCGAAATTTGAAGCTCATTTCACAGAAAATATTTGAATTTTCAAAATACTTTATTTGAAGTTATTTCAAGCACGTACACTCGCAAATATAATAATCTTTACAAATTGCTGGTAATGTGCATATTAAAGATGTGAGAGATCTTTCAAAAAAATTACAATTATGTAATTTTTGAAAAAACCAAAGAAATAACTCAAAATACACTTTACGCTATACTAAACAGTGTAATTTGCACTATCCGTTACAAAAGTTTCAAGAAACAAATTGCAGCCATATATGAGAAAATGGCGTTTGAGCGTTTCTGAAAAATGCGAAAATTTGAGCTACTTTTCACAGAAAACGGTTGTGTTTTCGAGAAATATTACTTGACATTATTTAAAGCACACGTACTCGTAAATATAATAATGTGAAAAAATCGCTGCTAATATAAATATTATCGACGTGAGAAACATGTGAAAAAATTTACATTTTTATAATTTTTCAAAAAACCAACCTATAGAGCTTTTACGTCATCTGATAGAGTACATTTACTACTATCCCTACCGAAAGTCTAAAGAAAACATTTGGGGCCGTTTTTGAGAAAATCTTGTTTTTGTAATTTTTTAGAATTGCACATATTGCACACAATATTGCGCGAAAATACTAAAATTTTCAAAAAAATGTAGATGACCTTAAAGAAAGAACTCACTATAAAGAAAAAAAAATTTATTTGAAGGAAAAATATCTTCAATTTTGTAGTTCCAGAAAGACGCCGTAAAAATATTAAACTTTTGCAATTTTCAAAAATTCAGAGTATCCGTGAAAATCGGACCTATGCCACGTAAATAAGTGTATTTTACTCTATTCATACAAGAAATTTAAAGAAAAAATTTGGAGCCGTTTTTGAGGAAATTTTGAAAATCCCCGGTAGGTTTCATATAAAGTACCCCCAAATTTTGGAGAATCTTTTTCAAAATCTCAAAGCTTCGACTAGAAGCAGATCGACCGGGGAATATCCATTTTGGAAGAAATCGTAAGTATGGTTTAGGCGCTAGCAGTGTTCACAGACGGACAGACAGACGGACGGACGGACGGACGGACAGACGGACGTTTTCCTTTCAATTGGGTTTCCGGTATCAAGGACCTAGAAAACAGGGTTTCTGGATACACCACGTGATAAGGGATTTTTTTCATAATTTATCAACTGGTTTTATCCACTTTTTCGTTTCACTGCCCGGCAATGCATTTTTCCCCGCCGGAAATTGGCCACCGGGGATTTTCAAAATTTTCTCAAAAATGGCTCCAAATTTTTTCTTTAAATTTCTTGTATGAATAGAGTAAAATACACTTATTTACATGGCATAGGTCCGATTTTCACGGATAACTCTGAATTTTTGAAAATTGCAAATGTTTAATATTTTTACGGCGTCTTTCTGGAACTACAAAATTGAAGATATTTTTCCTTCAAATAATTTTTTTCCTTCATAGTGAGTTTTTTCTTTAAGGTCATCTACATTTTTTTGAAAATTTTAGTATTTTTCGGGCAATATTGCGTGCAATATGTGCAATTTTAAAAAATTACAAAAACAAGATTTTCTCAAAAACGGCTCCAAATTTTTTCTGTAAACTTTCGGTAGGGATAGTGGTAAATGTATTCTATCAGATGACATAAAAGCCATATTGCTCTATAGGTTGGTTTTTACAAAAAATACAAAAATGTAAATTGTTTTACTTGTCTCTCACGTCGTTAATATTTACATTATTAGCGATTTTATTACATTATATTTACGAGTGTATATGCTTTAAATAATGTCAAGTAAAGTTTCTCGGAAACACAACCGTTTTCTGTGAAAAGTAGCTCAAATTTCGGCATTTTCAGAAATGCTCAAACGCCATTTTCTCATACATGGCTGCAAATTTTTCTTGAAACTTTTGTAACGGATAGTGATAATTACACTCTTTAATATGACGTAAAGTTTATTTTTATTTTTTTTTGCCTTTTCAAAAATTATATAAATGTAAATTTTTTGAAAGATCTCTCACACCTTTAATATGCACATTATCCGCAATTTGTAATGATTATTATATTTGCAAGTGTAAGTGCTTCAAATAACTTCAAATAAAGTATTTTGAAAACTCAAACGTTTTCTGTGAAAATGAGCTTCAAATTTATCATTTTTAGTAGTGCTAAAACCCCATTTTCTCTTAAACAGCACATTATTTTTAAAAGAAGATTGCCTTTACGGCTAGGTGTTTGTGTTCTTTAATATTCTAAAATTAATATTTTCGTTCTACCAATAGGAAACCGAAAAATTAAGAAAATGACGAAAAAAATGTACTTTTGGCGGTGATAGATGGTAGTGTATCGTCGCGAGGTAGCGCACGCTCCGGCGTGCCGTTTCGCTTGGAAAGTCCAGTCTTAAGCCGGATAGGGGATGGGGGTGGAACGCGGCGGCGCCTCGCCGACGCGCGCCGGGCAGGAAAATCCCGGCCCCAAAATAACTTGGACAACAGGGCGCGCACGGGCGCGAGTCTAGGTAATAACGGTTGCTCCCTGGAGAGGGCTGGCTAGCGAGCCGTATGACGCCCGCCGCTGGTAGAGTGGGGGACGAGCCGTGGGATATTTATTGTGGCGCCGGCATGCGCTCGCGGGATACGCTAGTGAGTCGAAACACGGGAGGTATCTCCAGTGCTACCTTGCACGTTTTGGCGTCAGGCCATGTAACTTCTCAAGTTACGGGGACACTATGTCCGACAGCTCGCACTTCGCGTTGCTTTCTCATGCTCTCGAGCAGAGGTACTGGGCTAGGCCTAGGGACGGTCGCGGGGTTTCGCGGCTAAGAGAATCGAAAGGTTGCCAAAGGGATTCAATTTTGTAACATAATCTTTTATTTTATTATTGTAAATATATTGTAAATACTATACAGAATCAGTCGTCTGTGTTCTTTTTGTCCAGTACGTCACAGTAGCATGCAAGAAAGAGTATGTGGCAATTCCGAATAGCTAGCGAAGACCCAAGGAAATAGAAAAATAATACGGGAAAGTCTGTGCCATTCTGTAGCACCACTAGTTTTTCTTAATTTACCAACTGGTTTTATCCACTTCTTCGTTTTCACGGCCCGGCAATTAATTTTTTTCGCGCAGCATTACATAACTTTCTTTATTTATCACTCCGTGTATACGTACGTATACGGGAAAGGAAAAACAATCTGCAACTGACAGAAGTGTTGATGTAGCATTGTCAAACAATTAAATGTGTTTCCCCGTCTAACTTTCTAACGTACGAACGGCATCTAATAATTACGCAGTGAAAAAACACAAAGCGCTCTTAAGACCTTTTCTTGATTTATTGTTTCGTTCCGTTACTTTCGTACTTCGCTTATTATCTAGTAACTTCAGCGTACATAAATAGATAACTTTACAATCTTCTGTACGTGTCTTTTAAAAATACCCGCGATCCGTATTATATGGGTGCCCCGTATTATACGGGTACCCGTCTGATACCGGTACCCGTATGACACGGTGTTCGGGGCTACTATACACATAATGTTCATGAGTGGACTGTATGAATGGACTGTAATGATGAAGTACAGTAGTCCCGAAACCCTTTGATAGCTCTTGGGATTGGCGTAGGAGTGCAGGATGTATTCACGAGCAAATTTCCAGCACAAACAAGATTTAATGAGTAAATGCACAGTATTAACACAGTAAATGCACAAGAAGCACAGTATTAACATGAAAATTTCCCTTGGTGCATTAATACACCTGTCCAAGTATAGTTATTGTAGTGACTCCGTGCACCGCCGTGGCTACCTTGTGCCGACCAGAAGCAGCCGCGAGTTACATAGTTCAACCAAATTGCGGGCGCAAACCCACGCAAGAGCGACAAACTGGTCAAAGCGTTCACTGCCACGATTGAACAATTTATGTGCGAGCCGTATGCAGCTCATTTGCACGATTATACATTTTTACACGCTACTGCGCGGAGCCCTGAACACACGCGACTATCTTGCACGGTGTCTTTCTGCGGACTACCGAATTAGGTTGAGCGGAATTCGGTTGGGGCAGAGGCGTTAGGAATGGGCTCTCACGCGCGGCAGAGGTGGGGATGGCGATGGAAAATTACCATTTGCCATTTGATCTGGATTTGGAATGATCTGGGCGGTTTTTTTTCCGTTGCTCCTGCAACGGACCGAGCTGGGGGGGGGGCGAGATGGCCAGGCGCACACGTGCGGGCTGCCTCCGTCCGTTGGAGAATTCGCGGAACAGTGGATGTGAGGGTGATACGTGATTTCACCGGCTCAACGGCCGCGCTCTGCCGATTACGCAATTCAACTGCTCTGCCTTGCTTGTGAAATAAATGTATTTATTTCTGCTTTGCTGTTTGCCCGAACACACGGGTACCCGCATGACACGGGTACCCGCATGACACGGGTACCCGCATGATACGGGTACCCGTATTATGCGGGTGGGTTTGACCCGTTAGAATACACGCATATACGGGTCCTGGGTACCCGCATGACTGAAGACCCGTATAACTCCAAGAGCTCTGCTCCGTACCCCCATGGGCGAATTATGAATTAGAATTATGAAACGGATAGCCGACACACGGCGTGAAATATCACTCCTAGCCGAGGCATTTTCTAAATCAAATCACACTTCTTAAGTTCAACAAAAAATATTCCATATTGAACAAAAATACCTAATTGAAAATGACACAAGGCTAATGGTAGCTGAGAAGCTAAAAGAGAAAATCCAAACATGGGCTCAACGAATCAGACGTTACAAAGGTAGAGAATATTTCCGTGTACAGAACTGGTTGTTTGAAACAGATGCAAAGAGATTCTATTGCAGTCTGACTCGAAAACCGAAGGGCAATGCTGCCCCTCCTTCAAAAGAAGACGTCGAAACATTTTGGGTAGGAATCTGGGAAGAAACCAGATACTACCACAAAGACGCAACGTGGCTCCAATCTGAAGTTGATGCTGCCAATGGACTCGTGGAAACAGTGGAACATGTTCAAGGATTCTCGAAAGACGACTTATGCCAAACAATTCAGAACACGGGAAACTGGAAATCACCTGGGGTTGATAAGATCCACATTTATTGGATTAAGAAATTAACAGCATTACTTTCTCATCTAGCAAAGACTGTTAATAAAATTTTAGAAAACCCTCAGGAACTCCCCGAATGGTTAATTCGCGGCATCACGTATTTGCTACCCAAAGCAGGAGACAGCTCTTTGGCGAAGAACTACAGGCCAATTATTTGCCTGCCACAAACTTACATCTGCAGCCATAGCTGATAAAATGTATAGACACCTCGAAAAGAACCATCTATTGCCAGTTGAACAGAAAGGATGTCGTAAAGGTTCCTATGGCTGTAAGGAAATCTTTTTCTGAATAAAATAATTTTGAATGATGTAAAGAAACGAAAATGTAATTTAAGCATGGCTTGGATTGACTACCAGAAGGCCTTTGACAGTGTACCACACGTTTAGATTTTGAAGACCCTTCAGATCTATCGATTTCATCCTAGACTTGATGAAATATGCAAGGTTACGAAGTCGTGGAGCAACAGGTTACTAATCCACAGCGGAAAGGGAGTAGTAGAAACAAGAAGTATTCATATTAACAGGGGAATTTTTCAAGGAGATTCTCTATCCCCTCTGCTGTTTTGCATGAGTTTGATCCCACTATCAAGACAGCTGTCGCACAATGACTTTGGTTACAAGCTCCATGGTGATGAAAGGCCTGTATCACATTTATTTTACATGGATGATCTTAAAGTGTTTGCTAAGAATGAAGCGATTCTCTCCCAAATGCTGTCTGTCTTCAATGATTTTAGTAATGACATCTGCATGAAGTTTGGTCTTGATAAGTGAGCAAATGTCAACTTAAAAAGAGACAAACACACGTCAGAGAACATTGAAGTTGATAGACACACTGTGGTCACACGTCAGAGAACATTGAAGTTGATAGACACACTGTGATTCAAGATCTTGATCCATGTAAAACTTACAAATATCTGGGCATTGAAGAATTTGAGACCATCTGGAACGACACAATGAAAGAGAGAATTCGCAGGGAATATTATAGAAGAGTGAGACTTGTCCTGCAGTCCGCTCTGAACTCAAGGAATCAAATATCAGCATTAGGTAGTTTGACGGTGCCTGTAGCCGAATACAGTTTCGGACTAGTAGACTGGACTGAACAGGAATTCGCATCATGGATCACAAAATCAGAAAACTGCTTACAATGCATCATGTTGCCCACCCCCGAGCTGATGAACATAGACTTTATACGTCACGTAAGGCAGGAGGAAGAGGCCTGAGACAAATTGAAGCCTCCTGGCACAATGCAATAACCGGGATGGGAAAATATGTAGTCAGCCATCAAGATGACCCTCTAATGAGGCAGATCATGAAATCTGACCGAAGAATGGGAAACAGGCATTGTTAGTGTAGCAAGAAGCATTGCGAACAAGACACCCAGAATGACAGAGACACTGAACTTCTGAAGCTACTTAACATGAAATTTGAGACACAGAAAATGTTAAAGAAATCGTGGAGAGACAAACCACTCCACGGACAATATCTAAAAAGAATGGACAAGGTGCAGATCAATAAGGGTCAATCATTTATGTGGCTTAAAAGGGGAAGAATGAAGCCAGAATCGGAAGCACTTGTAATAGCTGCCCAAGATCAAGCGTTGAGAACACGACATTATGATAAAGCGGTTCTCAAAATTTCCCAAGATGATAAATGTCGCATTTGTCAGGAACACGTAGAAACCATTGATCATATTGTCTCAGCTTGTCCAATCTTAGCAAAGACCTAATACTTGAAAAGACACGACAGGTGTATAGCTACCTCTACTGGCAGATCTGTACCGCCCTCGAAGTTCCAAACACATGCCCCAAGTAGTACGAACACTCACCGAAACCGGTGACGTCTGTTGGATTGTGTAGGATATTGTACAACCAACGAATTCAAACTGATCGCACGATAGCGGCAAACAATCCGGATGTAGTAATCCGGGATTTGGAGAACAAATCGTGTTTACTTGTCGATACTGCTGTACCTTGCGATCAAAACGTCGTTACCAAGGAGGCAGAGAAACGTCTTAAATACAAGAGTTTGGAAACTGAGATCAGCCGAATGTGAGGCGTAAAAGCACAGGTCGTCCCGGTAGTTATCGGAACGCTGGGATTTATTCCGCAAAATTTGTGTAAGAACTTGTGTAAACTCCCAGGTAATTCAAAAGACTGGGAAGTGCAAGAAATCGCTTTATTTGGAACAGCCCACATTTTGCGCAAAGTATTGTAGAGGCACCGACAGGCCCTAGACCTACTCCTTAGGTAGCTGGTTGCAATTTGGAGTAGATTTTATATTCAGCCGACACATAACATCTTAAATCGTGATTTAGAATAATAATAATAATAATAATAATAATAATAATAGTAATAATAATAATAGTAATAATAAGTTTATTATCTTGCAATTGTACTGTTGTCCGGTGGCAAGTTACAAACACAATAACCTTAGACAATATTCAAAATGTAATACAATAGTAAAACAATATTATTATAATAATAAACAATAATATTAATAATACAATAATTAATAATACAAGAGTACTCCCTTTATACAATTAAGAATTCTGAAATTAATCAGTACCTTGCAAGTAATACAATAGTTATTTATGTATCTATGGCGCCAAGTAGACGCCCTCGCCTCGAGGGCGAACCCCTAACCCAAGAGCCTCCGGCCCGAGGGGTCGGATGCCGCCCGTGGTGCATACAAAACCTTACGGCTTATTAGCTCGTTGCTGAATCCAACTAGAATTCGAAACATTTTATATTTGTTTTCGGGGGGCACTAAATGAAAGGCAAATTTGCCTCATTTATCAACATGATGTCAGATAAACAAAACAGCATGTGTATCTGAGGACTGATTAGTTCGTACAAAATGAAAGAATGTTGTGAAGTTCCGGCGTAAATTCTCACAAAAACTAAGAAAGCTACGGAAGGTGGTTTCCAGTAAAATCTCGAGAAATATATGAAAATGGTTACAGGGTGTTTGAGAGTTATATGGAAAATAACCGTGTGAATTGTGCTGATGAAACAGTACTTTTCGGTTATTTGTGTCAATTGCAGAAGCACACCTGTCTCAAAACAAACAAACAAAAAGTTATACGTATAGCTCGACCAACTTGAGAATGATGTTTACGGGAGCGCGCCACCGTCTGTGTTTACAACCGAAACGACAGAGACGGAGATAAAAGGATACTCAACTCAAAATTAAAATGGGATCGTGCCAAACTATTGCGAAAGAAAGCGCGATTTATTTCGTTGCAAATCTAGTATATTCCCAATTAATATTTTAGCTATATTTGAACATGTCTGCACCTCATATTGGAATAAATAAAAGTATACGTTTCTCTGCAAAACGATTCAAAATTTTAAAACTAATTCTTTCGATGAGCAGTAACATTCATATAAATCGTTTATTTTAACTTAAGTAGTTTCTTAGAATATATACCAAATAAAATTCTTTTTTGTGTAAGGAGTAACTACTACCACAATGAAGATTATTGTGAATACTTATAACAGTAAAGTTAATGTTTTGGTACTTTATTGCATACCTAACAAACCATCTAAAGCCCATGGAAAAAGAGATGAATGAAGGAGAATACAAAATGTTTAAATTCAATGAATAAGTATTAAAATTCAATATAAATAGAACTTTTTATAATAGTTTTGTTCTAGAACGGTGAAAAGTAAAAAAAGCAATTTAAGAGACAAAAATAAAAGAGTCAGAGCAAATCTTGCATGATGTGTCTTTGAAGTTATATTTTATCAACTGATTCACAACCTTTATGAAGGAGGCCATGGTGATTCCGTACGTAGTGGTGATTGTGGTAGTCTCTGAACTCGCTTCCCGCTCCTGGCGACTTTTGTTAGCTAAACTGACTGTACAGACCAGAGCTGTTAGTTCCACGACGCGCTGCAATCACAGCCTTCATTCTTCACTTGGTCGAGTTATAACAGTGAAATTTGAGTGACCGGTGGCAATTACAAATTAACGAGAATATTCCAAAATTGCAATTTTCATCTCAATTAAACATAATAAGATTTATAACAAGTTATTTTACTTTTTTGAGCATTATTTAATTTATTATTGTGTTCGCTTCCATCTTAACTTTAAATAAATCGATTTCATAAACATTTTAAGTGAGTTGTATTGGTATTTAAGCGAACAACAATGTATTCAAAAGGCCCTAGGCCATAGGAATCAGAAAGACCCGCAATGGTATTGGCAATGGTATTGACCCGCAATGGTATTGGCAATGGTGTTTTGTTTCAGGTCCGTAAACAACCAGCAACGAACCAGCAAACCACAAAATAATATACTATAGATACTTATACTTTACTTCTGCCATAGTCGTGCTAATGTACTTGTACAGCATTGCTAAAGAAATTATTTTTTATATTTTTAAATATTGCTTTTAAACAATATCACTACAAAAGAAACATTAGTTATTTAAATTATTTTTAAATTTAGTGAACCAAGATTGCAGAATGGAAAGAAGGACTACTTGTAAAATTACCAAAGAAAGGAAACCTCACTGACTGCAACAACATTATTATCCGTTCCACGCAAGATTTGGTCCAAAATACTTTTTAATAGAATAAAGAAAATTGAAAAAATATACGCCGAGAGCAAGCTGGGTTTCGTCCAGAGAAATCATGTATTGACCAGATTAACACCACGAGGATAATCATTGAACGGAGTGTAGAATGGCGAAGCCGGATATATGCCGTCTTTCTTGATTTCCAGAAGGCATTTGATTCGTTAAATGGAAATTGTATCTGGACAGTATTAAGGGAACATAAGATACCTGAAGTATTAATTGAACATATAAAACAACTATACGATGATTTGGATGTTACCTAATGCACGGAGGGAGAATATCAGATAACATAGAAGTAAAACAGGGAGTGAAACAGGGCTACGTCCTATCGCCTCTCCTATTTATTGCAGTGCTGGATGATGCGATGGAAAGAGTAACAACAAAGGAAAAAAGAAATATTAGATGGAGTTTGACGGAAACTCTGGAAGACCTAGAGTGTGCGGACGACATATGTCTTCTCTCTCAAAATTTATGAACATGAAATCAAAGCTTAATGACAGTGGCGTGCATTCCATGGAATGAAGGGAATGAGTCATTCCCCTAAGTAAAGCATAGAAAAAATCCTTTATATATTGGAAATATTCGTTGCTTATGACCAGAGCAAAACTGTTCACTCAACTCTGATTCTGAACTAAGTGTGTGTAATGTTTTCAGAACGGTGTGTAGATTCGTCTCGTGACGTCAGCGAAGCTTCTTGGAGAGTGCAGGGATTTGATTTCGTCATGCCTCGTGAAAAGTCGGGTCGATTCGTGAGTGCGCGAGAATGATAATTTAAATGCGTTCTCTTGTGATCAACTGGTAGCAATTTCAAGTTCGAAAGAATTAATTATTTTGGTGTTTTGAGGGTGTTTCATGTACGTGCTAACTACATTATAATACAATGAAAGTATCAAGTACTTAATAATTCCGAGAACGTTTATATTAAGTTAAAGAAAGTATTCTAAACAAACTAATTCTTTGTGTACCGTTCTGCAGTTCTCCCTTGCGGGAAGGGAATGAATTGGTGAGCTCATTCCGAGCAGTAGCATCTAGCGAGGAAAGTGGGGGGAACCCGTGTTGACAAGCAGAGCCGTCGGCACGGCGCAACGCCTATCCCTTTCCTGTGTCACGTTCGAAGTAGACACGATCAGCTTTCAGGAGAATAAAACATTACTGATATTTCGAGGTCTCACCACACATAAGAATTTCAGACGGAAAGTTTAGATCGTATTCGCCCTTGGTCTATTATGAGATAAATTCTACGAGGATTGTCGCGAGAGCTGATACCTAAAATAATACAATATTTGCATTCAGAGCAAAAAGAAGAAGAAGAAGAAGAAGAAATATTTGCATTCAGAGCAAAAAGAAACACAAGTTGCAAGAAAGAGAACCAACAAGACGTGAAATTTGTCCGAGGAATTTAAACCGCAGAGCATCCACAAAATGTGAAAAGTGTAAGAAAACAGTAGAACGGACATCGCATTCATTGTTTGTATAGATCGTGAAAATCATTATTACTGAACTCTATAGATACATTTTCAAATCAACATTCACCATTTATTAAAGTTTATGCACACATTTTTCATTTTATGAAAGAAAAAAAAGATGCTTTAATGCATTGATGGATTTTGTACATTTGTGTTAATAATCTTAAATAACAAAGTACTCGATCAATAAAGTTAAGTTATAATTGCATAAATAAAGAATTATATTTGTTTATAATATTAGAAGTCATTTAGGCAACGAAATTTTCCCTAGGGTCTGTTTTCTCCCGGGCGACCAGTTACGTTCGTATGCAAAATGCTACCTCTCCCGGGTTAATATTCACATTTTGAGAAAATTCATATCATCTTTATCTGTTTTACGTTTTTATACCTTGGATTTCAAAAGTGCTTCCCCTACTAAAATTATCACCGCACGCCACTGCTTAATGATGTATGTGAGGAAGCAAAGAAAGCAAGACTGTTAATTAATTGTAGTAAAACGAAATCTTTAAGAATAAATGCAAATGTTCGACACCTTTCAAATTAATCAGGAAGAAGTAGAATATGTTCGCAAATTTCAATATCTGGGGGGTGTAATAACTAATGATGGAGGCGCAGAAGATGTTAAACAAAGAATCAACAAGGCAAACCTTTTGTTTTATACAATTAAGAGAAGTCTGGAAAAATAGGAATATTACCTTAAAAACAAAACTACGCATTTTTAACTCAAATGTAAAATCTGTACTATTATACGGGTCAGAAACTTGGAAAATAACCGGGAAAATAACCCATAAATTACAAGTATTTATAAACCGATGTCTACGAAGAATCCTAAACATTAGGTGGCCACAAGTAATAACAAACGAAGAACTGCTGAAGAAAGCCACAGAAACATCAATTACAATGCAAATAAAACGCAGAAAGCGGAACTAGATAGAACACACTTTAAGGAAACCTCGAAATTCAATTGAGAGAGAAGCACTATGTTGGAACCCACAAGGTCAAGAAGCCAAGGTCGACCGAGAACATTATGAAGGACAGTGGAAGGGGAGATCCGGGAGACTGGTATGACTTGGAAGCAAATCATACATATTGCAGAAAATAGAGTAAGATGGAGATTCTTTGCCAAGGCCCTATGCTCCGAAAGGAACTAGAGGAACAAGAAGAAGAACGAAGATTGTTGAATCAGTGCTGCAAGTAAGCTATTCCAATCTCGTATCGTTTTATTCCTAAATGAAAACTTTCCTACATCTGTTCGTTGTTTTTTCTCCTGAATTTTATATTTGTGGTAATTTTTGTCAATGTGCAATGCCTTTTCTAGCCTCCTTCGAATTTCCTCCCAAGCTTTGCCTTTTCCCAAATGTGATTTATGCATTGCCAGTAATCTCAGCTTCCTTCGCCTTACCTCTAATGTTTTTCACCAAAGAATAGATTTAATGTTCGTATTTTTAATGTTTTTGCCTACAACAAACTTAGCCGCTCGTTTCTGAACGCGTTCAATGCTCTGTATTTCCCCTGTTCTATTCGGGTCCCAACAGCTCGCGGCGTATTCGAGTAAAGGTGTGACCAATGGCGTGTACGCTAAATATTTGGACTTCTCATTTCCGCCTTTAAATTTCTCATTATATTTCTAATACTATAAACTAACCAATAAACACGTTGAAATCTGAATACAGATGGAAATAGGCATTTTTGCACAGAATTGATATTGTTCGCCAAGCGAATGCACATACGTTTGACAACGCTGCGCTGGCAACAGCGCTTCTGTATAATCTGCTGCAAATATTGTATCAGTCAAATGTATTCCTGTTTGTTTCATTTTGTCAAAGTAAAAAATTATTACTGCTCCTGACTATCGAAATGAATGCAGATATGCATCACAGGCGCTTTGCTTGAATTGAACGTTTTCAAGTAATAGTAGATGAGATGTTAGTAGCGCAGAAAATGCAATACTTATATGTAACGTAGCTGTTTCCAACAATGCGATAAAGTATGTGCTGTTGTAGTTTTATAAACAACGCTCGTTGCTATAATTTATTCTTAAGAAATGTTGGTAACGGAGTGTAAGTTGATATTCCGGAGCTCGAGAAAACATGCGCGTATAATTATTCATAAGGCGATATATTGGATGGTTTTAGTCCTGGGTATTTAACTTCTAAGTGAAATTATCCTTATTTGTCTGGTTAATATGCTATTAATATTGTAAAAGATATGTTCGTGTTTGCCTCTTTCGAAAGTGCTATTGTTTCTGACTCGAAAAAGTGCACACTAGCACCGAAGGAGTAATATTTGAATTTGAACGTTTTCAAGTGGGAGCAGAAATTGCAACATTATAATATTACGTAGCCGTTTCCAGTAATGCAAGAAAGTATGTTCTGTTGTAATATCTCTAGTTCCTCAATGAAATATGTTCTTTAAAACTAGACCTTGAAATAACGTAAATGAATATCTCTGATTTTTTTTTAAAATTGCGTAAGCAAATGATCAACTTTTGTAAGTGAAGGGAAGATTAAGCTTAGCCGTGCAGCTGGTGTAGGGATAACGTGCCTGGCGTGATCATTCAAAGAACAATTAATTAAACTCGAGTTTAAATCTCGATGTCGAAAAAAATGTTAGCTGGTTGGAAACACTGCTTCAGGTTCATATATTATAATGTTGAGTAGCCGTTAAAAATAATGCGAGAAAATATGTAGCGTTATAGCGCTAATAGTTTATTTGGGTATTTATTCATTGTGGTTTATACTTCTGTGGTCTTGATTTCTTCTAGTTTACAAGCAGTGATGCCGAATTTGTGATTCTATCGTTGGGTTTGTTTTTAATTACCAATTATTATTACGAACATTTAAAAAAATTACTTCAATCAATTTACAAAATAAATTGCATGCCATTTTCTTGCAATCCACATGGCTTAATACATAAAACAGACCAAATCTCGAAAATGAGATAAGTGCGGTATATCTGGCAATGCTGGATTGGAAAGAGCCGAGATATTTGGAGGGAAAAGTGTGATTTTTTTATGTTTTCGAGATCAATCGAGAATTCAAAAGTTTTAAAAGGTGTCATTTCTGCTTTTCGAATTTTTTGTGTCGGCTTTTGAGCCTTCATTTAATTGGTTATATTTTTTCTTTATTAAGATGGTCATCATCAACGACTTTTCACAGAGACGCCATTGTAGGTGCTACAGCCGTGTATGGATCCTTTACTATAAGCGAAAGAAAGTTATTTTGAACGATTGGCGATTGGATTTTTGGAGTACACCTACAATTATTTCTGATTTCAAAATGGGTATGAAATATCTCTTAGCCATTCACTGGAAGCTTGAAATTCAGAAGCGAGATACTGTATTGCAATTTTTAAAGATTTTGTTGGAATGACTAATTCTGCAATAGATTAATTTTGTACACAGAGTCCTATAATACAAGAATGATGAAATATTTAAAAATAATTTTAAAACCTAAAGCTCAAGTCATACTTGAAACAATATAATATTCTCCAGTAACACTTGTGCTTCGTACTTACAGTTTATAACAAATATTTAAAATATTTTATAACATTGGAGTTTTTGTTGCCTCATACTTCTTGTTTTTCCCTTTGATGATTTCTATTTAATTATTGTAATTTTACAATGCTATTTTATATTTTAAGATGACAGAAACATTTGTAATTTAAAAAAAATCTGTATTACAGTACACCTGAAAATATGACCAATTGGGTCGTGAAACGTAGTGCTTTATGCAAGATACAAATAAAACATAAGTAACTTAAAAATGAATTGCTTCATTGTAATTTGAGAAGGATACCACTGTATGGAATAATATTACATTAGATAGATAATCCTTTTTGATCTCCTCATTTTATCAAGAAGGATGAAACTTATAAAAGTGTTTGTACAGGACATCAACATTTGGGGAACTGCTATTAAATTCCTTCTGTCTTCCTTAAATCTAAAGCCTGTGTTTTTCCAATGTCGAAATATGCATCTAAACAGTAGATAGGACATTAAGTTGGGTCTTGATAATTGAGGTGCTTGGAACAAGGTAAGAGAGGGAACTCCAAATTCAGTTAAGTTTACAGGAGAGGGAATTGAAAGTTCAAAGAATTCAGGATTATCAACATAAAAAGCATAATTATTATGTTAAAACATATTGCATATATTACTGATGCAAAAATAAAAATGGTAAAAATCTCAATTCTGCTTGTTGAGTGTCTTCCCATTATCTAATCAGAATGTACTTAATTAATGACATTGGCCTTTCTTTTAAATTTCTGTATATGCACAATGTCTCTCTCTTAAAATCAATACAAACAACTTATTGAAGTATTTTATTACAAACATGCTGCCATTGTCATTAAGTACATTAGAGTGCCTGGTCATTTTCTTTAGCTAAGATATTTGAATTAGCATTTCTCCAAATAAAAAACCTTAATAATAAGTTTACAAATTAAGTAACCGCAAAATTCTTTCAGAATTATCAGAATTTGCTAAATATATTGCGCATAATCTATTTTTATTCAATTTAACATATTGAATCAGATAAAATTAGTTAAATTACCATGCAAATTAATTGAATGCTCAATTAATTGAAAAACTCTCTAATGAAACTGTAAGTTTAATTTGATATTAATTCCTGTATAATTTTAAATAAAACTTTTAAAATCTGGGCACTACCATTACTAAAAATCATGTATACACTAATTTTCCCTATGAATTGGCACAAAGTTCTTTTCACCATTGTAATTAATCACATTATTTGGAATTTTATAAATAGACTCAAGTAGTTTACAGTTAAGCATGTGTGTAAGTATTTTCAGAACATACAATCAGAGGAAATATTAGTATGATGGGTGATTTGTATAATTAGTAAGTACCTTGTCCATATCTGTCCAAGAGAAGTACCCATTCAACAGATGTAAAAAATACAGCAGTTTCCTATTATTGCAGATTGGGACCAAATTTCAAGGATTATGATTGTTTTCAAACCAAAAGATTATGATTATTATAACACACTTCTAATGCATTTCCAACAAAATATATCTTTTTGTACCCGTGTTTAATTTTCTGTTTGCATTTACAGAAAGAATTGGATGAAGATACTTCTGAAAGTTATAAAAACTTTCTAAGATATTATCGCTTGAGGCGGGCAGAAACGCTAGCCAATATGAACAGAACTAGGTTCCAAGGTATGCATTCAAGGCATTAGGTTATCAATTTATACTCAATAGCTCTAAAAACAACAATATTTTTGTATCTGCCACAAATATCACAGAAACTGCCTTTTAAATTATTAGAATCAACCTATTTTTGGCACAACTTGCTTTCTAAATTACTATGTTACAATTTCTTTTCTCAGTTTTGCAGAGAATATTAAGTCAATACTATAATGAATTCAAATATGCTCAATATAAAGTCAATATGATTTATTCTATTAAATTAAGTCTATTTTAACATTTTAGTAGTCCCAAGATTGCCAGACAAAGATCTACTAGTTATGTAGAATGTGTGTTTACTAGTGTAAGTACCTTAAAAAAAATAAATTAAGATTACCCCCTCTCTACACAACCAACTTTTTCCATACTTCTTACTAAATTTTGTATTTTCATATGATAGAAAGAAGCTCTGCCCAACTTCAACAGGGGTTTGCAGCTGATTACCACAACTCTAGAAACAATTTTTCTTTTGAAGTACAACAACACTCAACAATTGAACACTTCAACACGTAGTTATCGGAAGAACAGGGCTCAGGTTTCTACATGTATAGTAGGGCTAAGTATCTTGTATTTTTTCCATAAACTTGAATTACAATTTTCATATCTGCTTTTAATGCAAAAAAGAATTACTAGAACACAAGAACATTTTGGTAGAAGTGTTGGTTGAGAACAAGAGAAATATTCTCTCAAAAGGACTCTAATGTATCTAGTGGAAAATGTGACAATAAGCTACTGTTCTCAACTTCTTAGGCCCATTGTTCTAAGTTTCTGTGATGAATCATTAAACAAATTAATCATAGAAAACAAATCAAATGTACATCATGTGCATTTTAAAGATCAAATAGTGTTAAACACTACACTACTGATTATTTAATACAATATGTTTCAGGACAAGGGACACATTATTGCTGCCCGCCAAGAGATGGCTACCATTGGGCTTCAAGATCCACCCAAGAATTCCCACTTTGTCATTCAAATTTTCAACATCATCCTCCACCTTATTATTGTGATGATGGACCTACAGCATTTTATCAACCGACACTGTCAGCAGATCAACCTTCAACATCAACAGGTTTACCCTGGAACACAATATTTTCATGCCCCCTTACCATTACATCATCCTCCAATGTATCATACAGCACCCATGACTTCTCAAGATCCACTTCAAATATCACATCACCAAAACTCAAGAGATTTTGAAAGAGAAGCTTCACAGAAATTTGAATCTGAAGGAAGTTCTTCTGGTAGCTAGTAGCTAATCTGTTTCTGTTTTTAGCTGCAAAATTGTTAACTAAAGCTAGATTCTTCTTCCAATAGCATTACAGCCCGGTATGCACCTGAGCTACCTTTACAATATGCGCCCTATGCTAAGTTTCTGTGATGAATCATTAAACAAATTAATCATAGAAAACAAATCAAATGTACATCATGTGCATTTTAAAGATCAAATAATGTTAAACACTACAATCTCCTGGATTATTTCAGTAGTATACCTTTGGGTTCCGGCTCTCACACGCAACCAATCTTTATAAATGAGGGCTCTAAAGAAAGAGAATTTCATGGAGACTTGACGAATTCCATTTTGACTTTAAAAATATGGATGATTTCTTTAAAAAAAAAAAACCGCATCGAAATATTCATGTAAAATGCAACCCGCATCACATGTCAACTTATATCGGCAAATAACTCATAAACAAAGCGTTTTAGAGCCTTAAAAAGTAAAATTTTGAGGCCAAAGGCCTCAAAGAAACGTTTTTCACACTATAATCTACAAGATGGGACATTCTCCGATCCATTCAATTAACTTTTCGGTTCCACGCTTTAAACTATCAAGGCCACCTCAATATTTCAGTTCTTCCTGCTGGTAGCAATTTTTGTGGCGACATACTTAGAAGGCTTAGATTCGACAATCTTTATTTACGCTTTCTGTTAACACCGTAGTTTGTGCAGTCTGACGAGGTTTATTTGCATAATCATTAATTCAAGATTTGCTTTCCAGCAACAACTAGAAGTACTATTATAGTTGCTTGATACCTATACCTATGAAAATTGTTTCTTATGCGTGTAGTGAAACTATTTAATTAACGTTTTTCATGGTCTATAAGTGCTGTGTACTTCATTGTGGAAGGATGTGGGTGTTCAGTGAAGAGTGAAGACTGTTTGTGTTTTACCTGTACCAATATTTTCGTTATCATTCGATGAAATGTTCATGTCAATGGGTTCAGACACTTAGCTTTCTCAAAAGTAAAAAGCTAATATTTTTGTGACTATCATGAAAACTAAAACCTAATTGACAAAGAATATTGAATAATTACTTCAAATGTCTTTAAGTAAGTGTTGGGAATTGTTCCAAGCAAATTCTCCATGATATTGAATAAATATTTATTGAAAATTTCTTTTACACATTAATTGCATTGTTTTTTATTTTTATTTGTAATTGTGTTAGTACATTGCAAGTTACCTTTATAGATTTTAAACAAATAAACAGGTTTCGTTAACTACTTTCCCTCTTAGAATGAAAATAGAAGGATAGGGATGAGTGTGGGGTCTAACATGCGAGAGTTCTCGCACGGGTACACAGAGGTAGTGTGGGAAAACTTGTGCTGTGGCACAACACAAAAAAGAATTTAAAGTAGCTAAAGTAAAATAGCTTGAAATAAATGGAAAACAAAAATCAAAACGCGCTAGCCTACCATACTACGTGAATCAATTAAAAAACAATTAAATTTAAAATTATAGAAAGAATAGTGCAAGTCACCTGACAACTGCCAACGATCGCAGTCCAAACGCACGATTGAAATGTTGGCGGTATCTGGAAGTATGTACACCAACCCCCAACTGCAAACTTATATTGTAAATAAAACACCGTTTGATATTAAACTCAAGGTGTCGGTTCGTTAATATAATAAAAATGCATAGTTTGAGCAACATTCCCATGTACCGAAGTGGGCTTACTAATGCCTACTAAATTGTTTCTAATGCTAACAAAAGGTATTTAGTACTCAAAGGTGAAAACATTAGTTTGATTATTTTTTGGCTCAGAATTGTTTTTCTTGAGGTACGTAAGGACGCAGAAAATAATTCAATACTTTTTAGTAAACAATTAATTTTTCAATTTTATCACCCGAGCAAGCTGGCATCCTGACTCTCCAAACCCCCTCGGTTCTTCATAACAAATCAAGGAAAGTTAAATAATACTGCAATGAGTAGGTCTGTTCTTGCCCGATCCGGTATTTTCGCACTACTTTACTTGGCTTTCTCAAGAGTAAAAAACTTTTCTATTATTTGACTATCAAGGAAAGCGAAAGACTAACTTTCAAGGAAGATTGAAAAATTTCTTGAAATGTTGTTTTTAAAGAAGTATGAATTGTTCCAAGAACATCTCTCTATAATGTTGAATAAACTCTAATTGAACATTTGCTTCAAACATCAATTGCATTGTTATTTTGTTTGATATTCTGTAAGTACATTAGTAGTTCCTCTCCTTTATGGAACGGATAGACAAATGGATAGGGAAAGGGTGGGATTTAACATGCGAGAGTTCTCGCACGGGTACGCTAGTACTGATTATTTAAAGAATATGTTTCAGGACAAGGGACACATTATTGCTGCCCGCCAAGAGATGGCTACTATTGGGCTTCAAGATCCACCCAAGAATTCCCACTTTGTCATTCAAATTTTCAACATCATCCTCCACCTTATTATCGTGATGATCGACCTTCAGCATTTTATCAACCGACACTCTCTACAGATCAACATTCAACATCAACAGGTTACCCAGGAACACGATATTATCATGCCCCCTTACCATTACATCATCCTCCAATGTATCATCCAGCACCCACGACTTCTCAAGATCCACTTGAAACATCACATCACCAAAACTCAAGAGATTTTGAAAGAGAATCCACAGAAATTTGAATCTGAAGAAAGTACTTCTGGTAGCTAGTAGCTAATCTGTTTCTGTTTTTAGCTGCAAAATTGTTAACTAAAGCCAGATTCTTCTTTCAATAGCATTACAGCCCGGTATGCACCTGAGCTACCTTCACGATATGCGCCCCTTCTCCTCTTCTCTCTGCCTTTCCCCACCATCCACTAATCTTCATCTACTTCATATCTCCACCCACATCCTGAATCCACCTTGTTCTTGGTTTGCCTCATTTTCCTACTCCAATTATTTTACCAAGTAGCATAATTTTAGGTATTCTATGAGTATCCACTCCCATTCTTTGTACACGACCCAGCCAGAACAGTCTATGTGATTCACAAACCTAAATATATCCTTCCCTTTCAAAATGTGATTAATTTTCGTTGTTCAAATTTTAAGATTCAAATTTTAAAATTGAAATTTTAAGATAAGCAGCCTAATTGGTATTGACTAGAATTTCTTAAACAAGGAAATGAATACTAAAAAAAAAAGAAAAAATTCACTTGCATTTCAACATACTTTTGTGATTTTTAGGACCCCCAGATCCCCCTGCTGGAAAATCTACAGTGTCGCCATGTACTGGAGGTGCTATTGTGGCTTGGTCCAGTGCTCCTTACGATGGTGGATGCATGATAACTGGCTATTCAGTAGAGATGCAAAGAGTAGGAGATGATGAGTGGCATCAAGTGGCATCGGGGTAAGTGATAGTCAAATGAGTCATTTTTGCTTTATAAATCAAAAGTTTGGGATGTATTTTGTCTGATATTTCCAAGTCAGGCGGAAATTCACTTCAAATTAACTTGTAGGGGTCCTTGAAATTTACCTTGTAGGGTATTTATGAGTAAAGATGGAAATTCTACTAGCTTTATGAAAATCCTTTTGTCTTTTATTACTAAGAAATATATTTTAATTACTTTTACAGATGTCATTCACTTTCAAATGTAGTTAGCAACTTGAGTTTTGGAGAGAATTATGTGTTTCGTGTAAGGGCAGAAAATGTTCATGGATTAAGTGAGCCGAGTGCTGAGTCCTCTGTTTTCTCTTTGGATTTGCAGTCGACAGGTACGTGTAAACCATTTCTGAAACCAGGGGCGGATTCAGCAGATCATTTTTTTGGGGGAGGAGGGTGATCATTGATTTTTGTTAAGTAATAAACATATTTGTATATTGTATATTTTTGTACTGTATACATTAAAATCCCTTTGTAAGAGACCCCATTATAAGAGAATCCCGCTTATAAGACAAAATTCACGGTCAGTTGGCATTTATTTCCCGCATTTAAGAGATTGTGGACAAGATTTTATTCCCCGGCATGCGTTTCTTCTCGCTTGTAAGAGACAAAACCTTAGGTTTTCTTCCAGGTGACTTGAGAATTTCGTCATTGTGGTAAGGGTTGGGGCCCACGCTTAAAATTGACTGGAGGAAGGGTTCACAACACCAGCCCCACAGGCAGGGGGGGGGGAGGTGAGTGAAGTTCTCGTGAAGGAAGCTCAACGTTCGTGTCTTTTGGCAACAAGGAAGCCGCTGCAGTACCTATAGTGTGACTTTTCTCACCGTGCCTCTGGCAGGTATCAGCTGTTGACGGTTTCATCCAATCGGGAGCTTATGTATCAATAGTGACGTCACTATGGTGACGTTCAAGCTTCCGATTAGATGAATCCGTCAACGGCTGTGAGCAGCCAGAGGCAAAGTTGAATAAATCGCAGCTTTTAGTGTTTCACCACTGTTTCCCAATTGTTACTTTCTCGTATACGTTATATACAGAAAGTAATGTAATACTGCAGAAAATAGACTTAGAGATTTCAATGGAAATGCACGTTCTGCCTCTTTCAAAACTATGTCCGTCCATCCGTGAATAGCGCCAAAACTATTTGTACAATTTTTTCCATAATGAATATTCCCCAATCGATCTGGTTCCATTCGAAGTTCTGCGGTTTTGAAAACATTCTTAATTTTTGAGGGTACTTTACGTGAAGTCCCTGGGACATTTTCAAATTTTTTCTCAAAAATGGCTCCAAATTTTTTCTTTAAATTTCTTGTAAGGAAGAGTGAAATTCACTTATAAAGGTGGCAGAGCTAGGATTTTCACTGTTAACTCTAAATTTTTGAAAATTGAAACAGTTTGAAGTTCTTTCAGAGTTTTGTTAAAACTATAAAATTGAAGATAGAAATTTTTCCTTCCAATAAATTTTTTTTCATAATTAGTTCTATCATTAATGTTATTGACTTAAAAAAAAAAAGATTTTACGCAATATTGCATGAAATATTAAACATTTACAAAAACAAGATTTTCTCAAAAACGGCTCCAAATGTTTCTTTAAACTTTTGGTAGGGATAGGTAAACATAATTTTTCTCAATCCTTTTTTTTTCCAAAAATTACACAAATGTAATTTTTTTTATATCTCTCAAGTCAATATTTACATTAAAGGCGGTTTGTTCATGTAATCCATTTATGAACACATGTGCTTTAAATGAGGTCACTCAATAGATCTGATTAAATGGGCTATGGAATTGACTAATTTCTTATCTCAAGTTTAAAATAGTGTACAAATCATACTAATCCACTAAAAATGTGGTAACATTTCATTAAACATGTCAAACACCCATTTCCTCTTAGAAGAGTTCCCGCTAATAAGAGACCAAATTCCACTCCCCCAGAAGTCTCTTATAAAGGAGTATTTCAGTGTATGATACTATACAATATTGTTTTTAAAATAATTACATAATCCTAACATAAATATTTAAATAATGTTTGACAAATATAGGAATATATAAACCAACTTTAGACTTATAGGTTACTGATCTGAATTACATAATTTTCTTTAAATTAAATTTAAAATTTCAGCAATACCAGATGATAATGAGGATGATGAATGTTTCACTCCTGCATTCTCTCCGAGATTAGTGACCATTGAACCTGGTGAAGATTTCAAAAATAGTTTTTGAAGTTCTTGAAGAATTGGGTAAAGGGCGTTATGGAGTTGTTCACAAGGTTGCTGAACGTGCTACAGGACAAAAATTTGCTTGAAAATTCATACGCTGCATTAAAGCCAAAGATAAAGAGAAGGTACAAGAGGAGATAGATATCATGAACTGCCTGCGTCACCCAAAGCTATTGCAATTGGCTGCTGCCTTTGAGACCCCAAGGGAGATGGTGATGGTCATGGAGTAGTAAGTATCAATTAATGATTAATTTCCATAAATCATTTTATTCAGTAAATTATAATCTTTTCAATATTGACCAGTTTTTAGGAGACAATAATTACAAATAGGTCTGTACTTGTGTGCATTTGTTGATTGATTGTACATGTTTTCATTACATAACTTAAAAGAATAAATGTTTCTCATGATATTATCCTTCTTAGTATTTCAGGAGGAGAGTTATTTGAACGTGTAGTGGCTGATGACTTCACTCTGACTGAAAGGGACTGTATACTGTTCATGAGACAAATCTGTGAAGGTGTCAGTTACATGCATGAAAATTCCGTTGTTCACCTAGATTTGAAGGTAAAATTGAATTGAACTAGACATTAATTAATGTACCAAAACCATTTCAACAACTTGTAACTGTGTATATTTTCAGCCTGAAAACATAATGTGCCATACACGAATATCACACCAAATTAAATTGATTGATTTTGGACTAGCTCGTAAGCTACAACCTGACATCTCTGTGAGGGTGTTATTTGGTACTCCAGAGTTCATTCCTCCTGAAATTATTAGCTATGAACCAATAAGTGTGGAGTCTGACATGTGGTCTGTTGGAGTTATCTGCTATGTTCTGTGAGTACAAATGTATTACTCCATTTGTATTTTATGAAAACGATTAAATCTTGATTGTATTTTGTTACTTCCTCAGCAACATTTGGCTCCTTAAAATTAGTTTATTTTAGATTAAAATGACATGTGAAAATTCATATAATGAGATACTTTAGCTCCATAACTATGTTAGGATATTTGAATACTACTCAAAATGTTAATATTAAATTTTATGTGATGGTCAATATTTACTGGTAAATATAGGGCCTCCTGCTATGGTGTACTCTCTATAGTTATTTTATGTATCGCTCATTTTTAGTTACATTTCGTAATAATTGTATATTTAATTTGTTCTCCTGTAAATGTGCGAGTAGATTATATTTTACTACAGTATTGGATAGTGTGTATTTAAAAGACCATTCAAAATATTTATCCTGTAATTGTTTTATTTTGGATAATGTCAATTTCAAAAAAAAATCTGTATTCATTCACTGATAACTTGTTACACATTAGGACTTAATCCGCTCATGTAATTATTGTAATTTTTTTTTGGACATGCAAATAATAAAGTATTTTATTAGGTCCACTGAGATTTAGAAGTTACATTATTGCATTAACAAACAAAAAATTTTCTTTCTTTTCTGTTCACCTTATGCTTTTCACTTTCAGATTGTCTAGTCTGTCTCCATTCATGGGAGACAATGATGCAGAAACATTTGCAAATATTACTAGAGCAGATTATGATTTTGAAGATGAATCCTTTGATGCCATTTCTCAAGATGCCAAAGATTTTATAAGTAGTTTATTGCTGAAGAGAAAAGAGTAAGAATGCTTGATATTAGGATTTTACATTGTCTTGGTATTTACAAACACTTAATGACATTTGAAAAGAACGTTATTTTAAAATCAGTATTTCTAATTTACAGCTCAACAGTGCTTAAAACATATCTGGCTCGCACAGAAAGATGGTAGTATGAGTTGCGTTAAACTGAGCACAGATAAACTGAAAAAATTCATTATTCGCAGAAAATGGCAGGTATGTGAAATTGAACTACAGTTTGCTTGACATGGTATCATAATATACCTAATATTTCAGTGATGTATTTTATTTTCATAATTAAATGCCTGTTTGTGATACTACTCTAGTTTTCTGTTAAAGATTTTTTAAAACCTTTTTACTTGTAGATAACTGATGTGACATTTTTTTAAAACATTTATTAAATGTATTGTTTGTTAGATTGAGCATGTTATTTTCAATCTCATCATAATTTTTAACTTTTTCATTCTGTGTGTGTTTCTGTAAACTCTAACACAATGTGCAGAAAACTGAAAATGCCATACGTGCCCTGGGATGCATGGCAACTCTCTGTTGCCAGCCAGCCTAACTCCAATGCCAGTTCAGCATCAGGAAGTCCCAGGCCCAGTTTATCTGGTAGTGGCATCTCGAGAATGTCAAGCCTAAATGAGGAAGACAGAGAGGGGCTGCTTCTTAGCGAACTCTCGAGCACACCTCTTGTTAACCCTACTGTAACTCTGGAATGTCATTCTAAATATGCTAACCACATGCATGGCTTAAACAGTGTGGATACCAGCAACAAATCTAGTCACATGCGTTTGTGTAGTGAACGTAGTGATAGTGGTATTGGGGATTGTTTCGAGTATAGCTTTAAGCCCACAAGTACATCAGCCATTCTGTCAATGTCATTCAAAACTACTTATAAGCAAGAAGTTTTCTATTACAGAAGAAGCTGAGTACACAATTGAAAATCAATACTTGGGTGACATTGACAGGAAAACTGAGGTACTATCCTATGTCCCCATTGCCAAAGGACTGTCGTTTTCATAGATTCTAAGTCTGAATCTGAAAATGAGGGCTCAGAGTTGAAAGATAGTAAATCAGAGTCAAGTGATTATTAAAGTACTGTAATACAAGCTGTTGGTAACACAAAAGCTAATTTGTCACATTCTTCTTCAGCTGAAAGTGTCAAAAAAGACAACCTGCTTAAAACAGCAGGGATCTGTGTACTCGGGTGTTCATATGGATGTTGGAGCAGGCAGTGTCATGAATAAAGTCCAATCATATGTGAAGAACTGTCAGCAACAACAGCAACAGCAACAGCAACAGCACCAGCACCAATATTTGGTGCCTCAAAGTCAGAAGCTATCAAGAATTGCAAGTCCCAAGAAGCTTACACCAGAGGTAACCAGTAAAGTTGGATCTGGTTTCTCAAGTTCTGCAAAGACCAAACAATCTTCCACTAAGCCAGCTCTGTCCAATGAACATAGCACAAATTATCAGAAAGCAATGGCATTCTGGAAGCGATAGCTCGTTTTAAGATTTTATTTAATGATACAAATTATATATTCATTTAACCATTATTTTAAGAAAAAATTAAGAAGAAAATGCTAACATCTTTAACGGAGCTATATTAGAGCTTGACAGAGGTGGTAAAGAAATTTATGGATATTAAGAGAATGTATTCACTGCTATGAAATATGAATTACTACTGCAAACAGCTTAACTGTTTATAAACTTGCAATCCATGGCATTCTAATGTTGCATGGCAATTGAAGGCAACTTAGATGAGGCAAGAGAATGTTGGTATATTGAATATATTTAGCTTAGTAGACATTCCTTACCCCTCTGTGATTCAGATAACTGGTAAGATTTTATTGTTTGTAGACTTACTGTTATGTGGTACAATTATATAATTTCAAATGTAGAAATATGCCAACATTTTCAGTACTAGTAGTTGAACATTAAGTCTGTGAAGGAAATGGTGATGAGGCATCAAAGTAAGTAGGCTGGGCCCTACTGCTCGACTTCCCAGACTAAGAAGATCAACCCTTGATGAAGGGCAATTAATGTGGTTTTGTTTAAGACACTGTAAGACAGTTCTTCCTCAGGTTTTGAAATTAAATGTGAAGAAACAAATAAGTCTCTCTGCAGAAAAGAACACAGATGCAGCTGAAATTTGAAGAATCTTATCAGAGAAGTGAGGCAGCTTATAGGAGCATAAATATAAATGGGAGCAGAGTCTGGCTCTGAATCATAAGGAGTATACTTATAAGAATGAATGTTAATTTACTCATTAGTTCTGTACAAAATGTTTTGTTAATAATGAAATATGTTATCCACTTTAGAACTGAACAATGTGCCTTAGCATGCAAATGCATCTGACGAAATGGATATCAGAGTAATAAACTTAGAAACGTGAAATTCCTAGAATTTAAGAACAGTATCATTATATTTTAATTGTAATTGGATTATATTACCCACTGATGTGTATCAAAGGGAATTTCCTTTCTTGCTTGTGGAGGAGTTCTATTTTCTGAACTATAATTATAATGATAGAGAGTTTAATCATCAGAAACTTGTACTTACCTGTTTCTTAAAGAGAAAACCAAGACAGACCTTTTCTACTTTTCAGTTATTAAATAATGGAATGAGACAGTAATAAAATTTAAATTTAAGTGATAGATAATTCACTCTTTTAGTATATCCTGGTCTTTCCCAGTGTTACAAAGAATTCGAGATGCAATTCGTCTGTAAATGATGGAATATTTTTCCACACGATTTGGGATGATTGCCTTGTTTGAAGATTGCTCCTCAAGATAAACTTTAGTTGCTGCTTCTCAGTGACCACAAACCATAATATTGGCTATGTTGTATATTGTTGGAATATCAGTATTCAGTTCATCCTGTTTGCATATTAGAAATTCTTTCTAAATGAAATAACTGTAAGATTGTTTGTTTTTGTAAGTTCCTTTAGTTTCCATGCTAAATATAGAGAGCAATGTTGTATTATAGTTTTGGCATCTCGATGAAAGCTCCAGTTACCCATTGTATGTGGTATATCTGTATTTCTATTACACAAATATGTATTAAAATTTACTTTCTGGTAACATATGGAATGAAATTATAATAAATGTGAATGTGGATTGTATAAGATCCATTTATTTATATCCTCCATTAAATTTGAATTAACACTAACAGAATTTATTGAAGAAAGGATAAGTTTGGAATATCTTTTCACAAGAAAGTGTCTTGCTTACAGGAGATTCAATGGTTTTAAAGCTAATTACTGTTGGTGCCTTTGTCCCTCACATTAAGTTTGTGAACTGCAGTTACCTTCCCAAGCTGTGATTTGGGCTCTTTCCTTAAAAGTAAAAGATTT
>JAHLJT010008446.1:215602461-215676762 GCA_031308135.1 Acheta domesticus
TCAGATGCTACTTTTACGAGAAGCAAACCGATAATAGAATGTTTGATATCATTTGTAAAGCCGATGTAAAGGCAACTCCACTGCATCTATCAGAGGCTGCCAAATTCACTCCAAAGAGTACATCAATAAGAAGATCAGAAAAAGAACAGGAAGCAAAACGAATTGCATGGCACATTTCCGAATCAATTAGACAAAGATAATATAGATAAGGATGCAACAAGCCTCTGGCTCAAAAATGGAAACCTCTTTGGCGAAACAACTGGATTCATGATGGCGATCCAAGATAGAGTAATAGCCACTAGAAATTACCGGAAATATATAATCAAGGAAGCAATCTCAGATGATAAATGCCGGGAAATGGCATGAAACAGCAGAAACAATAGAACACATCACAAGATGCTGCCGTACACTTGCAAACACAGAATATACCAAAAGACACAATAATGTAGCAACAATCATCCCTCAAAATTTAGCAGGATGCACAGCTTCAGCCTATTATAAAATATGAACCGTCGCCAGTAGTTGATAACAGCGATTTCAAACTCTATTGGGATAGAGAAATAAGGACTGACCTCACCATACAGCCAATAGACCCGACATCACCTTGCTAGACAAAAAGAAAACAAGAAGTCCATCTGATTGACATGCCATTCCACTCTCCCACAATATCGACAATAGCTACAACAACAAGATCAGTAAATACTATGATCTAGCAGATGAAGTAAAGAAAATGTGGAAAGTCAAGAGTGTCTATATTAGACCCATTATCATTTTCGGCCACAGGACTAATTCCTACAAGCACAAAGAAACACTTGGAAATCCTTCAATCAGCAAGCTATCTATCAAAAATTCAGAAATCTATGATACTGGACACTTGCCATATTGTGAGGAAGTTCTTAGGAGACGAGATTGGCTGATATCAACTCAACTACTGTTTAATAAAGCGCATAAAGCCAGTGAGTGCGGTGTGGACATGTATGTGGAAATTTCGATAGTGGTACGATAGTAGACAGTTTATATGAATGTGTTATCTCTATAATATATTTAAATTTAACCTGACTTGTGTTCTTTATCTATTTATATTTAATTTGACTTGTGTTCCTAAGTGTATTTTAACTTAATTTGACGTGTGTTCTTATATGTTTTTTAAATTTGATTTGACTTATGTTCTTATATGTATCTACATTTAATTTAACTTGTGTTCCTATATTATTCAAATTTAAGTGGACTTGTGCTCTTATATTGCTCTTATATGTAAATTTGATTTCATTTGTGTTCTGACTGTTACATAATACGTCTTGAATCCCAATTCCGATTTATTATATCATGTCCAACATTGTTGAGAAAGCTAATAAATAATAATAATAAAGCAGGGGGCAAGTCATCTCCACGTGTTCGTCGTGCCCCCTGGGACTGTCCACAGTAATGTTTATACCGGGTCTTTAGTCTAACTCGCAACCCGTATCTGAGCGCACAACCTCTTGTTTTGGCAATTTGGCAACGCGTGAAATACCTTTGGCTTCCCTTTCACTTTTAACGACCCGACCCCTGTCACTGATTTCGGGGTAGGAGAACGGGGCTATTTTAGTTGAAAGAAAGAGCAAGCACTTGTTCTGGGCTTGGGCAGTCTTTCATTCACGTTTCATTCATAATCGTAGGAACTCACGTTTAGGAAAGACGAATCGCTTCGAAAATGTTGACGAAGGATCAACGTGTATTTTTGGTGGAAGTTTACTTCGGCACTAAATCTTCCTTAGTCAGTAAATGTTTTAAATAAAGGTTTCCGGAATGCCAGTTCCCAATAAAAGGAGAAAAAAAGGAGGAGAAATTATTTGTAATCTAGAAATTCATGTTTATTTTATTAATATTTATTAATATTATTAAGATTTCCCTATCTGTTTAATTTCCAGCTTGCTAATAACCTTTGTAGTTGATGCGATATAAAATAAAATAAATAAATAAAAATAAAAGTAAATAATTTCCAGGTTCAATAATAAATAATTATTGTTATAAATAATGAACAGCTTGGCGGCTGATGTTTTCACGAGATATCTTTGTAATTTCTCTGTGAGCCGGCGTTCATTAAATAATAATTATTGTAACGTTGCTGCTAATAAATCGAAAAATCAGTCATAACTTCCCTCCCCATCTTCAGTGTTACTGTTCTGTTTCTAAGCATACTGGACAGAATCGCCTGAAGAGACGTTTTGTTTCCTGGGTCATTACTCAGCCCAGCCCAGCCCACCCCATCCACTCTGCGCAGCGTGAAAAGATTCTGGTGTGTGAGCCGGGTTACCTGCCCGCCGAAGCCCTGAATGGGAAAACTCAGAAAAGAGGAAAGCTGCAGATTATGACGCGCAGCTCACTTCCTCTGCTGTCTCGACGTGCCAGCCACGGCAGTATTGAAAGGAGGCAGACACGCGGTTGCCAAAGTGCCAAAACAAGAACAGGCACTACCAGTCATGGGTTGCGAGATACGCTTAAAGACTCTGTAGATCCTAACGGACCTCTGTGAGGACCAACGGACTTGGAGACGGAAGAGGATTACCGGATTCCAACGGTTCTAGATGCGGAAGGGTATGAAGGGGAGCATAGCTCTAGAACATAACCTGGGCTCAGATGCTCCGGCTGTCAGTACTCAGGCAAGGGCTCCTGTTTAGGTTTACAAATGAAGACGGCGAGGGTGGCGTCGCAGCAATGAAGTAGAGCTCCTGGAGTTATACGGGTCCTTCAGTCATGCGGGTACCCAGGACCCGTATATGCGTGTATTCTAACGGGTCAAACCCACCCGCATCATACGGGTACCCGTATCATGCGGGTACCCGTGTCATGCAGGTACCCGTGTCATACGGGTACCCGTATCAGACGGGTACCCGTATAATACGGGTCACCCATATAATACGGGTCGCGGGTATTTTTAAAAGACACGAACAGAAGATTGTAAAGTTATCTATTTATGTACGCTGAGTTACTAGATAATAAGCGAAGTACGAAAGTAACGGAACGAAACAATAAATCAAGAAAAGGTCTTAAGAGCGCATTTGTGTTTTTTTCACTGCGTAATTATTAGATGCCGTTCCGTACGTTAGAAAGTTGTACGGGGAAACACATTTAATTGTTTGACAATGCTACATCAACACTTCTGTCAGTTGCAGATAGTTTTTCTTTTCCCGTATACGTACGTATACACGGAGTGATAATATAAGAAAGTTATGTAATGCTGCGCGAAAAAAATTAATTGCCGGGCCGTGAAAACGAAGAAGTGGATAAAACCAGTTGCTAAATTAAGAAAAAACTAGTGGTGCTACAGAATGGTACAGACTTTCCCATATTAGTTTTCTATTTCCTTGGGTGTTCGCTAGCTATTCGGAATTGCCACATACTCTTTCTTGTATGCTACCATCTATCACCGCCAAAAGTATTTTTTTCGTTCATTTTCTTAATTTTTCGGTTTCCTATTGGTAGAACGAAAATATTAATTTTAGAATATTAAAAAACACAAAAACTTAGTCAGTAAATGGCAATTTTCTTGTAAAAATTATGTGCCGTTTAAGAGAAAATGGCGTTTTAGCACTACTAAAAATGATAAATTTGAAGATCATTTTCACAGAAAACGTTTGAGTTTTCAAAATACTTTATTTGAAGTTATTTGAAGCACTTACACTTGCAAATATAAAAATAATTACAAATTGCGGATAATGTGCATATTAAAGTTGTGAGAGATCTTTCAAAAAATTTACATTTATATAATTTTTGAAAAAGCAAAAAAAAATTAAAAATAAACTTTACGTCATATAAAGAGTGTAATTATCACTATCCGTTACAAAAGTTTCAAGAAAAATTTGCAGCCATGTATGAGAAAATGGCGTTTGAGCATTTCTGAAAATGCCGAAATTTGAGCTAATTTTCACAGAAACGGTTGTGTTTTCGAGAAACTTTACTTGACATTATTTAAAGCATATACACTCGTAAATATAATGTAATAAAATCGCTAATAAGGTAAATATTAACGACGTGAGAGACAAGTAAAACAATTTACATTTTTGTATTTTTTGTAAAAACCAACCTATAGAGCAATATGGCTTTTATGTCATCTGATAGAATACATTTACCACTATCCCTACCGAAAGTTTAAAGAAAAAATTTGGAGCCGTTTTTGAGAAAATCTTGTTTTGTAATTTTTTAAAATTGCACATATTGCACGCAATATTGCCCGAAAAAATACTAAAATTTTCAAAAAATGTAGATGACCTTACAGAAAGAACTCACTATGAAGAAAAAATATAATTTGAAGGAAAAATATCTTCAATTTTGTAGTTCCAGAAAGACGCCGTAAAAATATTAAACATTTGCAATTTTCAAAAATTCAGAGTTATCCGTGAAAATCGGACCTATGCCATGTAAATAAGTGTATTTTACATCTATTCATACAAGAAATTTAAAGAAAAAATTTGGAGCCGTTTTGGAGAAATTTTGAAAATCCCCGGTGGTCAATTTTCGGCGGAAAAAAATGCATTGCCGGGCAGTGAAAACGAAAAAGTGGATAAACCAGTTGCTAAATTATGAAAAAAATCTTTATCACGTGGTGAAGCCAGAAACCATGTTTTTCTAGGTCCTTGATACCGAAAACCCAATTGAAAGGAAAACGTCCGTCTGTCCGTCCGTCCGTCTGTCTGTCCGTCTGTGAACACTGCTAGTGCCTAAACCATACTTACGATTTCTTCCAAAATGGATATTCCCCGGGTCGATCTGCTTCTAGTCGAAGCTTTGAGCTTTTGAAAAAGATTCTCCAAAATTTGGGGGTACTTTATATGAAACCCATCGGGGATTTTCAAAATTTTCTCAAAAACGGCTCCAAATTTTTTCTTTCGTCCGTCAGCTAAGAGTTAAACCAGTTGTGGCGACTGCTAAGAGTTAAACCAGGCAAAACGAATAACGTTGGTAGCATCGTTTACGTTTGTGCAGCTACTTTGCGGCGGTTACTTGCACTACTTTCCCAAACATGTTCAGGCAGGGACATAGAAGAAACAGCTGACATGAATGAGACTCGATGAACTCCAGAGGAAGAATAGTAGTTATATGATGAGTAGCAAATGAGTATAGAATATTACTAAAATAACAATGATTCCTGATCAGATTGCAAATTTTCTTTTCGAATATGCAACTTGTTCATAGTGAAGAGACGAATGCCAAAAATAATGAGAAGTAGAACTGTGTTTTGCTTACTTACAGATAAATTGGTAATGACTGTTGAATATCAAATATTATAATGCGAGTTATTTGACCTTCACTTTGGACTTAGGGAAATATTAGTGGATCTCACATAAGCTGCAATGGGACAGAAAGACGTTAACGAACATATTGGACGGATTAATTTAAAGGACAACCTTCTTATTGTAGTATACGTATACCATAAAATATAAAAATATTGTGGCCACCACGCTGTGTAATAATGACGAATTATGTATTAATGATCTATAATTTGAACACTTGTTAATAACGATTGATTACATTACATGTAGTTGTCGTATAAAAATGGTTGCCGCGAAAGCTTGTAGTAGTTCAGGTTTGGCCCAATAGATAGGAATACTATATCAAGCGACAGCAACCAATAACGGGATAAATGAAATAACTGTTATTTCGCGCAACAGTTACTGACGTTAACTATTAAGAAATAACAGTTTAGCTGTTACGGGGCACATCCCTAGCCGAACGCAAGGGGGGGGGGGGGCAGGCCAGCCCCCGTGGAGCTACCACCACCCGGGCCGCAGTAAAAGGCGTACCCCCGTTATAAGGGCCTAAAACATAGCTTGGGTAGGCAGGGTCTAACCTGCCGTCCTCAGGGAGGGAGCCAGAACAACGTCAATAATCTCGTAAGCGCTTCATGGCGGCCATAAGTGTCTGGCGTCATAACAGTCGCATTGTACAAATTAGTTACGTGCATTTCAGAGACTTGAAATGCACATGGAAATAAGTTGCGCGTGCTGAAGGGACGCTTCGCAAAACAAAAGGACTATATGTTTTAGGCGACGAGGAAACATCCGGACGTGCGCTGCCACGGGGGCAGGCATGTGAACCCCGTCGACATGCTGGCTGGAGGAAGCGGCGATATGACGTAGAAGTATGTAAGGCGGCCCCCGGACGAAACTCCTTCTGTTTCTTGGCTCATCCGTAGGTCGTCGTGGGTGGTACGGCTCGTGGCACGTGGATGTGCTGGCTACGGAGCAAAGGGTGAGTGAAGCCGGCGGGCATGCGTCTTGACGTGAGTGCAAGCGGTCGTGTGATCGATAAAGTTCCTTCTAGTAACGGTCGGTTATTTTTATTCCATTGTAAAATTTGTAAATTAGGGATTTCAGGGGTGTCGGTGCACATTGTGAACTAAATATTACTATATTTTACAACCCTTCACGTCTGTGTATTCTTGTAACGGCCCCGGCCATGACGCCACAAGTGGAGACGACCGCCGGGAAAATCCTCGTCTCTCAGTCTTGGCTGAGATGGAGGCTCGGCCAGAGGGCGTCAAGTACCCACCCCTGGACAAGCTGGGAAAGCGAGTAGGCAGTGGCCTCAGCAGAACGTGAGTAGGCTGCTCAGGGACAATGCTCCTGGGCAAGCTGGGAAAGCAAGTAGGTTGGAGCCGCTCCAAAAGTGAGTAGGCTGTACGGGAACGGCGAAAGACGTCCGAAAATCCATCGGGTCAGACGAGGGCTCTAGTAGGCCGGTGTATGCCCTGGATTCATCACCCAGCAGCGCGACTCATCGGACCAAACGAGTCCCGGCCTAGCCGCGCCGGTTAGGTGCTTGCTTGCAGGCACGGTTAGGTGGCGGCAGCCCACCGGAGTGCAGGAGAGGTTGGGCGCCTCGGTGACGTAGGAACTCAAATCCGATCCTCGACGTAGCCGCGTTATCAGAGCACACGGTGGGCACGTGCCTAGTCGGCTCCGGACCGGCAAACGTAAGGAGGGGCTCTGCCCCTGGTGTAACTGAACCCAAGCACCCGACCCCAGTATCCGACACATCCCGTGTCGCAGGGCGTCTAAGCCCGAATAGGCACTCGCCCAAGCGGTCCTCGGGGAGTGGACCGATGCCAGGCGAGGTACGAACTCAAGGGAAGCCCCCTAGGGGACCCTGAACGGGGACGAGGCGACCGCACGGTCCCGCGTCTCGGCATACTAAAATGTTACGAGTCGGCTGAATATAAAATGTACTCCAAGTTGCAACCAGCTACCTAAGGAGCAGATCAAGGGACTGTCGATGCTTCTACAATACTTTCCGCAAAAAGTGAGCTGTTCCCAATAAAGCAAATTTCCTGCATTTCTAGTCTTTGAATGACCTGGAAGTTTAGCCAAGTTCTTACACAAATTTTGCGGAACAAATCCCAAGGCACCGATAACTATCGGGACGACCTTGTGCTTTTACACCACATTCGGCTGATCTCGATTTCCAAACTATTGCATTTAAGTCGTTTCTCTGCCTCCTTTGTTACGACATTTTCTAATCACTAGGTACAGCAACATCTGCAGGTAGCAGTGGCGTAGCGTCAGGGGACGCTGAGATGCTGAGCATCCCCGTATATAAGAACCTTAAATACTGTATTGATAATCTTACAAGTGGTCTGTTGAGCGAAACACGTTTTGTATTAATTTTAAATTGATTTCCTATGATTGAATTCGGCGGGCTGTTGAAGCTGCCTCTGATTGGTTGGAAGCTAAAATACTTCAGCGTCTGCCGCTAGATTGCGACGAGCAATGACGCATGCGCAGATGGCGAGGTCCCCCTCTCCCCTCTTCATCCCTGGCCCTGAGAAACCCGACTGCTTTACGCTAGCGTCCAGAGCGTCTACTGCGGAAAGAAGCTCGTTTGTGCACGAGAGCGCAGCACACTTCAGGCGTTCAGTAAAATTATCTTTCTCTCTCTCTCACTCGGGAGTCCCGCTTGGTCATGGGTACAAACTGTAGAAATAGTGCCTGACTACTATTTCTTAATTAATATCCAAGAAATTGTATTATCTCTTAAATAGATTACATATTATTTAAGTCTGCAATGTATAAATTAACAAATGGTCTTATTGCCATTCGCGTATAAGAATTAAAGCTGAGCCATTGTATAATTTGCTTTCAAGACATCGGCAGCCCTGACTGCTGTGAGGATTTTGTGGGAAGCGCCTACACCGTCGTAAGCAATCGAGATCGCGGAAGTAGTCCCAGTGTATCTGCCTTGTGTTGCGTTCGACTGTTAGACGAAGTAGTTGATAGTGACATTTTGTGTGTTATTGTTGAGCATCCCCAAACGTGTGAGTCCACGCTACGCCACTGGCAGGTAGACATTTTTTTCTCCAAATCCCGGGTAACAATATAACAAAATCCAGTTTGTAGCTGCTATCGTGCGATCCGTTTGAATTTGTTGGTCGTACAATATTGTATAGAGTCAACAGATGTCGCCGGTTTTGGTGAGTGTTCGTATATACATGACAGGATTTTTCATTGACAAGAACTCAGTTAAACATAGCGTAGAGTAGTTAGTTAGAGTAGTAGAGTTAAACTTGCTAGAATAGTACATTTTTGAGGAAAATTGCGTTTTTTACATGTTATTCGCGAATTTCTGGAAAACAAACCATCTGACGGAAATATGCTTATCAGTGGATTCGCCATTAAATTTCAGGCTAGGCCACTGGTTAGAGAAGAATCAACCACCTGTCGAAAATCGCCGAATTCCATAGGTGAGATGTCGTTGAATTTTCGCTATTTTAATTACGTACGCAAAGAATTGTCAGAAAATATCCATATCTTCAGAACTATGGAAAATATTTCGAACAGAAAGCAAAATCCTCATAACCTCTTTCAAAATTTAATATAGATTCAGAAAATGGCATCATATGCCGCATTCGGACGATATATTTTCCTTGAAAGGCGTTTTTCCGAAAATCCAGAAACGGATCCACAAAACTTTGTTTCCTGAGAAGCACTTGTTTTTCATCAAAATCATTCAATTATGAGCAAGAATGTATGGTTTTCCTTCATGTTTGTAATTGGATGTGATATATTCATGCAGTATAGACAATAGAAGGAAACATACTGCAGTGGAAACAATAATTTTTCTGAAATATTCTGTGTATTCAGACAGAAATGACAACAGAACATATTACTGAAGCAGATGAAATCTATTTGTTCAGTACAGAGATGATGAATGGGAACATAGGATGATCTGCACTATCAGGTACTTTTCAAAGACAATGATAAAACCTACGTTTTGTCTTGCCATAAATCCATATGTGATGCAGCTCGCAAACATGGATGTCGCACCTACCATCAAGACAAGTTATGAAAAGACAAACTATTCCTTAGGAATTGTGCTAGTCATTTAGGACACGTGCCTAATTAAAATAATATGAAATGCACCGTAAAACCTCACACTTCATATAATCAAATGGCATGCTGAGGCATGTACCTGCAGAAAATCTGGGCTGATGTGCCCTTCTCTTGGCAAATATAGTTCTGAGCATGCATGTGTCAATTCCTCTGAAACTGAGACATGGTATAGCATTTCATTATTGTTCAAAATTGTGCCCAAAAAGAAGAAATCAAAACCTTTTCTTATTAAATTGAAGACAGTAATTAATTTAATGTGGATCTTGAATAAGAAATATCAGGAATGTGCAGCCTTGTCTTCTCATCCACTATCCCTGCTCAATGCATGAGGTATGTTATGTGTTGCGGGTTGCATGGTTTTGTTTGTAAATGTTACTCCTCTCCCATCCCCTCCTCTAGGAGTGTCTTACCCCAATTGTAGTCTTCTTCCCATTGAAATTCCCCAGTAATAATGTATACAAAGTTTTGTTGAAATGACATTGTTCCCATGTTGAAGAGTTAAGCTGGAACATGAACACACATTTACATATCCATCAATGTTTTTGGTTTATTAATATTTTTGCCATTGGGTATATTTATGAGACAATGATTACTCTGGCAATAAGATAATGATAGTAATACATATAACAACTATTATTTTTATTATAGGTTGATTATAATCTCACAAAACGTGTATGTTTGGACACATTTTTGAGAATAGAAAAATAGCGTTTTTATGAAAATCTGTAGCTTGCTTGGTAATTGGTTTCAAAAAAAACATTTTATGTTCAGAAATACATTGCTAAATGAAATAGTATAATAAATCCTTGGATTCGTCTAATTACTCTCCTAGTTTTCTTTATTCATTTGTTCTTCCAAATATATTGTTCTAGTGCTCATTTATATGTGTCAATATAAACACAAAAACATTTTTGAATTGACATATAGGCAGAACTAGCAAACAAAACAAGGACTGAAGAATGTCACAATATTAATTTTGAGGATGGTAGCATAACTGACCATGAACATAGAAATTTTTTAAAAATTATGTCTGAGAATGAATATAAAATTAATTCTATGGACTCAACGATTGAGTGCAACTCAACAATTGAGTCCAATGAACTCAATGGTTGAGTGCAACCAATTCACCAAAATTTATGACACCTAACTTTTAAAATAAAAAATTATCTTATGAATCTGCCAATATTTTTTCACTGGATAACTCTTTCCCCTCCTTTGCTTCCTACCCTTTTGGCCCTCTTCTCCCTCATGTTACTGATATTCTCCTCATTACGATTGGTTCAACTTCAACATGATCAACATCAGTATAGTATGCACTACCTGTAGTCAAGGACCACCCCTACCCTCCACATCTATACTCCATTTGGATAAAGTTAAGTGATCATTATTCCAAATGCGGCTGGGTGATTCTTGGATTATCATTTTTTATCATTTTTTACTAATATTTGAATAGATCACTTGATAGGGCTCAAATCCCCTTTTTTTGAAAACTGTTTTGTTCCAGGAAAATGCAGTACTTGAAAGGATGCATCTACTGAGTGGAAAATGATCCCTCAAATCAACTGGAAGCATGCTATTAATAGGACTGAAATTTTCATAAGTATAAGAAGGTCCCGCATCCAATAGATGGAATCTTATTCTGGTCCCACATTTAACAGTTTCACTCTTCTTTTTTCTCTTCCCATGTTTTTCAGCCGCCATTGTTGATTACTGACAACTCAATAAATACAAAATAATTTTGTATATGAATTGCTGGCAAAACCAAATATCAAAGCCTTATTCACACTTGATTACTACAGATGTGTTTTACTAACATAATTTGTCAATGTATGTCGTGTCAATTTACTGGGGAAAGAGTGGTAAAAGTATTATGAATTGTTAGCCTGAAACAGAAGGCAAAAGGGGAGCAAATGAGGTTGTATCTCTTGTTCACCAGTACGTGGTAGCTTTTATGCCAGATTCTGTTAAAAAGTGACTTGTTTTTACTGATGGCCGCAGAGGGCAAAACCCAAATCAAATCAGGTTGAAATTTTGGCTACCTCAAGTTCTGAATGGCAAATTTCAGGAAATAAGGCCGGCATCATTAATTGAATTAGTTTACTATGCTCCGTGTAGTCATTGAGGTTATAGTGAATTCGAGACTCGTGGGTTCCTGGTTGGGTGACCATCTAGGAACCCCAGGATCTAATGGTGCCAAGCCCCTGGCCAAAGGGATAAAAGAAACTCACGACTGCAACAAGATGAGACGTGACTAAGATAGCAATTACTTCCCATTAGTAACAGAGTCTAGAAAGCGCTCAATGCCAAACAAGGTTTAATGAGACACGTTTGCATCAAAAACAACATAACAAATAAAAAAAATTAAAAAATAAAAATAAAAAAAGGCACAATTTTCCTCAACGAGGACTCAGTTCTCTACCTTGCAATTGCCACTTCATTGTTACAGAAAGAATGCAATGGAAAAACACAAGACTGAACATTATGAGGAACAGATGATGATTAATAATTATGATTACAATTAGGATTAATGAAATATTACTGTTGTTGATGTTTAAGGTTTCATTATTAAAGATTATGTCTTCATTCTTAGTGACTCATATTTTTAAAAAATTGTAACAATTGTAGGTTATAAATTTAAAATTACAAAATATAAGGATGGTTTTTACTCAATGATGGATGATTTTTACTTGACGATGAGAACTCACAAAGTATCTCTGCAATCCAAAAGCATTAGCCTACTTTGCAATCTTAATTGGTCAGGCCAACTTTGTTGATGATGATTTATGAATTTTGCTGTATATTTTTTAACATGGTCCCGCTTATGGCTAAATTCTGCTTGTTGCATTCATAATAAAGACATTTTTAAAACATTTTGTAGTGTGATCAGTAGATAAAGAGCCCAAATGTATGTAATAAAATTAGAATTTAATTACATAAAATGTAGTAGAAAAACTGACTAAAATATTGAAAAATATTTTTACACAATGTGAACAGTATAATTGAAATATTAAAATATATAGTTTAAAATATGAATACATAGTATCGATATATCCATATTTTAAATTACATTTTTATAGTACCTACCTGATGATGAAGACAAAATGTACTACCAGCAACAGTTACTAACAGTTAACTTCATATTGAGTTACAATGTCAATGGCCTTTATTGATACAATAGAAAGTGTTCTAAGCCTGACTGAGCACAAACTTTTGTTTGAAAAATATCAATATTCTAAATAAATTCTCACACAATATCAATCTCGAATATAATTACATTTAATCTAATTGAATAAAACCTTGATGCTTCAAAATCTACCTGCCTTATGGGTATTAATGAACTGACTTCCAAAAACTGGGTTTGTAGGGTTTAATGCAGCTGGGTTTTGTGGATTTTTGAAGGTCAGGAAATTTTCAGTGTGCCATGTCTTACTTGGGGCAAGAAAAGGAACCATGGTTGAATACCTCCCAAAATTAAATCCTCCAAAAATAATTCCTGTTTTATCAGAAATATTGGCAGGGATTGCATTCAACCAGGGCAAAATAGGAGTAACAGATAAACATAATCGAGGCCTTTGTTGTGAACTTTACTGGTGATTTGGGATCTATATCAAAGTCAAAATTAGTTGGTAGCATTGAGAATTCATAGTAGTATCAATGAAAAAATTCCCAATAGCCCAAGGCAAGTATTTCACATTTCTACAAGCTTCAAGAACACATTTCTGCAGCCAGGGCATTAGATGCAATAACGGAACAAAACCTGTATAAACATAAGTGTTTCAACTTTCTCTTAATAAAATGTTTATTATGGTGTTATTGTGTCACTCATTTTCATAAATAATAGTCATAACCAAAGGCAGAAATTGTATATCAACAATATTTTCTTAACTGATTACATTATTAATAATTTAAAGGTATCCTAGGTTAAGGGAGATAAAAATGACCTTGATTGAGAAAATTTGAATTAATCATTTGAAATTATTTCACAGAAAAAATTCAATCCCCAATATCAAAAAGTCACTACCTCATATCCCTTACTTCCTCCTCGGGAATAAAACAGCTACTTTTTAAATTTTATTTTTTTGTTTCTTTCAAATAATTGAATTCTTTTGTTAAAAAAATAATAAATACAAACAGCCCCAAGGCCTTTATCATGTAGTACAAAGGGCTAAAAATTTTATATATTCATCATTTGGACACATTTCATTCAAATATATTAGAAGTAATATAGTTTTTTTAATTAAAAATATTTTGTTGATAAAAAATACTTTCCCTTTCCCCCTCATGATTGTTTTGACCATTATCAATACATTAGAAGGTGAAGGCCAATTACCTCTAAGACTCCTTTTTAGAAATAGAGGACATACAGGTAGACTAGCTTGCTTATACTCCATAATTTAGTAGAATGGTAACTCTCATTATTGTCACATATAAGAGTAATCTGAAGAACCAGATACAATGAATTAAGTTCGAGAAAAATTCAGTCAATGCTATCTACTACACTAAAATTTAGAACGCATCACTGGAAAGAGCACATTAATGAATGGAGGAAGAAACATCAAAGTAAATACTAAATGCAAAATTACTTGAGAAAAGACACACCAGAACACCAAGAGAAAAAATTATTTTAAGAAAGATGCAGGAAAACTAGGGAAAGTATACTTGCTGAGAGTACTGAAGAGAGATGAAGAAAGAAATTTGTATTTTTTGAGAATCCCAGGTTGTCAAGGAATTGCAGTAACATACTTTCAATTAGTGACAGTAACATACCTACAATATTTCATTAAATTAAGAAAAAACATTATACTTCTGTGGTTATTGCATTCAATGCTGTAGTTAACATTCCAAACCTACACTTGTTCTAAACAACTTATATTTGAAACTACACTTAATGTTCTAAAGTTTTGGATTTATGTCTTGGGAAAAAGGAATTGCTTATTTTACTCTATAACATAAATGCTCTTTATGGCTGTACTTCATTACACACAATTCATTTTCACTTCAATACACTAATGAGCCATTATGTTGCAATCGCCTACTTACTGAGGTGTAGGACCACCTATAGGTCGTAAAACCACAGCCACTCAGCCACACATCAATTCAATGAGATTGTGGTAGAAGGTATCTGAAAGCACTAGTGTTGCACCAAGTCCTTTAGTCAGCATAAAACAAGAAATTTGGGACTACAAGAAATTAGCAAACAAGGTACGAAAGCTTTAAAATTGATATGGTACCTCACACTAACAATTCAAAAGAAAATTTTAATGACTTATTACTACCTACTTTTTTTTTGTAAAAAAAGTAACTCAAGTACACACACGGATTATACTTTTCTGGAAATTTTAATTTTGAATAAAATATTGTAGTGATGTAGGATATAGTATTGTAGTGATAAAGTATTGTAGTGATGGCTTATATTCACTTTTTTGAACACAACTATTAATTAACACAAAGATCATTCCATTTCAAGTGTTGTGGAGAAGTGCCCCTTGTTACCATCATGGATTTTGATGAAATTTTATATGCAGAGTCCTACATGTCTTTAAGGAACTTTGGCGAAGTTGTAGCTTCATAGGTAAAATAGTTTTTATATAACAGTGGGTTATCTGACTCCACGCAGCATCTTTGTAATATAAGATATTTTGTAAAGTTTGACCCCAATAAACAGACTATTAAAAAACATTGCTTGAAGTTAATTGTGATCTGCAAACTTCTGCTTAGGAACCATACAAGATAGCTTATATTAGATGTGAATGTTTATAAATACCCATATTATTTGGAAACTATAAGCAGACCAAACTTCAATTTTGAAACCAGAAAAATATCCTACAAAGCTTTTGAATCTAGATGAAGAAAATAAAATTACCGAACTGTGAAAGGGAGATCATCAGTATTGCACAGCAATCAGATGCGACTCTATGGTGATTGGGTTGCTACTTCAATTGCTCGATTGATTAGTGATTTTGGGCATATCAACTGCTACGATTATTAGTCCTATAAGCGTACTGCATGCTTTTATCACGGGAGGTGGCAGTAATGCCCCCTTGCTAGATGGGAAGAACTGGTGCCAACATACATGTGAACTGGTGGGTTTTTTCCCCAAACAGGTATTTTCCCTCAGTAGGCACCACCCTCACTGGAACAAGCTTTAATATCCCTGACTGGTCTCCTGGCATGTGTGGTAGTCTAGTGCATGCAAATGTGTGTGTACAAAGGGTTAGGACGAGGATAAGGAAGAGGAAGGAAAGATCATGCACAATTTGTGGCACGTTTGTTAAGGTACTGACCTGGCATTTGCCTGGTGTTGATCAGAAAAAACACAGAAAACTACTGATCAGAGCAGCCAGCCACTAGAATTCTCCTCTGAACACTGGCTGGACTCAACCCAGCTGTGCCACCAATGTCAAAAATCCTGCCACTGTCAGGACTTGGACCCTAGGACCTCTTAGTCAGAGGCACTGCAGTAATGACCTACGCTACCTAAGCCAGTTTGTTACTTAAAGTCCTTGAACTAGGAATAATAATGTGAATGATAGTTACCATAGACCAATACAAAAAATTAGCTAAAAATGCAAATTGCATTCATAAATATAACCTCCTGCCATGGCAATATCTTCCAAGTTTGTCTCCCACTTCCAGTATTGTAGGCCAGCATTTGCACTTTCCTAGGGGCTTTTAAATCCACTCTTCCAAAAGATATTTTAAAATTCATTACATAAAAGTATTTTCTTGTAAAAGTGGATTGAAAATAGCATTGGCAATTAGGGCTTTTGGCAAAATATCAACTTTACATTTAATATTTATAGTAAAGGTAAGTGCCACAAGATTGAAATGATGCATTAAAAACAATGTTAAGTTGAGACGTTATGAGCTAAATTTCAATTTCTTACTTGAATATTGAGGAAACTTTACAACCTTAAACTCGTGAATTTTATTGAACATTAATTTTTTTTCATCAAAATCGCTGAACTTTTTGTCACATAAAAATTATTCGTTTTTGATGGATATTATTATCAAAATATTTTAGAGCTTCAAAACATGCTCCTTCTGATGAGATAAATTTGAAAGCGTTTCTAGAAGGTACGTTTTTTTAATAAAAGAAGGTTGTAAAATGCAGTTTTCAGGCTCCTTACCAAAAATCATCATTTAAAACCAAATTTTTGTAATAATGGCAAGAGCTCAGAACTTGAAATTATGCTACCAGAAACAATGTTATGTTGTAGTATGAGCCAAATGTCTTTTTATTTAATACTTTAATATTAAGGAAGCTATTCAGTGAAAAAATTTGGAATGTTGTGCAACACAAAATGTTGGTAATATTTACTCATTTTGCAACTTTGGTATACTAAACCACTGAGTATTAATGTAATGAAAATTGGTATTAGTTCCTTATGAATAAAGAAGAAGAAAAAAGGTGTACAAATAAGCTCAATTTAATTTTTATGTCAAAAACGGAGAAGAAATAGTGTATCCCATATGTTGCCAAAATCTTATAATTGTACTGTTCAATGACTGCATTGGATCAAACAAACTATTATATTAAAAACTATCCAGCTATGAAGCTACCACTCTCACCAAAGTTTCTTTGAGACATATGGGACTCTGCATACAAACTTTCATCAAAATTCAAGGTGGTCCAGCAGGGAGCATTTGACATGGAAGACCCAACACTTAAAAGGGCTAATTCCCAAAATAAATGTAAATTTAAAGTGAAAGTAATACATACATGATAATATATTGAAGTAAAAATATTTTAATAATTATTTTTTTTAAATATTTGACATTTTTAAATGTCAATAACTTCATCAGTCAGTACCTCCAAACATGAAGCTTAATGATCAGGCCACAAAAATTCTGATTGCCATTAAAAACTTCATCAGCACTAGTTTCTAAAACAATCCAGTACATCTGCAGTAATTTAAAGTAGCTTTTAAAAAGTTACCACTGTACAAAAGCCATAAAAGTTACACTGTACAAAGCAGAAAGATTAGCACTAGCAACTTTTACATTTCAGTCCTCCCCTCCCTTTATATGCAATTTTAAAATCTTGTACTTTAAGGAAGAGAGCCCAAATCACAGCTTGGGAAGGTAACTGCAGTTCACAAACTTAATGTGAGGGACAAAGGCACCAACAGTAATTAGCTTTAAAACCATTGAATCTCCTGTAAGCAAGACACTTTCTTGTGAAAATGATATTCCAAACTTATCCTTTCTTCAATAAATTCTGTTAGTGTTAGTTCAATTTAATGGAGGATATAAATAAATGGATCTTATACAATTCCACATTCACATTTATTATAATTTCATTCCATATGTTACCAGAAAGTAAATTTTAATACATATTTGTGTAATAGAAATACAGATATACCACATACAATGGGTAACTGGAAGCTTTCATCGAGATGCCAAAACTATAATACAACATGGCTCTCTATATTTAGCATGGAAACTAAAGGAACTTATAAAAACAAACAATCTTACAGTTTATTACATTTAGAAAGAATTTCTAATATGCAAACAGGATGAACTGAATACTGATATTCCAACAATATACAACATAGCCAATATTATGGTTTGTGGTCACTGAGAAGCAAGCAACTAAAGTTTATCTTGAGGAGCAATCTTCAAACAAGGCAATCATCCCGAAATCGTGTGGAAAAATATTCCATCATTTACAGACGAATTGCATCTCGAATTCTTTGTAACACTGGGAAAGACCAGGATATACTAAAAGAGTGAATTATCTATCACTTAAATTTAAATTTTATTACTGTCTCATTCCATTATTTAATAACTGAAATGTAGAAAAGGTCTGTCTTGGTTTTCTCTTTAAGAACAGGTAAGTACAAGTTTCTGATGATTAAACTCTCTATCATTATAATTATAGTTCAGAAAATAGAACTCCTCCACAAGCAAGAAAGGAAATTCCCTTTGATACACATCAGTGGGTAATATAATCCAATTACAATTAAAATATAATGATACTGTTCTTAAATTCTAGGAATTTCACGTTTCTAAGTTTATTACTCTGATATCCATTTCGTCAGATGCATTTGCATGCTAAGGCACATTGTTCAGTTCTAAAGTGGATAACATATTTCATTATTAACAAAACATTTTGTACAGAACTAATGAGTAAATTAACATTCATTCTTATAAGTATACTCCTTATGATTCAGAGCCAGACTCTGCTCCCATTTATATTTATGCTCCTATAAGCTGCCTCACTTCTCTGATAAGATTCTTCAAATTTCAGCTGCATCTGTGTTCTTTTCTGCAGAGAGACTTATTTGTTTCTTCACATTTAATTTCAAAACCTGAGGAAGAACTGTCTTACAGTGTCTTAAACAAAACCACATTAATTGCCCTTCATCAAGGGTTGATCTTCTTAGTCTGGGAAGTCGAGCAGTAGGGCCCAGCCTACTTACTTTGATGCCTCATCACCATTTCCTTCACAGACTTAATGTTCAACTACTAGTACTGAAAATGTTGGCATATTTCTACATTTGAAATTATATAATTGTACCACATAACAGTAAGTCTACAAACAATAAAATCTTACCAGTTATCTGAATCACAGAGGGGTAAGGAATGTCTACTAAGCTAAATATATTCAATATACCAACATTCTCTTGCCTCATCTAAGTTGCCTTCAATTGCCATGCAACATTAGAATGCCATGGATTGCAAGTTTATAAACAGTTAAGCTGTTTGCAGTAGTAATTCCATATTTCATAGCAGTGAATACATTCTCTTAATATCCATAAATTTCTTTACCACCTCTGTCAAGCTCTAATATAGCTCCGTTAAAGATGTTAGCATTTTCTTCTTAATTTTTTTCTTAAAATAATGGTTAAATGAATATATAATTTGTATCATTAAATAAAATCTTAAAACGAGCTATCGCTTCCAGAATGCCATTGCTTTCTGATAATTTGTGCTATGTTCATTGGACAGAGCTGGCTTAGTGGAAGATTGTTTGGTCTTTGCAGAACTTGAGAAACCAGATCCAACTTTACTGGTTACCTCTGGTGTAAGCTTCTTGGGACTTGCAATTCTTGATAGCTTCTGACTTTGAGGCACCAAATATTGGTGCTGGTGCTGTTGCTGTTGCTGTTGCTGTTGTTGCTGACAGTTCTTCACATATGATTGGACTTTATTCATGACACTGCCTGCTCCAACATCCATATGAACACCCGAGTCCACAGATCCCTGCTGTTTTAAGCAGGTTGTCTTTTTGACACTTTCAGCTGAAGAAGAATGTGACAAATTAGCTTTTGTGTTACCAACAGCTTGTATTACAGTACTTTTATAATCACTTGACTCTGATTTACTATCTTTCAACTCTGAGCCCTCATTTTCAGATTCAGACTTAGAATCTATGAAAACACAGTCCTTTGGCACTGGGGAAATAGATAGTACCTCAGTTTTCCTGTCAATGTCACCCACGTATTGATTTTCAATTGTGTACTCAGCTTCTTCTGTAATAGAAAACTTCTTGCTCATAAGTAGTTTTGAATGACATTGACAGAAAGGCTGATGTACTTGTGGGCTTGAAAGCTATACTCGAACAATCCCCAATACCACTATCACTACGTTCACTACACAAACGCATGCGACCAGATTTGTTGCTGGTATCCACACTGTTTAAGCCATTCATGTGGTTAGCATATTTAGAATGACACTCCAGAGTTTCAGTAGGGTTAACAAGAGGTGTGCTCGAGAGGTCGCTAAGAAGCAGCCCCTCTCTGTCTTCCTCGTTTAGGCTTGACATTCTCGAGATGCCACCACCAGATAAACTGGGCCTGGGACTTCCTGATGTTGAACTGGCATTGGAGTTACGCCGACTGGCAGCAGAGAGAGTTGCCATGCGTCCCAGGGCACGTATGGCGTTTCCAGTTTTCTGCACATTGTGTTAGAGTTTACAGAAACACACACACACAAACACACACAGAATGAAAAAGTTAAAAATTATGATGAGATTGAAAATAACATGCTCAATCTAATAAACAATAAATTTAATAAACGTTTTAAAAAAATGTCACACCAGTTATCTACAAGTAAAAAAGGTTTAAAAAACCTTTAACAAAAAACTAGAGTAGTATCACAAACAGGCATTTAATTATGAAAATAAAATACATCACTGAAATATTAGGTATATTACAATACCATGTCAAGCAAACTGTAGTTCAATTTCACATACCTGCCACTTCCTGCGAATAATGAATTTTTTCAGTTTATCTGTGCTCAGTTTAACGCAACTCATACTATCATCTTTCTGTGCGAGCCAGATATGTTTTAAGCACTGTTGAGCTGTCAGCCTATCCCTGTGAATTAGAAATATTGATTTTAAAAACATTGTTTTCAAATGTCATTAAGTGTTTGTAAATACCAAGACAATGTAAAATCCTAATATCAAGCATTCTTACTCTTTTCTCTTCAGCAATAAACTACTTATAAAATCTTTGGCATCTTGAGAAATGGCATCAAAGGATTCATCTTCAAAATCATAATCTGCTCTAGTAATATTTGCAAATGTTTCTGCATCATTGTCTCCCATGAATGGAGACAGACCAGACAATCTGAAAGTGAAAAGCACAAGGTGAACAGAAAAGAAAGAAAATTTTTTGTTTGTTAATGCAATAATGTAACTTCTAAATCTCAGTGGACCTAATAAAATACTTTATTATTTGCATGTCCAAAAAAATATTACAATAATTACATGAGTGGATTAAGCTCTAATGTGTAACAAGTTATCAGTGAATGAATACAGAGTTTTTTTGAAATTGACATTATCCAAAATAAAACAATTACAGGATAAATATTTTGAATTGTCTTTTAAATACACACTATCCAATACTGTAGAAAAATATAATCTACTCGGACATTTACAGGAGAGCAAATTAAATATACAATTATTACAAAATGTAACTAAAAATGAGCGATACATAAAATAACTTTAGAGAGTACACCATAGCAGGAGGCCCTATATTTACCAGTAAATACTGACCATCACATAAAATTTAATATTAACATTTTTAGTAGTATTCAAATATTCTAACATAGTTATAGAGCTAAAGTATCTCATTATATAAATTTCACATGTCATTTTAATCTAAAATCAACTAATTTTAAGGAGCCAAATGTTACTGAGGAAGTAACAAAATACAATCAAGATTTAATCGTTTTCATAAAATACAAATGGAGTAATACATTTGTACTCACAGAACATAGCAGATAACTCCAACAGACCACATGTCAGACTCCACACTTATTGGTTCATAGCTAATAATTTCAGGAGGAATGAACTCTGGAGTACCAAATAACACCCTCACAGGGATGTCAGGTTGTAGCTTACGAGCTAGTCCAAAATCAATCAATTTAATTTGGTGTGATGTTCGTGTATGGCACATTATGTTTTCAGGCTGAAAAATATATCCAGTTACAAGTTGTTGAAATGGTTTTGGTACATTAATTAATTTCTAGTTCAATTCAATTTTACCTTCAAATCTAGGTGAACAACAGAATTTTCATGCATGTAACTGACACCTTCACAGATTTGTCTCATGAACAGTATACAGTCCCTTTCAGTCAGAGTGAAGTCATCAGCCACTACACGTTCAAATAACTCTCCTCCTGAAATGCTAAGAAGGATAATATCATGAGAAACATTTATTCCTTTAAGTTATGTAATGAAAACATATACAGTCAACAAATGCATACAAGTACAGACCTATTTGTAATTATTGTCTCCTAAAAACTGGTCAATATTGAAAAGATTATAATTCACTGAATAAAATGATTTATGGAAATTAATTATTAATTGATACTTACTACTCCATGACCATCACCATCTCCCTTGGGGTCTCAAAGGCAGCAGCCAATTGCAATAGCTTTGGGTGACGCAGGCAGTTCATGATGTCTATCTCCTCTTGTACCTTCTCTTTATCTTTGGCTTTAATGCAGCGTATGAATTTTGCAGCAAATTTTTGTCCTGTAGCACGTTCAGCAACCTTGTGAACAACTCCATAACGCCCTTTACCCAATTCTTCAAGAACTTCAAAACGATTTTTGAAATCTTCACCAGGTTCAATGGTCACTAATCTCGGAGAGAATGCAGGAGTGAAACATTCATCATCCTCATTATCATCTGGTATTGCTGAAATTTTAAATTTAATTTAAAGAAAATTATGTAATTCAGATCAGTAACCTATAAGTCTAAAGTTTGTTTATATATTCCTATATTTGTCAAACGTTATTTAAATATTTATGTTAGAATTATGTTAATTATTTTAAAAACAATATTGTATAGTATCATTCACAGAAATACTCCTTTATAAGAGACTTCTGGAGGAGTGGAAATTGGTCTCTTATAAGCGGGAAGTCTTCTAAGAGGAAATGGGTTTTTGACATGTTTAATGAAATGTTACCACATTTTTAGTGGATTAGTATGATTTGTACACTATTTTAAACTTGAGATAAGAAATTTGTCAATTCCATAGCCCATTTAATCAGATCTATTGAGTGACCTCATTTAAAGCACATGTGCTTATAAATGGATTACATGAACAAATCGCCTTAATGTAAATATTGCCATGAGAGATATAAAAAAATATTACATTTGTGTAATTTTTGGAAAAAAAAAGGATTGAGAAAAATTATGTTTACCTATCCCTTCCAAAAGTTTAAAGAAACATTTGGAGCAGTTTTTGAGAAAATCTTGTTTTCGTAAATGTTTAATATTTCATGCAATATTGCGTAAAATCTTTTCTTTTTTAAATCAATAACATTAATGAATGAACTAATTAGGAAAAACAAAATTATTGGAAGGAAAACTTTTTATCTTCAATTTTATAGTTTTAGCAAAACTCTGAAAGAACTTCAAACTGTTACAATTTTCAAAAATTCAGAGTTAACAGTGAAAATCCTAGCTTTGCCACCTTTATAAGTGAATTTCACTCTTCCTTACAAGAAATTTAAAGAAAAAATTTGGAGCCATTTTTGAGAAAAATTTTGAAAATGTCCTGGGATGGTATTGCGAACCCCTCCTCCAGTCAATTTTAAGCATGGGCCCCAACCCTTGCCACAATGACGAAATACTCTAGTCACCTGGAAGAAAACCTAACGCTTTGTCTCTTACAAGCGAGAAGAAACTCATGCCGGGGAATAAAATCTTGTCCACAATCTCTTAAATGCAGGAAATAAATGCCAACTGACCGTGAATTTTGTCTTGTAAGTGGGATTCTCTTATAATGGGGTCTCTTACAAAGGGATTTTAATGTATACAGTACAAAAATATACAATATAATAACAAATATGTTTATTATTTAACAAAAATCTATGATCACCCCCACCCCCCAAAAATGATCGGCTGAATCCGCCCCTGGTTTCAGAAATGGTTTACACGTACCTGTCGACTGCAAATCCAAAGAGAAAACAGAGGACTCAGCACTTGGCTCACTTAATCCATGAACATTTTCTGCCCTTACACGAAACACATAATTCTCTCCAAAACTCAAGTTGCTAACTACATTTGAAAGTGAATGACATCTGTAAAAGTAATTAAAATATATTTCTTAGTAATAAAGACAAAAGGATTTTCAAAAAGCTTTTCATAAAGCATTTCCATCTTTACTCATAAATACCCTACAAGTTGATTTGAAGTGAATTTCCGCCTGACTTGGAAATATCAGACAAAATACATCCCAAACTTTTGATTTATAAAGCAAAAATGACTCATTTGACTATCACTTACCCCGACGCCACTTGATGCCACTCATCATCTCCTACTCTTTGCATCTCCACTGAATAGCCAGTTATCATGCGTCCACCATCGTAAGGAGCACTGGACCAAGCCACAATAGCACCTCCAGTACATGGCGACACTGTAGGTTTTCCAGCAGGCGGATCTGGGGGTCCTAAAAATCACAAAAGTATGTTGAAATGCAAGCGATATTTTTCCTTTCCTTTTTCCTTTTTTTCAGTATTCATTTACTTGTTTAAGAAATTCTAGTCAAAACCAATTAGGCTGCTTATCTTCTAATTTGAATTGCTCATGTAGGACAGTTTGTTTGTTGAATATTAAATGTAAATGCATGTCACTCAATTTTTGCAAACAACGCATGTCAATAATTTCCATACTGTATGGTAAATATCCATGTACAGTAAGTATGAGAAGAAAATGGAAAATAAACTGGCAATATGGGAAAGGAAAATATTACATAGAATATTTGGACTGGTCAAAGAAAATGAAATCTGAAGGAGTATAACAAATGCAGAGTCGGACGAACTAGGAGGTAAATCTCTTCGGTCTTCTGCTTTTTTCTCCATTTTTCACTCTTAGGGTCCTCAGATCTTCTTCCACCTCATCATTCCATCTTAACCTTGGCCTGCCTCTACTCCTCCTACTGGCCATGCTCCCTACATATATCTTTTTTATTGCCCTCTCTTCCTTCATTTTTATTACATGTCCAATCCATTCCTACCTTAAAGGGCCCTCGAAGTTGTAGTTTTTGAATTGTAATCATTGACTTTTGCCATCTGTTACCCATGTCGAGAGATCCTCAAACTGTTGATGGCTCATTGATGGCCACTGATTTTATTTTTATGAAACCTACTTTAACATTTCCACCTGAGATGTGGCATCTACTCTGGGGAAACTAGTCTTAAGAGTACCCACAATTTAAAAATACAGAAACATTTTTAAGAATAAGGAAATATCATTCACAGTATATTCTTAATTGAGCTTGGAATACATTCATTACCTTGCTATTCATTTATGAAGCAGTATATTTTTGGTCAAAACTAACTACATTTTAATGTAGGGAAGGAACATTTTAATGCAAACTGACATCTTTAATTATGACACACATCATAGGAATCATATTCATCTGGAGAAAGTATCAAGAGCTATCAAAAACTAATATCAAAACCTAAACGATATTTAGAACAGGTATGCACACAGAGTGTTTGGACAGGGAGACGAGGCACAGTGCCTCTGAAGATTTTGAAAGGGGATTTCTGGCCTCGAGTAATAAAACATTTTATTTGTATACAAATGTTAAATCTTTGATAAATTCCATATGGATACATTTTGAAATTTAGAGACAAAAAATGCATGGACACAATCTATTTGTACATTTTACCATATCTTTGTTTAAGTATTATTGCCTTGCAGACCAGGGATAAAACATTTTACTTAGTTGTAAAAGTCAACAGTTGTTGTTCTGTAGTTATTAACTTGTTTTGTAGCTATTTTTCAATAATTAAAATTAATTTTTGTGTTTATTTATGAATGTCATTTTGTAAATATCTGCAAGAATGGTAGATATTTGCCCCAAATTGCTATATAATTGCACATCCTGAATGTACTTTATATTTACAATTTAAATTTCTCTTTTTAAGCAGCATTACTTGAAACTGGAGTCAAAAGCTAATTTCAGGTCCCCCAAAACAATTGCACACCTCTCCCTCTATAGGAACTCCTAAAAATACAAAACTTGCCAAAAAAAGCATTGCAAATCTACCGAATGCAATTAAGATCAATTTCCAACTTACTTTTATATATACTAAATATACTAAATATACTAAATATTATATAAAAAATAAATACTAAATATATATTTTATACATACTAAAAACAAACGTCTCACACTTTTTACTGTTTTTTGTCGATAATTAAAATAAATAAAATAATATATAATATTAAATGAAATAAATGGAATTAATTATAAAGTTCCGTGGAATCAAAGTGCATCATTGTCAGTGATAGGAAAAGTATGTAAAAAAAATAAAAATAAAATAATTGAGCTCGATTAGAGTTACTTGTCAAATATTTTACTCAATTATAATTACAAATTACATTTTCAGCATGTAATTAGTAAAATTACAAATATAAGTAAAGACAGAAATACGTCGTTCTTGAACCAATTAGTTCAAACTAAATAATATTTCAATCTGCGTGCTGAGATCGAGTCACGAAAATTCTCCTACACCTTGGATGAGCTTCTCGTTCAGTCTAACTCGTGAACTAAATTAACTTACCCACTCATTTAGTTCATGACAAGCGAGGTAGTTCGAGAGGGAAAGGAACTAAATAGGCACATTAAAAAAATCATGATTCCGTGAGATGTGACGATTACGATTTTACAACAAGGAGTAATTTACGAGTAAAATGTACATTCTGCTAAAAGTAACGATTACGGTACATGGTACAATTACTAATAAAGGCATCATTAAAGTAACTGAATTACTCCCCAACACTGATCGTGGTGCCTTCTGATGGGCCTTCTGCCATTCAGAGCGCATCCGCGTTCCGGTTCCGCTTCAGCCGGCGCCGCCGTCCCCGCCTCAGGGCTACAGCGGATCATAAGCTTCCGCTACTGGCGTATTTACGACTGTTTGCCTCCACGAGTGCCGCAGTTTGCGTACGAGCTGCGGCCTGGAGTACGAACACAATACCGCAGCACCTGCATAGGCGTGCGCAGAGTGCACGGCTCCGCTCACTCGCTGATTCGGGGGGGGGGGGGGGTCTTTGGGGGCCATGCCTCTCCCCTAAGACCTAGAGTTTTCGTTTACCTTTCTTTATTTGGCAAAATTGATTTAAATATTTATGTTCGAATTATGTAATTATTTAAACAATATCCAATTTCCGTATGGCATATCTACAGTATATAAATAATATGCAATATAACAAATATGTTTATTATTTAACAAAAATCTACATGCCCCCTCCCCCTCCCAAATGATCGTCCTCCCTGGCCCTGATGAACATTTTCAAAGAGGTCTGTAAGTGATAAAAAAACATTTTATTTCCGTAAATATTTTCAATCCCATATTTTCTCCTTTTTAAACCCACAATCAGGGATTTTTTTAAAATTTTCTTTCATTTATGTCGTTTTAGAAACAGCTGAGATCATTAGCGACCACTATTATTTTATTCACGAGTAACAACATTTAAAACATTATAATATAGAATAATTAAGTACAATAATTTTTCACAATAATTTTAATGAATTTGCCAAAGCCAGTAAATTAAGGAATTTGTTATACGATCTACGGAAACCGCCTCCGGGTCTGGTCACCCTGAAGTAGTTCAACACAAAAATCTTCTGTATTTGCTAAAGATAATCACTGAAGTTACAGTTGCATATTCTTTGTAGTATATTTTGTAATTTACTAGTAAAATATCATATATAAATATAAAGTTCAAAGGAAATCTCTGAAAATTACCGATCACAGCAGCCGGCCGCTAGAATTCTCCTCGCGTCAGAATCACTGCAGAGACCGCGGCAACGCTGGCTTTGAGCTCATTCAGTCGTTTCGAGCTTTCTACGCTGAACGCTTTGCATTTCTGACACCTCCACGCATCCTGTCACGTAAAACGTCTTCGAGTTCTTGACGACGCCGTGATTCACCGATCACGCCCATGCTTTCGTCACGACTGTGCGCACGGGAAATCCGTTCCCGAAACTACATCGGAAGCAGCCTCGCATGTCTGACGAACGAGAGGCAACCTCGTGCAAGCACTGAATGAGTCACTTTGACGGACCTAAGTAAACTATTGAGAGTGTCGCTGCCGTTGTTGGTTCCATCGTAGATTTATATTCATGTTTCATATAGTGAGCGATTGTCAGCTCCGTTGCGGGTTGGATGAGTGGCGCTCGGGATAGTCAAGTTATTGGTCTCATCCACGCATTGTCTAGCGAGTGAATTATCCCGTTAATTTGACTCTTGCGATGTGCATGTACGCTACAGTGGATTTTTTAGAAAGGGGATATGTAGGTAGAGGAGTGAGCATCCATATCTGTTTGTATTGTAGTAATTTAGTAATGTATTCGTAATTTTTGTAGCTGATGAGGACTGCAAAACACTGGGTCAAAACGTATTAATTTTATAATTTTTCTATTTAATAATTTTGTGTTTATAAAAACTATGTATAAAATTTTCGCAAAAGGACATTATATGTTTTTAGGTATTTACCTAATACCAATATTTACATAATTTCAATATACACCGTTAAAAATATCAATATAAACTTTTAAAAACCGCGACCGAAAATTAAGTAATGTCATTGCGCGCAATAACAATGGCAATCAGAATCTAGCCTTCACGAAAGGCTTGTGAGGTTTAAAGAAAATAAATACGGTTGTATCCATTAGAAAAAAGGATAATGTTTAAAGTGAGAGCCAAAAGGATGAACATAATGTTGTATCGAGTGGTCTTGCTTCTTACTGAAAGTCACCTAGTGCCTGCTAGTTAACTGAAAGTCACCTAGTGGGCTTTGTGTACGCGAGGATCAAGTTCGATTTAGAATTTCATTTAAATAATTTGACTAAGTATAAAGATGAATAATCTGGTGACTGATTATTCCAAAAAATGGAACAACAACTCAAGTAGTCTTCCAGACCAATTTGCATCACCATTTTACATAGTAGATAAATGATAACGTATAATGTTTGCGATGTTCTGAACGGTATCGATTTAAACAACGGTAAAGTTTAAATATTAAATTAAGAACTTATTTTTCTAACACTAAAGCCTCTGTACAAAATTTAAATTATTCTTATATAGAATTTCATCATAATCCCTGAACATAATACGCTAAGAATGGGTGACATATTTTGACAATTTATAAGAAACCATTGGCAACAAAATCCTGTCAGTGTGCTACGCTACTACTGGATACGGAATTTCTGCATCAAACATATTTAAGGAGAAAAAAATAAAGTTTGCATTTTATAACGTAGGGAACAAATAACTTCAACACTCATTATAATCGCACGTTACTTGGAAACGATACGCGGCAATAGGCCTTTAAAATTTGAAGGGATACAAGTTTCAAGGGGCAGGTGAGTTTTGGGGGAAAGTAGAGGGACATGTGGCGGTGGGTGGGGAACAAGCGGGCGGCAGGCAGTAGATAGCTCTCTTAAAAAAGTTCGTATTCTACAAAATTAGACATTTTTGAACCTTCTTTACATTGCATTAGCTCTTCTGGAACACTTCACTAACTAGTATGGGAGATCAGATACTCGAAGCAGTAATTCGAAATTCTTGTAAAATTAAAATTAAGGAACAGAGTCAGAAATAACGTTCCACGATAAAATGTAAAATACTATCTAATTTTCTATGAAATTTAATATCAACGATTCGCAGTAGAAGACATACGTACAATGCCGGGCGTATATTGCTCAATGCAGAGTTTGGGGAAGCTGTTCGAAGTCTGAATACAGTATGAAGCCATTCTTATTTTTAAAACAATTATTTACATAGTGCAGAATGTTCGCACTTATCCAGCTAGTAAGATGTATTTCCTATCTAAACCTGTTTCTATTGCACTTTCTGAATGATGTTCTTTGAACCGTAGACACTACCACTAACGGTCCTCGGGTGAGGTATCAGAATGATCCATGGCCCACTGTGATACCACACAAGCGAAAGACGAGCAGCAATTCTCACGACGAGATTGGAATCTGCGACCGTTGGAAAGAGGTGTCATATAGTGACGGATGGCATTCTGTCATCCGAATCGTCAACATATTGAATAATATTAAAAATAACTGTACGGCCGCTAATAAATAACCTATACGGCCTTCTGCCTTCGGCATCGCAGAGACAGAACCCAACATTCTGTACCAAAACATACAGTAATAGTGTGGGTGAAGAGGTGATAGGTGAGCATTTCGTGTTGAGTGTAAAGTGATTTTCTAAAAACCTAATGCAATTTTATTTGCAGAGGGAAATCTACTAGACTATGTTTCTACCTTTTCGGAAACTCTTTCAGACATTATAATGCATAATAGAAAAAATTAAAATTTCATGTATTTTATACTCGTTAATGTCTATAAGAATTCCAAAGAAAATAGACAATGGGAATAAAATTGATCTGGTGCATGTAAAAAAAATCCGTATTTTTCTGTCTTTTTTTTTTTGATGACGTGCGATCCTCTTTCGGGCACGAGAAACAGAATTAGAACCCGCACATATGAGAATGACATGGCATTTGGCCCAGCCACACGCCAAGAATCGATTAATTGAAGTTGAAGCAAGAAAAGTGTGTAATCTTAATCAATTGAAAGGACAATCGACCTCCGGAAGAGAGTTCAATTCAATCAGTCGCTGTACAAAGGGCACAGGTCACAAAAACAGGACCCCACTGAAGAAGCTCAGTCTTTTGACAAGGGCCTAGAATAGGCTAGGATTTCTCGCACTGAGAAGTACTCAAGACTATGTTGACGTAATGTTTGACTTACTTGTCTGTAGTAAAATAACATTTTCAGTATGAGAATATCAATCGTTGGGACGACGGAAGTTAAAATCTCTTATCAGAATCTTAATTCTTCAGGCTCGGCTTGGAAAAAAATGTTTATACTGCACTCATGAAGTACAGGCTTTTATCATTCAAACTAACAAGGTGCATAACTAATTTCAGAATACATATCTTAAACCAAAAATTATCTTACTTATCACAGTAACTAATTATATGGTTTGATTATACGGACTAGTTCTATGGTTAACTGCAAACAAAGGCGAAACATGCTTTCTGAAACCTGATCTACACAGCTACTAACAATGAAAGCCGTCGATAAAACTTTTGCCTGCATTGAAGAAACGTGCACGATCAAGGCATAGCCCCTCTCTTTCAGTATGTGTGTCAAGGCCGTTGATTAATCTGAAATTTAATGTTGGCTCGTGACCAGTGCAACGAAAGCAACATTCATTTCAATTAGGCTCATACGCACCGTCAGTGGTTATTTGTGCAGTCAGAACCACTACAGAATGTTGTGGAGATCTATCATGACTTTGACTACTCCAAATATGCGGAGTATTCGAGTATTACTCAGCCGTAAAAGGAATTAAGCAATTGCTACTAATCATGTCAAGTGAAAGAGAGCCACCTGGAATTTCAGTAGAGAACTTTACTGAAAATATTCACCAAAGTACTGAAATTCGTAACTAATCCGTTTAGCAATGCCTGAAATAGAATATCTTTTGAGCTCAAACACAGCTTACGAACCTATATTTTTTGTAAACAATATTATTGCACTTCTTGATTAGAATGTTGTTGCACATAATAAAATCAAGTCTCGGTCTGGTTTACTTTGAAATATTTAATCCCGTAATAAGTTGGCATTTTTATAGAATCTTTGAAAAAAAATGGAAAGTGTAAAATTATTGTGATTAGTTTTAACGATTTCGCGAAAATTTGTAACTTGTATTTTCGAATATTTTCGATTTCTATAGCACAATGTGGCCGCGTGTTCGAAGTTATTTATAGCACCCATTTATAGGGTCCAAATCCTACTTCTTTGCGCTGCTGAGACGAAGGTGGCAGCGTCTAATCCAAGGGTCGACAACATTGTTTTAAGAGCTACTTTCAAAATCTAAAACCGGCAGTGATCTACCTTACCCAGTGCATTATTTTTAGATGTCTATCCCCGATAAGTAAAAATAGAAATTACATTTTTTATAAAACTGAATAAAAATGAAAGCCTACGTATATTTAAAAAACTGAATCAATTTTTTTAAATAGCGGACGCTTCTAAATAATGGACATTTATTTCCACCCAAAGTCTGTCTGTTCTTGAGCATTTTCCTCTAATATTTTGCTACTGCGATCTCCTGAAAACCTCTTTGCGATCGACTGGTTGACGACCTCAGCTCAGGTCTAGTCCCTGGTCGTGTGCACTAAGCGAGGCGAAGCAAGGTCGCGTTCCCAGACCGCGGTCGCTCACGACGCCGCGCCATGCGTGTGTACGTTACAATGAACCCAGCTGAGACCGTATCCGCGTGGCGCAAGCAAGTCGTTGTGCAGGATGCAAGACAAGAACATGTTCAGAGTTTTAATTCAATTTTGACCGAAAATTACCATACAATTATAGGTGTTAGAGACATACAGATTGACAGGTACATTCATGTGAGTTAAACGTGTATGACCTTAAATCTGGTGGCACTGATGTAAAGAAACTTATGTGAATCTCATACCGTTTGTTTAATGTTAATATTGTAATTATTGTTGTTGTTGTTGTTGTTACATTATACTTACAATGGCATCCAGGTTTTACTGTTCTTTGATGAAAAATAAACTCAAATCACCTCAAACTTGTTGACACCAAATTTGCAAATTATACATGTCCAGATACAATTTTAAATAACAGTTTCAAATGTCAAATTGAAAAAATCGGAAAGATAATGTACAATGAAAATGTGCAATTATTTTGCAAGTTTTCGGCAAATATATGCCATTTCTTGCAGAAAATAAAAGAAATACTATTGAATAAACACAACAGTTAATTTTAATTATTTAAAAATACCTAGTCAATGAATTATTGACTCCCGCACAACACGTTGACATTTATAACTAAGTAAAACGTAGACTTTTAAAATCTTTCTCGTTGTCCACAAGGCGCCTAGAGATATAGACTCGTGTGTTCGTCTGTTTTTCATTACTGTAAGTTTTAAAAAGTATCCACACATTCCTTACGTCACTTATCAAGGATTTAACATATTTACCGAAATAAAATGTTTTATTCCGTGAGGTTACGGGGCCCCTTTCAAAATTCATGGTGAGGCCCAGGCCTCCCCTATACGCTCGCCTACTGTTAACAGTTGTCAATTACTTATCTACTTTATCTTGTTTTCTCTATTACCTGGAACTATGTCTATTTTGGTGAATATTCAATCATTTCCGCCAGACCAAAAAGATTATTCCTAGTTTTATGTCACATATGTCCTTTAATTTTCGTTGTTCAGAAGTTTCTTATAATCAGGCTTAGTACATTACAATAGCTTATTGAATTACCGCGTACGTTGATCGGCATTGAATGTCGAGACGAGTAACGTATCATTCTCTTTACCATACGTTATTTTGTCTCACTAAGTTTCGGACCAACATTTACGCAATTGAAGTGGTCAGAAACGTCTCTTTAGAATTTATACCGCCTTATTACTGCCATGTTATTACGAAATATTTACAGTCATCTCTCTAAAGTTTTGAATTTTAATACCTCGACCGAGTCGTCGTTTAATTTTTGTTAGTCCATTTAATTCCTGTTGCTTTAGTTATCAACCGAAACGTACCCTCACTAATTTTATAAAATAAAACTTCTCACTGGTCTTCTGGCTGGCCATCTAGTACCGTAATTGTTTCACTGAGTAACTACTGAAGAGCTGACTAAGCGAGAGCTACGAACTTTAAGAGGCGATGAAAAAATCTCTTAGTAAGGCCAGGAATTCATGTCTAATGTCTTGGTGACAAATAGGTAAAATTGCTATCTATTGATATCATTAAAATAATATTAACGACATTGTACGTTCTAAACCCTGGTTCAACAAAAATAAAAAGAATACTTTAGGTTTATTAAATAGGTTGATTGGTATCTTACAGCCAAAACTCGTCGCTTTGAGATACTATCAAAATTCGGTCATGAAAAACTACTTTCAAACTCTTCACAATGTTTCACAAGCCTATCATTTTACTGTATTATTGTCTGATGCACTGCACTTTATCAGGAGGAAGAATGTTCAATTGCATTATTGTCTTCAAGTTTTAGTAACTCCACAGACTTCCAACAAAATAACACACATTGCATTGTAACCAACTGATCCTTTCAGGTAGTTTTAGCATTCAGATTCATCTATATTTTTAAAAATATTCTATACAAACAGTAATTTTAGATAAAGTAACATTCAATAAAAACCCCCTCTGGTCCAAAGTTCGCTATCTCTAGAGTGGGCTTCAATTAAGTTCATAAGCGATAATTAGAAAGAAGGCGGTTCTTTACCTATGTGCCTACAACAGCTACTCGCATGTACATATAAAGACAAATTGATAGGAAAATTGGAGGAAAAGCTAGAAAAACCATTCTATCTTTCCGCCATTCTAGAAACGAATCGACAATCGATCAAGCTTTAATACGTTGAAATCTGATTGGCTCAGGCGAAACTTACGTTCCAGCTTACTTTCGTCATTGTGAATGCTTGTTTTATGTGTAAATTGTACTGCTCAGTTCACGGCATTACGCTACGTTTACGTTTGCATTGTGAATGGGGCCTGAGGCATGAGCGCAGGCGTGTGCACAGGGCGAGAGCAGAGGGAACGCGACCCTCGCGAAAATTCTGAAAGGAGCCCCGTAGCCCAAAGCAATAAAACAATTTATTGCAAATACAATATGATCGATCATTTCCCCCCCCCTTTAACTCGTATTTTGGGGAATTGTACACGGCATTTAGAAAGAAAACCTCTCTAAACCATTTGGCTAGCCTGTACAAGGTTCACCATAAATTACATTTTACTCGTTAATTGTATCATTAAATTTATAATTTCATTCTCCTTTTGATTTTTTAAAATTTATTTACTTGAAAAATGTCAAATGTAAACAAAAAACGTTTTATTGAAAATAGGGCCAGAGGGGCACTGCAATGGTTGCCCCTCTCTTGTTTTAGCCTTTGATGTCCAAAGGGCATGTGTGTTTTCATTGAATTCTCATTCAATCACGGCCCCCATCCATAAATCTCTTTAATTATTCGTTCATCGTGATCACCCTACTAAGCTTCATTCAACTGAGTAAGACTAAATCACTTCTTTATGATCCACATAGGAAAGGAGAGGACAAAGCCGTAAGCCTCGTCGCTCAACTACAGCTGGAAAGGAGTATCATCATCATCATCATCATCATCATCGTATTATAAAAAATATAATTGTAACAAATTTGTTTCGCAGATATACCAAAACTCAGGGGCGTGCAGTGATTACTTTGTATACCCCAGCTGCTATCGGAAAACCAACTTCCCTCCTCCACCCCTGTACTCCAATTGTTTTGTTATCTGCTGTAATTATGCCAACGCTGGTATTGGCCTTCCTTTTTCAATTATCTGCTTCTTTTCGAGTAACTGTCTCGTTGGAAACAGTCTCCTCAAAATATCATCAACAGTACACTCACTGGAAGATACACTACACACAATTACTCATGAATACCCATTAGATTAGAAAAAGTACTTATTACTGTATGCAAAGTTACTACAAATCCTCACGAAATACGGGTAAACACGAGAATACGTCACAAACACTACAATGGATTACCACTGCGCCACGCGCTGCCGTGCCACGCACGCCGACGCACACTGATTCTCTTAGAAGATGCTATTCAAAATTTATTCATGCTATTCAAAAGCTCGGGGATTCTAATGATCTGATCACATGTGAGTCAGAACTTCCTTCCTCCAGAAAAAAAATAAAATCTCTACTGAGCATTGTGGTCCACTCTCATTACAGAAAGAAATATGTGCCCCATAATCATTTTACAAGTTATAAACTTCTAGACCAACCTGTACGGTAATTTATACTAACAAAACATACCATTTAAAATAATTATGCATTGTGGTAGCACTGGCTTGTGAGTAATCACGTTCGCAAGCATGGCGAGTCAGGCGAGGTCTGGCCTTGAAGCAGTGGGAAGGGGAGATACGTCATCCATCCCCAGCTAGATGAATTTTGGCCATGATCGCCTGCGGTTGCTTCCGGAACCCCGCCTACCGCTGGCCCATTGAATTAGATGCGCGCGCACCTCTCGTCCCCAGCGAGGATTTCAGCGCTGGGGTCAGAACAGTGCAGGCGCAGTGGGTCGCCGCAAAGATCGCAGTAGAGAGTACAGTAGGAGCAAAGTTTTTGATCATGTAACATACAGTTCAATGCAACTTTAATTCTCAAAATTCATTAAATTGTCATTCTTGCTTACCCCAGCAGTGCTGGGGTTGCTGGGGTTGAATGCACGCCACTGCCAAAACTGACAAAACAGTCGCAACGGTTAAATCAAATCAATGTTATCAAGCTGTAACAATTGCTCACGGCTGCTCACTGTATAGGAAGTACAGCATGCACACCAATTAATAACGACAGGGTTATCTCAGAAACAGAATTACCGCTATCTCTGCAGCTACTTTGACCGAAAGGTCCTAAGTTTCGAAACTCGACGTTGGCGAATTTTTGTCAGTAGCAATGTATCTACGTCGGATTTAGCCGCTGTCAGGAATAGAATTCTAGTGGCCGGCTGCTCTGATGTGTCCGCTGTGGTTTCTCCAATCAATACCAAACGAATGCCGGAGCAGTACACTAACAAACGGTCATGAAACGCGCGTAATTATTTACTTCCTCTTTCTTGGTTCTAACCTCTATCCTCACACACATATACACCCACACACTTCCATGCACTTCACCACCATACATGTTGAGAGGGTAGTGAGGAACAAAGTTGTCCCGGCTGGGGAGATACCTGAAGCGGAAAATGTCTCGCAAGCTGAATTGTAAGTCCGCGCCTTATCTCACCACGAGTGAGGAATACCGCTACCGTCGCGACAGCTAAAAGAGGCGGATTCGATGGTGTACCGGACTGTCATACCCAAGTTTGCGGGTTCAAACCCGATCGCAGCCGTGGATTTTTAAGGGCGGAAAAATCCTTCGTACGCGTTCCTTCGGAGGGGAAGTAAAGCCGGCTGCCCCATGTTAGTACATTTACTTGCATGTAAACGATCCTCAAGCCTATGACGCCTCTGAGATAAATTCAAATCGCCTGTTTCGTCGCCCGAGATAATACCTTCTTTCTCCGCTAGATGGTGAAAGGAGCGTAGTAGAAATTTGCGTGGTCAGACGGAAGAGCGGGCCTGATGGCCCGAGTCTCGCCACGTAAAATAAGGCATTAACTAAGTTCTAAGGTTCGAGGGAGACAGACCTGGTCGCACACGGCGAGCGCTGTGACCGCGGCGAGGTCCAGCACGCTGACCCTGGAGGCAACAGCTGCAGCAAGGGCTTATCAGCGACACCGCGTACTCGCGCAATAAACGGCTTATCGTCGGCGGTGGGCGCCGCGAGAAACGCTGGCGGCCAGCGGCGGCTCGCACAGGTACTGGATTTCTCCAGCGGCCCGCTCTCCGCTCCGCTCTCCCCTCCCGCGACGGGTCCTGCCTCCAGCACTCCTGCCTGCCCCCGCCCCCGCCCCCCGCTGTGCCATGCCGTTCCTCCGTGCCTCGCACCGACCGAACAGCTGAGAGCGAGCCTTCGAGTACGATGTTCAGTCTTGGATGCCTGGGATGAGCCGCGCCTACGCCATTCCGGCTGACGTTTCGACCAACGTATTGCGGCCTACTTCAGAGCTGTACTACTGCCAGGTAGAAGCTAAATAGTGTGGTCGCCTTTTACATGTCTCTTGTATGAGAGTGCACCTTCTACAAGTATTGTGTTCTTGTGTAGGACGTATTCTCTTAAACGAAGCTTGTGGAAGGACTAGTACGAGTACTGACTTCACTACCTGGAAGCTGTATAGCTTCGAAAAATGCTGGGAAGAATATGTTGGGCGAAAAGACTGCCTTCACGACACAGACGCGGATCATTCCCGACAGCTCGCTTCGCTTCATTCAACAGATGCCGGCCGCGGAAGCTACGCAACCCTCTAGTGCGATTTTTCTAACTCTGCCCTTCAAGCCCCTATGGCCACGCTGGAATATTACACGGCATTTCGCGTCTTTCTCCGTCATGCCGCTAGAAGGCGCATGTTCGCAAGCACTGCTTGATACGGTCGCGATCGTGCGGTATCTGGCGGCACGACTCTGAACGCCGCGAAATACCGGGACATATTCCACCGCGATGACGGGTCTTGAGGGGCAAAGTTAGAAAAGTCGCAGTATAGGAGTACGATGCCCATTTGCTGTAACCCGACGAAGAGGTCGCACTATTAGAGACGAGATAGAGACAGCGAGAAGAAATTGCCCTTGACTACTCCACCCCATGACCAACAGAAACTGGGTTAGGCCCAACAATAGCCTGATCACAGACTAGCAGTGCACTGCTCCCATCAAATATATATGTACAAAGGAAAATTCCGCGACCTGTAGGAGGAATAGAAATGTGTCCTGTGAGAGAGAGAGTGTCTGAGTACTTCGTTTCCGGGCGGGTCAACTTCTTTCGCTATCAGTCCCGAGAGTGCAGTTGTATTGCATAGGGGTTGCGATGTTCCTCCTTGCTGGACGTTAGATCCGGACTTGACCTACCGTGGCTTGTCGGTTTTCCTCTCCAAGTATCTCCCCAGCAAGGCATCGCCCCAGCCGGGATAAGATCTAAGCTCTCGATTGGATACAGTCAGCAGTGTAGGGCATTTAAGAAAGTGAGTGTGTGAGGGGGAGAGAAGGGTACACGGATGAAGGAGATATCGCATGGGGTCCGTGGCCCTTTTTTTATGATACTTCTCCAGAATTAGCCTGGTATTGATTAGAGAAATCACGGGAAACTACTATCACAGTCGGCCGCTAGAATTCTCCTCTAGACAATGGCTGAATTCGACACGGCTATATAGCGAGAATCAAAAATCAACCACCTATGCCGAAAATACGACGATAGATATTTCACCAGGTGCACCAAAATAACAATACCCATAGCGAAATATCTAAATACTAACTATTGTATTTGCGCGTTATTCTCCTGTTTTTCTTTGTTGTAACACATGGCCAGCGTACAATTGCCCTGTTCGATCGGCGACGCCTTCTCAGCGGTGCGTTTCTTTACATAAACAATGTTTTTGAAGGAAATTACATTTTATTAGAATTAACATATCTGAAATAGATGCTATTTATGCTATAAAATATGAATTTCATCGCGTCTTCATTATTAGGTTCATAGAAATTAAATGACTTCAGCAAAGCACAGAACCAAATGTTGGTGACTTTTCTTGTAATGCAAATTTCAATAAAATAAGTATGTGATGTTTGTCCCCGTGATTTTATTACAAACAAAACGGTTTTGGTTGAAATCAAAACACTTTTTTGGAGGTGGAGGACTTCAATTTTTACTTACGTGTTTTTCTGTTATAATTTGTGATTTAATTTATGATGACAAACGATGAATACGCATTATTTATTTTATTTTATTTAACTTTTTATTTCTTATATAATTTATTAATACATTTTAGAGTATTTTCTTTGATCACTCGATATTGTCACTGTCAAAAAATGTTTGCATTAAAACTGAAGAAACATGTGACACGAAAATGACTTTCACGGCACGTTAGAAAGACCCGCAAACACTACAGTAAATTCGACGAATATCGTATATAATACAGTTGCAATTCGTTTGAAAAAACATTTCAATTAATACTTTAAAAAAAATGAAACTATTTCGGTGGAATATCCCAGAAACACGACGACATTGGGCGACGACGCGTCGAAAGCTATGATGAGGCAACAGCGTTCTACGCTGCGTCACCCGGACAAGCAAGAACATTCACACGACTGGCCGCGGAAGCCAACGGCACCTAGACAGGGTACCATCGAAAACGCTTAGGGTGCAAATTTGAAAGTTTTTCCACTTTCAGAAAAACCGCTGTGGGCAAATATTCACCAGACTCTCGGTAGCCGTTGGGTGGGTATGATTGACCACCCACTATATGGGAGGCACTATATGGGAGGTCGCTGATACCTGACGCGGAGACAGGTTGTCACCGAAGCATAGGATATTCCCCAGGATTCGGCCTGGGGTTTCTATCCGCACTGTAATAGCGTTTTCCATTTGTTGCACTGAAAACCACCCTAGTGCTGGGCACATACGTCATCGCTCCGCAACAGTGCTGCCCCACACGCGTGAAGGGCAGACGTGGGGCAGCCACGAATGAATCGGATTCCGGAACTGAGTCAGTGCGTGTACGCTACGCAATGAGATTACAGACAGCTGTTCTTTGGTCTGCCACACTGACAGAACTCGTAAAATAAGAATTTTGGAATTTTGGTCGTTATAATTTTTATAGTGATAATTTTTATTATAACAGATCTTGTACGAAGTCTTTTGGTAATTGTTTACCCCTTAATTCATAAAGTATTAACGCGTGTGATTCTTTATTTAAAAACTACCGAAAACTTCAAAAGCTAATCTGTCGAAAGTTCATTTCTCGAGATTTGCCAATGATTGATTTCGAACATAGTACACTAGATTTCGAAACGAACGGCTTCTGCAGAATTATTTGGTTATTGAAAACTATAAAAATATTAATATGAGCATTTCCGCTTGCGCATGCGAGAAACTTATTGGCACATTGTAACTTTGAATGATTTTGTAAGGGCATAGATTTGATTACTAAATAGCACTGAATTTGTTAACATGCAGTAATTCACGGTTAAATATTACGAAAACACAACCTGATGTTCCGAACCTTGTTAAGGTACAATGTTATTTTAAAGCATTTCTTGTAAAACATGGTATTCTCCGTCATTCGAAGTACTCTGTGTGACAGGAGATCCTCAATTGCCTTTACAATTTCACCATGAATCCAAATCAACTTTCATAACTTTGGTACCTAACCTCAAAATGGCCCGGTGCAATGGACTGCACCGTTGAGCTCGTCAGTGCAGGTTAGGGCGCCCCGAGTGCACCCTGGTTCAGTGTCATTGTGCGAATAGAACATGCGCTTCCCCTCACTGGTGCCCCCTAGCGGCCGAATGGAACACGAAAGCTGCACTGAGTGTGCACTGGGTGCGCACCAGTGCGGCGAATGGAAAACGCTATAAGACGCTAACAAGGTTTGGGTTGAGCCGAGGGTAAGCCCTGGGGGCAGAGACACCGGCTCGTCTCCATGCACCTGAAATATCCCCTGAATCGCCGAGGCGACTACAATGATTTTATTACTTCTCTCGATACAGCGGAGTAGGTTAAGCCTACTCTTAGTCGTCAAAAGCACTTCAAAGCTTGTCTCTACGCGCTTTGACGATAGCGAATTTGCTGCTGAAGTCACAAAATCCAGAGCGTTCGTCACCACTCAGAGTGACATCATTTTAGGCAGTATTGTTTGAGGGTTATTTAGCGGAATTGCAGGAAGTATAATCTTGGTGCGATATCACATTGTTCTTCCCAACTATGGAGGGAGAAATATCGTCTGAAGAACTGACCTATCACAGATGTCAGTGTGATGGTGGGTCTTTCGAGTCCGAGGAGAGTGATGAAAAGGCTAATAGCTACGTATTTGTCCACATGGAGCCTGAATACCTCCGGGTACATACAAAGCAATGTAATATACTACAGTCTTTTACACAGAGTGACGAATTATTTTTTCACATTTTATTAGAAGGTAAAAATATTCCACAGGCATAACGAATTAAATTATGAAGATAATTCTTTATAAATCCTCTTGTTAAGGGGTAGGTGATCTAATAATAAACAAATTGAAGCTCAAAAGTGAAAACATTAAGGCAATATAAAGAATTGTGAAAATCTGAATTTTGCTACGACAATGAATATCGTATGAATACGAGTCGAATGAAATCTTGAATTATGAGTCGTTAAACATTTTCATATCCTCACTGCCAAAGAGAAACTATTTCGATTTACTACTTACTCTGGTTTTGTCTTCCTAGCACAAAAGGTTTAGTGCGAATCTTCCTAATAAGTCTTTCTAGAAATAAAATCAGTCATCTAAGGTTGTCAAAATGATGAAGTGTCTTTTCCAAGTGCTGTGTCGACTGTCACGAATATCTCTGGAAGAGATCGAATTATTCTCAAAATGTGCTATTTAAGTTTGAAACACACCATGCATTGGAATAACCATCTAAACTTTCTGCAGTGGGATACTATATGCAATGTATTTTCCCTTTAGTTCTCACTATTCAATCATATCCAAGTTGGCAACAATAGATTACACGTTGTAACTTAATGGAGAGTAGCTGAAGTTTAGAAATATGTTACGAACACAAGATTTGCAAGTCTGATGAGATTAAAAGTGAGCTTACATTAAAAAAGCTACGATTTCTTTTTCGAAGAATTTTATGCAGAATACATCTGACTTGACGTAATATTCTGGAGATACATGCTATAAAAGATCTGACCTTGCAATGTCTAACTAATTGTACACCATACGTATTTTGTGGGATATGAACGTCACGATAACGAAAAATTATGGAGGAACGAGATTTCACGAAAAGTTCCCGAAACAATTTCACAGACTGTAAAATAAACAATAATGAGAGTGTTTTATCACAATGCAATATTAAATATATGCAATATTTTATTCTCATCCCTTAAAAGATCCGTAAAACATATTGTAAAAATGATCAGAGAAAAGTTGTCATTCGCATTTTAAATAAATATTTAGTGGCAATGACTAGTTTTCTTGTATGTTCAAATTTTAAGCAGAAATTATACTTTCAATGCGCAATCATGAGTATAATCATCACGAAACATTAAATGATTTACGGCTGTAATTAAAGGAAAATACTCAAACTCTTGTAAAAGGGAAATGTTAGTTCCACTAATCTACTGATAGAGCACATTTTCGACACTAGCTTGTCAGCTAGGCAAATGCCGGAGCAGTTTCCTAACAAACGGGCCACGGCCGCGCGCGATCTTTCCATCCTCTTCCTTGTCCTGACCTCGTCCCTTACGTACACACACTTATTCTTGCATGCACTGCTCTACCACTCATATCAGGACACCAGTCAGGAGCTTAAAAGCTTGTTCCACAGAGGGTAGTGCCCTGTTGGGGGAAGATACCTGTTTTGGGGGGAGGGATCCACAAGCCAATGTGTAGGTTGGCGCCGGATATTTCCATCCAGGAAGGGGACATCACCGCCACCTCTCTTGATAAAAACATGCAGTACACTTACAGGACTAATGACAGCAGTTGACGCGCCAGGAATCACCAACAATCAATCATCAATTAATTAAAGTTACATTTTCACAATGCTAACAAGGTAAGAGGTACAAAGGGAAAATCAATGTTATCATTAAACTATAACTGTGAATAAATATATTACGCTTTCCTCTCGCTACAGTCATTTACAGTCTGAGGACGTCTGAAGTGCCTGGAAACATTTACTTCAACCACTGTCCTCGCCTAAGTACTTAACAAACAAGCACCAACCACCGGAGCGGAAAGCTCTCACTGAAAGCAAGTGCTGTATCAGGACTCTCCTAATCACGTCTCGTCACCGGATGTATGAATACTCAGGATGTTTGAAAATATACGTTACTAATTAACTTAGTAACATAGTAACATCATCTTCTAAGAAGATGAACTGCCTTAGAAACAAATTGTTTCCATTCGTAAAATATTATTTCTAATCATCATCATCATCATTATTATTATTATTATTATTATTACTATTATTATTGTTTTAAAGACTTAACCTGAGAAAAGCGTGATTATTAATTTTAATAAAGTAATCCTCTTTGAAAATATAAAATAACAAATTAATATTGCTCTTGCAAAATATATATTTTGATAACCATTCAGAATTTTGTCGTTCTTTCATAACTCTTGCATTATTCAGTGTTATGGTCCCTAATGCCAGTTTAGAATTTCCAGCTTGTTTTTTTTCTCTCCGGTAAGACCAAAGTAAACAGTTCCTCACAATCTCAAGGCTGTCATCCTATGACGAAATGAAGACCACCAAAAGAAGAGGCGGTGGATCTATCTTCAACCAGGAACTGGGAACTACCTACGTACAGGGACGAAATCAAAATTTCCGACGAGTCTAAATATCGAGTAGGATGACGTAGATAGATTCGTCCGTTGTAGATGAAAAACAATATCCGACCTTCGAGCCGAAAGGAAGAAACTGAGATAACTGAAATAACCGAAATCTGAGGCATAATGAAACCTCTCCTGCAACTCGTGGTGTCAACAAATTTTGTTATTTACATAGTGCCTTACGGCACTAAGGGTGCTTAAATTTTTGAAATAACCCATTCTATAAAAATAATCATTTTACTTATTTTGTAATCTTTAGTCGATTAAACAGCCTGAAAAACAGTGAACATGTTACTAGTATATCCAGACTAGTTTTTATACGCCGTAGTTTCACGCGAGGCATTCACAATTAACCAAATACCTGGGGATCGAGAAATTTTATCTGAATTATGCATGTCGTACAGCCAAACTATGTCAATACGTTATCAGTGACCCTAACTAGTCATTATGCCTTATCTAGAAAGCATGTCTAAATATTTTAATACTGTATGTGTCAATCGCCTTTCCATTCGGGCGATGATTGAGGAACTGCGTTAAGGGAGGGGACACAGGACGGATATATGCTTTTTAACTGAAAACATTCCATTTGCAGTTATTGTAACTTATCTCTTGCAACTTTCAAATTTTCAAATAACATATTAAAAGTTACGTATCTCAGTTTATTATGTTATCTGCAACTGAATACTTCATTTGTTTCGAAATTGAGTAAACAGAAAATGTATAGCATTTGTTGTCTTTTACAATATACGTGGGATTTGTGAAAGTATTTCGTATATTCGTGTTCCTAAATTTCAAAATACTTGCGAATTTCCTAACATTAATCTTACCTCTTTCGAGTTATCCTGCAGTTTCTCTAAAGTACATATACTACGTTCATAAACTTTTATAAATTTATATTTAATATAAATTTAACTTTTATAAATTTATATTTAAAAATTAAAAAAAATTAAAAACGGGCCAATCTTACTATCATGCACGCATTCAGCCTACGTGAGCTAGAGTTAAACAACCGGAGGATCAAAAACTGGAATTCGTGTTTGTTTTTTCTTGTCTTTTTTAGATGCAAAGGGGAACACGTGGGTCCCTTTCTCCTGGAATCCGTCCCAGATTTGTCTTTCAAATGCCCTCGACCTTTCCCGAAAACTGTTTATATTGTTTATCAGTAAAGATTCAAGATCATTCGATTCTCGACTACAAGCACCGTTCGTCAGGTCTATCAAGGTCACTTCAGGTCTATTTTTATAATAATATAAACAAAAACAAACTTCACTTGTTATTGCTTTGACGCGTGATGGAGTATGTTGACATCACTCATCTAATCAGACTGGCTTTTGCGTCATCTAATAGCGTATATTTCTAAATACCAAAGGAAATCTTAAAGCGAATATTTCCTTTCTTAGTCATTATGAACCATCTCTCATCCCATCCTATAGACAGGTATACACTACTAATTTCACTACAAGAGCAGATTATTATTATTATTATTATTATTATTATTATTATTATTATTATTATTATTATTATTATTATTATATTTATTATTATTATTTATTATTATTAATTATTATTATTAATTATTATCAATATTTAAAGAGGCCGTTGCAAGGAAATTAAATATTTAGTCTTGTCCTGTGTTCTTTTAAACTGATGCTCAGGGTATCGCCAATATTAAAAGTAATCTTGAAAATCATCGAGATATAATTTTGAGACTATCAACAATTTACCACAATCCACAGTTTAAAACCTACTGTATAAGAGCGTATTGTGTCTAGCTTGATTACATCAAACACTGGGCATGTGATGTACGTTATTCTTTGGTCGTTACTTCGAATTTTCTTCTCATGAATTCAGTCTTACTTTCTGGCAGTTCCCTTGCTGAAGTTTCGCCCGACTTTAAAAGCATCCAACATTGAGGCTAAAGTGTTTACGTGATGTGTACGCAAAAAAAAGCGTGCTTGGCCTTGGACCCCCTACAATTTTCGTAGAAATAATCCCGACAAACGTGGCTATTTTCCTCCTCTTTAAATTCACATCATGATATACCATTTGATTGTCAGAAAGCTACCGATTTTCTTGTGTGTGCGAATGTGTATGTATGTAGGTGTGAATGTGAATGAATTTGTGTGTGTGCGTGTGTACGTGAGCGTGTGCGCGCATGCCTGCGCGTGCGCGTGTGTGCTTGCGCGTGCGCTTTTCCCTTGCAAATGTTGAAAACGGCTAAATATTCCAAATTTTTATAATAATTTTTTTAAAATATTTATTCATTGTCGAATCAAGGCTTTTAAAGTCCTCGATAATGGATTAAGTGCCAGGCAGAATCACAAAGGACTCTTAATGTCTGACAAAATCCTTTCCTGATCTGAAACATTTTTAGGTCCAGGTGCCTGGATGAGTGGGATTATTTCCCCTTTGTAGCATTAGCTGTTCCAAGATGTTGCAACTTTAACCCATGTTTCACGCATATTTAAAACTCCGTTTTTTGTTCAAGACTTCGAACATAACCCCCGACTCCAGAATTACATGTTCTTTGCATCCTTAGGAATATTTTCGGCATCCTTTCAGTTGGTAAGAAAGTACCTTATTTGCCTCACAGTGATTCTAAATAGCTTGACTTATGCATTTAAATTTATTGTAAAACCATTCATTACCACCAATTTTTATGTAAGTAGAACATTATAAAAATAATTTTGTTGCTAATTGACACATTAGGACAGAGTGGATCGCATTGTTGACTTTGCTCAAGAAATTTTACACCGAACTGTGTTGCACACTATCATAGACGCTCTTTTCTGTTGTAAAGTCAGCACAACATGAAGCCTTCACGACACAAACGCACACATTTACTCACTCATGGGAAGATTACACAATTGCGACCAAACTTTGGATTCAATTCTGCAACCCTTCGGAAGAAAGAGCTGAGTCGGAAGAAGAGTCAACATCAGTTGCCACAAAGACAGCTAATGGTACCGCAAACAAAGTCTTCAACGTTTGTTTTCACTTCAAGCCTGGAGTGAACTATATTATCTGCGAACAAACCTAATGACCTAATATAATCTTCCCAAGTAACGCACATTTAACTGTTCATTCAAGGGGCAAAAGGACCAAACAAGAACTAGTACAACAACAACAACAACAACAACAACAACAACAACAAAAGCAACGCGCCCAGCAGCTTCGATCCGAACGAGAGTGGGAGTTCTTGGATATCTGAGTTTAATTTATTTTGACGTCCCTCTTTCAAGTTTGTTGAGAGGTTTACAGCCTGCATCTAACACTTAATCTTTAATAAGTATTAAATATTTTCTAACTAGTCTGTAAACATTAAGATTAATATCTTGCCATCTCTTAACAACAAACCTAATAACCGAATATAATATTCCCAAGAAACGCACATTTAACTGTGGATTCAAGGGGCAAAAGTATCAAACAAGAACAAGAACAACAAAAACAACGTGCCGTTACGTTTCGCGCTCCATGCACTGTTCAAAACGTGGTGCCTTATTGCCCGAAAACGTTACAAAGTGGTTCTCACGATATTATGGTATATGAAATCCAGTCGCTGGGCTCGAAGTAGCGTGAACTTGGCCATAGAGGCGGCTGAGATTCATCGTTCTGAATAAGGGACTATCACATTGACAGGGCCACGTAGTAAAATTGTACCATATTAAAACTCTCTGCTACCTTGAGCTTTTTCATCAAAATTCAGTGTAAATGTGTTGTGTTAATTTGCAAATAACTATTTTTTTTCCAATTATTAATCTTCGTAGTGTTGACTGTCAAAAGAACGGGAAACAAATTCCGCCCAGCATCATACAGCAAAATCTGGGTTACATTGAGAGCGTTGACACACGCAGTAGATTTTACGGTACATTTTTAAACGGGCGTTGCGGGCAAGGTCAGTCGGATGCCCTGCTGCCTACCTCCTCCCGCGTCCGCTTCCGCCCCGGCGACGGGGCCAGCGTCCTCCACGAGCGCGTCCGGATCCATGAGAGCAGCGGCAGCGACGGCGGCGGCGACAGCGGGGGAGCACATGCGCCGTGTGGTCGACGCAGCGACGTGGGCACTCAGCTGTTCTGCAGCGCAGTGTGCACCGCCGCTGCTGCGGCCGCCGCCGCCGCCACCGCCGCCGCGGCGGCGCTCGCGACGTGCGTCACGGCGCCGGCAGAAGGGGACGGCGGAGGGGGGCACGGAGAGCAGGGGCGCGCGGCGACGGCGGGGCGGGGGCGGTGACGGAGGCTCGAGCACCAGCTGTTGGCCCCGGCCGGCGGAAGAAGGGCCGTCGTAAGGCCCGAGAAGAACGCGGGGGTGGGAAAGGCCCCCGACGGAGGTTCGCGCGGAAAGACATAGGGGGGGACCGACGTCAGAAGCTTGCGGAAACCCCGAATCCGCCTTGCCCGTTTCCGGTACCACGGGCGAGAAGGGCCGCGCGGAGGGGAGGAAAACCAAGGGAGTTCGGGGCTCTGCTTGCTGTTCGTCGCTCTAAATATCAACAACGGGCCACGGTATTTCACGTATTTTATGTTCTCGGGACCGTATGGTCACGCTGACATGACGCAAGAAATCAAGGTTCTGTGTTAATTCAAGAACGCGGTTTACAAATACTACGTAGGAACTCATTCGTGCGAGCTGTATGGTTAAATAGGTTTTTCATCTCAAATTTATTTTTAAAGTGACAATTTCAAGAAAAAATGAACGGATGAATTTGTATTATTTATTTGTACATCAGATTAAATGCGAGCATTTGTATGCACTGCGGCAGTGAATTGGCTCCCGAAATAAGTCTTCAGAAATCGGTATCATGTCTCCCTTAACACGCAAAGAGCTATGATAGCTAGTGAGTTATTAATGTATTATAAAAAAATTCTTATATTTTAATATTATGACAGCCAACTGAAGGCCAGTCAATACTGACTTTAAATTTACTGCTTATCGTCGGTGTAAAAGATTAGTCATATATCCAAAAAAACATTAATTATTGAAGAAATATGTTTAGTAAATACTGTATGTTTACTGGTAAAATTTCATTAAGATAGTTCACAAGGTACTGAAGACAAAAGACTTTTGTTTTAGTTGTTTTCTGTCGCGAATAAAATGGCTCCACACCGATTAAACCTGTTCTCCTGCAAAATGACAAGGAAGCTCGGAGATACTTCTATGTGGTTTTTCTAGAGCACCGACGCTATGTAAGGATCAAAATAAGAGACGTACTTCTTTAAAATTCAGAGATCAACAAGAAATAATGTTCAATCTGCGTAATACTTCGGTTGCGATACAACGGAGTGCAGTACTTTTCTTTCGTTAAACAAACCACTCATTCTTTGGTTAGGCCATAAATGGCGACGGAATATTTGCTTTCCTAGTACGACCTTTAGTGCACAGTTGATAACGACGAAGGAAACGACTAAGAATAGCAATGACTTTCGTACTAAAAATTTTGATTATTTCTAGTAACTTCATTAAACCAAACCAAAATAAAGCTGTGAAACTACTTATTTCTCTCGGAAGAACAATTCAAATGTGTAATTATAATGAAGAATGCGTTTTGTGCATTCGCACTGTGGTGCAAATTCATTATCCCTGACCATTCAAGTTTAACATTCGGGAACATGAGAAAATATTGTTCACCAGAATTAATCAACTGTTTAGCTAGTATATTGAGAAGGACTCGTACATTCTTCACAATAACATTTGGTTTTCCCCAAAGATGTACCCTAGCTGCTCTAGAGATTCAAAATTGATGTAATTAAATTTAAATCTTAACGTTTCATAGACTACAGCTCTCAAAAGAATGTGATTTAAAACTAAAAAGAAAAAGGACATTCCACAATTATGGGGGAAAAGTTTTAAAGAAGATTCGGAGTTTTTTATTTTGGAGGTTTTCCACCTCATCGGAAATTTCAAAAGTCCTTAATCTTTGAAAAATTAGTTATTTCATCACGAATTTTTATATATTTGACGATTCAGTTTAATAATTAACTAATTTTTTAATCAAGTAAATTCACGGGAATATAAATATTCTGGTTGGATGGAATAATTTTAGGGATTTCACGGTATATCATGTGCATACCGTATTGCTGAAAATGAAAATTTGAAACAAATGTTTTCTCAGTATTTACACTGGTGTCTCTTGTCTCCATAATCAAGACAGTTCATTTGTAATGAGAACGGTTGTAGATAGGACTAATTTTCTAGCGTGAAGTGGAAAGTTTCGTGCGTGGTAAGCGGAAAACTCTTGGGCTGATGGAAGCAATTAAGCAACTTCTCCGAAGAAGTGCCGAGTCTCACTGTGGAGAACCGCAAACACTACAGACGATTCAATCGTTGGAACAATGGGTCCATTCCCAGCACACTAGCGCTCGTCGCAGCCTCGGCTACTGGGAAAACAGGGCTCTGAAGGCCGTATCCGCAAACACGAAAAGTGTCAAGGACAGAGAATTTTCGCGTCACGAGTATGTTTACGACTTCGGCGCGATCGCTGGCGATCGCTATGGAACAAACGAAAACAAGTGACAGTGCCCAGTGCCTACTCAAAATCGAATGCATCAATTGAATCAACTGGTCTCCTAGTTGTTCAGTTAAGTACAGGATGTAGGTCGTCAGCAATTTAGATCAAATGATCCGTGTGAACGCGATGGCGAACTACAAGGGACTATTCTGAACAATTTGTTCGAGTATCTTGTATCGTGCACTGATAAGTTCTCAACTCAGAATGATGGCAAAGCAGGTAGTGCTCTCTAAACTCTGCAAATAGTTTTCAACAATAACAGATCTCAAATGTATTTTTTATTCGTTGTAGTGAATGTGACTTTTTTATGGTGTATCACAAAATCCTCTACTAAAAATTACTTTCGTGGAAACTTCAAGATCAGCATCATATTCAAACTAGTGTGGACACGCAAATTTCTATATTCAATTAATTTCATTAACAACCGTGATAGTAATAATTCAAAATTTTCAAAGATTTGAGGCTCCTACGGGGAATCGAACGTGGGCCTCCTAGTATGCGGCCTGCTGCCCTAGCAACCTGAGCTATCGACGCGACCGATGCTTTGAACAGTTTCGTATGCTCGGATTGCCGAAATCAGAAGACCACGTGGGTTATTAGTGTCCTCCCAAAGAGGAGTGATTCTTGTAAGCCTCTTTATTAATTTCGGAATTTTACCTTTACCTTGTCTCGATTTACGAAGTCGTTTTTGTCAAAAATGACTTACACAAGGGCGGGAATATATTCAGCAAACGCCGAGGTCTAAAACACTTGATGTAGTAATCATATTCATCAGGTGACAGTATCAACACCTCACTGCAAAAAATGCACACACAATACATGTGCATTATTTTACAACACTTTGCCAGATGACATTAAACGATTAAAATCGATACAAAAGTTTACGTCCCAAGTAAAATCTTTTCTATTGCATAACTTTCTATACAATTAGAGACTAAACCGAGCATCAAAAAGGAAAGTAATATTAATTTTAGCAATGATATTTAATGGTTTGTTTACCATTTGAATTGTAACTCTAACTCTGTAATTCTAAAAAACTTGTTACAAGTATTGCACCTCAGCTACTGGGTCCATGACCCCCCATTTCCACCTGTTTTTTCATCCGGTTTCCTTGATACTTTGAGAGAATTTTGAGATGGCCTCTTGTTTTGCTTCTGGACATATGTAACTTCACTATCATATGAAATTTAGTGAAGATATCATAAATATGATATCTTCACTATCATAAATGTAACTTCACTATTTGTGTAGTTCAGTGGAATATACAGAAGCTCTCGTTACAAAAAATACCTCAGATTCTAGATTGGCATTAATGAAGAATGGCAGATCCAATTTTTTCGAAAAAGAAGAAAGAATTTAAATGTTACTTCCGGGCGCGGCTACCGTGTCACCCGGTGCAGCTTCTGCCAAAGGGACTGGGCATAGTGACGTTTCTTTGCGTTTTCGGTTAAACTGTCGAGCGAGGCAAACATCGCTTTCTGCGTATTAGAGAACCATAATAGAATCAAGTTTTATCTGTACTATTCATTTAATCTATTAAATTTACTCAAATTCATTCATGCACGTTACAAACACAGTACGCAGCGACGTATCAATGAACGGTGAACTCGAAGCCCTATGTAAATTAACAAAATTCCTGGAATGCTCGAATTATTTTTTTCTTCAGTGTCTTGTACTTTAGTCTTAACTAAATAGTGTGTTAACTAATGTTTTGTGCTTTAGAGATTCGATACATGACACATGCAAAACATTTGCAGCTAAAATGCCGCATGCGGCCCGCAACTGCTTTGAAAAAAATTATTATACCAACCAAATACAATACAATTGCACAATTCATCTTATTTTTATTTAAATATATATTAATTTTCTCGTTGTATGTACATTAATCATTAAGTATGTTGAATAAAAGTCGTATCTAATGTATAATGGTTTCAGTATCATCTCAGAAGATAAGGGGAAAAAATCTAAAATTACGGTGCGGCCCTTGGCTTAACTAGAATTTGATATGTGGCCAATAATACCTTCCAAGTTGGACAGCTCTAGTTTAGGCGATAGTCATGTTCACACACGGACGGAGAGAGGCAGACGGACGGAGAGACAGACAAACAATAGACGTTTTGAAGAAAGAAAAACCACTTTTTCGGTGTCAGGGGACCCCAAAACTTGTATTTCCGTTGAAATCTCGAAATTGATTTTCCGCAGCATTACATAACTTTCCCTATACTACGTATATTACTCCGTATATACGTATGTATACGGGAAAGTAGAAATTGAAAGTAAGGCAAAGAGTTACAAACTATATTTGTCCTGGGTTTCCTCAATCAGTACTTTCAATACACGGAGATCCCAACAATAATTGCACTACGGTATAAAAGGTCTTTAAAAATAAACTTTATTTTGAACCATAGACACTGAAAATTAGTATTTGAAGGGAGTGTAAATTTAAATCAGGAAAGTGGATGGAAGTCTATCCTTTTACCGATGAACCAGAACAGGAGTGTTCTCAAATGTGTATTTTAGCGAGGAGGAGGGTTTTTGAAAATATTACATTAAAAAAAATCCAGAATTTCCATTTCAATCCAGTCTCTTTATTTTTATTAACACTTGGCATTTATTTCTCAGTATTTAATGACCCTGCCCACTTTAAAAATATACATTTCTTTAATTATTAGAAATTCACCATTTTCTTGAAAAATGAAAATGATTTTTTTTTAACTTTCCCCTGACTCCCCCTCCTTCTGTGAAGTTTTTCCTAATAATAAAATTCACATGATCATAAAAATTAGAAAAACTGTTGCAAAATATAATTGTGTCAATCACTGATGAATTTCCGATGCTCCTTATTAGAGATTGCAATTTCTAATTTTCCCTCATTAAACAGATCATTAAAAACATTCAACATGAATGAAAAAGACGATGACCAAGATTACTGATGGCCATATTATACTCTCAAATACAGAACTAAAGAAAGATAACTATATAGTCCTCATAATAATAAAAAAAATACTAAAAATATGAAAGACCTTAAGAGTAAAAACTGATCTCATGTGTACAATAGTGACAGACTAGCAGAAATAACTAAAGAAAACATTCGATCCAATATATTTGTACTGCTTGAGTGTTCAATTAATCTTCACGATGAATCACCTGCTTAGGGCTATGGCAGCCATTCCCAAAGTGTTCAATATTAACCTTCTGGAATCACTTTGAACTTTCTTAGAGGTCAATAGTTTCTAATACAAAAATGTTGGAGGGTTGACAACAGATAAAAACTGACTCTCATTCATCATTGACCACTTATTAAATTATTATTATTTGTTGGTTAGTTCAAAATATATAAAATTTAAATAGGTAATGTCGAATTAATTAAAAAGAAAAGATGTTTTATCTCATCTACACAGTCAAAACTGTCCCTTGAACTTTTTGCATGACACAACATGAAGCACAAACTTCACATCAGTGCATGAGTTGTCATTTCAAACAAAGCAAAACAAGTACCAGTAAAGGAACAGTTGTGTACATAAACATTAGACGCATGTAGGAATATAATGACTTTTCATTATTTTTAATAAGTGAATTTAATTTGTGGATGTTTTTAATTTTAATTTTTACTTCATAAATAAAAAAACTGTTCATATTTTTTGTGCTTTAATTTAACCTCTTGCAGATTTCAATATTAAATGTTGTACGGAATTTTTATTACTGAATAAATATTGCACAGAGCCATTTCCAAACATTGTTATTTTGGTTTGGTTAAGATAATTACTGTGAGGGAATAATGGTTTTCATAATTGTTGTAAAAGGAATATGTAGCCAGAAACATTTGGGAAAACTTAGACTGAGGGAATGTAACAATGAATCCTCTACCTATTTGAGACCTCTGAGTTATTACCAGGCATGATTTTCAAGTTTCCAAACTAGTGAAAGTGTACAGCTAATGAAAATATTTATCCCAAACATACGCAACTGAATTTATATAACTCCCTGACAACCCAAAATCCTCTGTTATAACTGTCATCATTAAAGGGAGACATTTAACAGGCATACTTCTTTTCAAATTAGAAATTAAAAATCAGCTATAATAGTGAAATCTTGAAAAAATATCATGAAATCACTCCCAAAATCCATGAATTTTTTTAAACTTTTGATTCATTTTAGTTGTTCTCATTAAGCGAGTTGACTTTAGTTTGCAATTCTTAATATTCATTGGTTCTCGTTGATAACTCATTGGTTCTGAAGTTTAATATTCCAAGCTCCAAAAGAAATTATTGTCAATCTCACTAAGTGATTCAGAATATTAGGTAAGTAAAAAGATAAAACAAGAAAATTACACCACAAGACAAAGTTAAAATATCTATGCTTCTTTCTCTTTTTGGTTGATATTTAATAAATCTGTGCAACCATTTTTTAAATTTTATTCTACCAATATAATGAAGACCCAGTTTGTGGCAAAAAAAAACAACATAAAACAGAAATTTCATTGAGAAAGAAACTTCGATCAGCTTTTTCTTTGGTAATAAGGATTAGAATAATAAAAAATTTTCTGTAAACACATTCATAGCATATTCTTCACAGAATATTTGATTCTATAGAAATTTCTAAATTGAAGTTTACAAACTATCACTAACTGGCTGGATCTTATTTTAAAATATATTTCATTAATTTACACTAAAGTTAAGAGAAAGATAAAAAAAACATCATGCAATCTGCATTGGTATTGTTTAAAGGTCATTAAAGAATAAAAAGCTATTTTCTAAGACCAATTCAGATAACAGAAAAAAACATACATCTTTCGTCATTATTAAGGCGGTTGAAAATAATGAATTGATTGTTTTTGTCTCTTTAATTTATTTTCGTTCTTTATAATGATGGTTGCATTCAATTTCTAATGTTCATAATTTTCTATTTTTATATTATCCCTTCCGCTTTTAGATTTAAATGCAGTTTTTATTCCAGACCTTTTGTTTTTTCTCATACAAAACTTTAAAAAAAATGTCAGAAAAAAAATTTAATTTTGTTCAACAAAGAGAATTCGATCTTAACCTGATTGTTCAGAAACTGTACATCACACAAAATATATTTTAAAGTACATAATCAAATTAAAAGTAATCAGATGAACAAGAAAAATATGGTGTATATCATTGGATAAATTTTGCTTGGAAATTTTATTTATTAAGTAAATAAACTTATTTTATTGTTCTAAGTTAGCAAAATATCATGACTTTAGAGAAAATCATTTTAAAACATTAATGCCAACCTGCTTTTTACACCTGCTATGAAATGTAGTTCTACCCATGCAATTTTTTATAGTAATATTATTGTGCCCCCTTGTGTATTATTGTATAACCTTGTTCTCTAATCACTATGTACTTGGCCAGTGACAGGAAAAAGAACCACGGGTAATCTAAAAAGGCATGATATCAGGTAGCACAGTAAACAAATAGGCAAAACATTTGTTAAAGTTTTGTTGATAATGTGGGTTCTATTCACGCTTGTTTAATGAAAAAATTAAATTCTTAATATTATTAACATTTTAAAAAACTTTGTACCGTATTACAGATTAATATATTTGCCATTAAAATATTTGCTTAATCTTGTTTATGATGAACTAAAAAAGACCATTTTTAAAAATTATTTTTTTCACTTGAAAGACTTTACCACATAAGGATGTAAAGGATGTTGCCTAAAAGGCAAAACCAAGATTTTACTCCTATTAGTAAAATATTACCAAGAGGAGTAAAATCTCTCCTATTGGTAATTATTACCCTAGAAATATTTTTTAATATCAGATGTACAGGGCAAAATAACTTTTCATACCAGCAAATTCAGATACACATTTCTAATTAATTTCTAAAAATATTAAAAATTGAGAGAATAAAATGTCAAAAACTTGAGAATTCAAAAATTAATTGTAATTAATGTAACTAAGAGTTGTATATGGTGAAGTTCAGGTAACTTTTAGGATACCTCTAACTCACTTCTTATACAATTTAGTTTCTCATGTTATACAATTACTTCAGAGTCTCTGAATGGAGAAGTTTTGTTAAAATGAAGATGGGAAATTTTTGTTAAACTAAGATTAACCTGATTTTAATTGCATTTAATTTCCCCCTTTCCATTTCCATTCAAAATACAAAATAATTTAATACATTAGATCAAAGAAACATTTCACAGTGTTACGGTGAAGAGCAATCACCTGCCACACTCACCTTCAACAGCAACTGATGCAAAATAGCAGTCGGCACCCAACACGTTCTCAATGCTCACAACATACTTGCCACTGTCATCAGCAGTGATGCTTCGAAGAGTCAATTGTGACTCACCATCTGCTGTGCTGATAGATACTCGTGAATTCGCAACAAGTTCACGGCCCTGCACAAAAACAAAACAAAACAACTACTTCTATTAACAGGTATTGATGTTGACATTCAAATACATAAGAAGTACATCATATGTGTAATTTGAGAGAAAGTGATGTGCATGAAGTATACACAAATTACACATTCAAAATTGTATTAAATTGAAATAGATTACAGTTGTGACAAACATAGTATATGTGAACTACAGTTATTGGATAGTAAATATATCATAAAAATATTGTGCACTTCACTAAATCAAGTTCATTATTTTCATCAGTATAGTGGCATCCAATAAAAAATAATTTGTTTCAAATCTGCTTCAATGGTTTTCCATAAGCCTAAAAGTTTACAACTGACTGATATTATATTCAAGTTAAAAAATTTTAAAACAAAAAAGGAATATTACAGCCCTTGATTAAGCTCTTAACAATAATACTGCAGTCCAATCATGTAAGAAATGTTCCAAAAGACCCGAGAAAACAACTGTTCTATTTAAGAATGAAAGGGATAATTTTTTGAATTTCAAACACAGTCCTCAACTACTGAACCTAAACCCTATCACAATCCATATCAATCTCTTTTTGGAATGTGAAAAAGTTACCATCAACCAATTCTGAAAGCAAAGTTGCATATACTTTATTTACTTATTAATTCTGTGATATCTGAGCACAATAAACACTTAGAGAAATCAAGTAAATTGTCAGTTTCCATTTTTGAGAACAATCAACATTTAAAACTTTATGAATTTGTAATTACATAGCATTTAGTCCTTAGTATATATTATATATTTTCTTTAGTTTGACAGGTAAACAAAAAACATCTAATGACAAAGCAATGTCAAGGTAAAGATAATATAAGATATGTAAATTTAATTTATGAACTAAAGTACTAAAATAATTTTGATTATTTTTGATAGTTCATTTATAGTCTTCCTTGCAATGTTTATCACAGGTCATCAAAGGCATACTGTTTTTATCTAAGTAGATATCTAATTATTTAATAACTTCATAAGAACTTAATAAATATAAATAATGCTAATGATTAATTCATTGTGTAGTAATCATCTTAGCTGAAATTTGCTTACAAATAAATATAGCAATTATACAAAACAAAACAAACAAATTAATAACAAAACAATGGAACTTCTTTATATCATTTATTAAATTTTAATTGTTTGAATGTGATACACCGAAGACAGCCATTGGTGACAATAATGTCCTCATCAATATGGCAGTTACTATTATGTAGATGTTTTCCAAACCTTTGTGTAACAGGGACAGAAATTAATGTACCAAACCACAAAAAACGTATTCTTGTAACGTATGTAACTCAATGTGTGAATTCACATTAATGTATTGCCTATGGGTTGTGTTTAAAATGACATTTTCTTCACTTCGATTTAAAAAATTAAAGAAAGGTAAAAATGATTATGTTCTATTTGTTCTCTAAAGTTTCTTGTGTTTATTATCAATAAACGTTTTTGGCAGTGATAATTAACATTCCCAGATGATTTGATAAATTTAAATGTCTTGCAAAAACCGTGCAGAAATTTCTCTCCCGTCATGGCCAATAGCTCCCATTCTCGGCGCTTTGTTTGCACCTCAGAGTAAAAGTTTCCGCATTTCTTTTATTGTTAATGGAAAAACCCAATCCAAGAGTACTGGATGTCCCAGAATAAATATTACAAATTTCTAAGGCATGTAGGGGAATCCAAGATCACTTTCAGCCAATGAATATGTAGTGGGAAATTTCATACAACGAAGTAACACGTGACCTTTGCCCCTGATTGGTAAGCAAAACCCCACGCACCACTGTTTGGCGGGTAAGTGTACGAAATCTCTTCGCATCCGAATGAGACCAGTGGAACGCCGTAGCGTGGGGAGTTGCCCAGCAATAAGGGGCAAATCTCACACGTGTGTAACTTCATTACATGAAATTTTCGACCACAGATTAATTTCCTAAAAATTAGTCTTCTTGGATACCTCTATAGGACCTAGAAGCCCGTGGCCGAAGAATGAAAGGCAATGACTGACTGAGAAGATACGGGACAAGACAAAATGTAACGGGGGATTATTTCACATACGCTCGATACCCAATAGATGGCTAAGAGTCATTGTTGAAATAAAGGCACAAAAGAATTTTTAAAAAAGTTTGTGGCATTTATTCAGAGATATCTTGTATATTGTTTGAATATAGAGAGATAAGGTGTTCATAGGACAACTACTGATAGTGCCAACTATTGTTAGCAACATAACTGAAGGTCCTGTTCATGCACTCGTCGATGATGTCAATTGGCGCTCCTTCATTCGTTCATTTGTAGCTGACTCAATTGAATAGAGCGTCGATACTTCGTGTGATCTCATCGTCCGATGAAAGTAGTTTGCGACGAGGTATAATTCAAATGAAATGATGTACTATTTGCATTTCTTTAAAAATCTTTTTTGTGTGGATAAATCTTGTTCGTATATACAGTAAATTACTTCCTCCAATACGTTACTTCCTCTAACACAAATTTTTCAAAATTATGAGTTGTTTTCGTGCAATTTTGTGTGAAAAAGGGTAATTTTTAAACAATTATTTTCTCACAATGGACCCATTTTCACTTTCCCGTATACGTACGTATATACGTAGTATAGGGAAAGTTATATAATGCTGCGCGAAAAAACTACGGATTTTTGGCAGAAAAGAAAATCATTGCCGGGCCCTATAACGAAAAAGTGGAAAAATCCAGTTGCTAAATTAAGAAAAAATCCCCTAACACGTGGTGCATCCAGAATCCCTATTGTGTGGGTCCTTGATACCGAAATCCAATTGAAAGCAAAACGTCTGTCCGTCCGTTCGTCCGTCCGCCTGACTGTGAACAACGCTAGCGACTAAACCGTTCAGCCGATTTTCTCCAAAATTGATACTCTCCAATCGATCTGAATAATCTCGCGGCCCCGTGAATTTGAAACCGATATTTTAATTTTGGAAGGTACTTTACATGAAGCCCCTGGGACATTTTCAAAATTTTAAAAAAAATAGCGCCAACAATTTTGACTAATTTTTTTTGTTGGATATTCTGAAAGTCATTCATGAGAATGGCACAGGTCTCATGTTGGTTGAAAACTCTGAATTTTCGAAAATTGCAAAAGTTTGAATTTTTGTCGGCGTCTTGATACTACAAAATTTAAGATCGAGATTTTTACTCCAAATAAAATTTATTTTCCAACGTGAGTTCTTTCATTAAGGTCATGTACATTTTTTTGAAAATTTTATTAGTTTTCACGCAAATATTGTGTGCAATATGTGCAATTTTTAAAAAAATTACATAAACAAGATTTTCTCAAAAACAGCTAAACATTTTTCTTTAAACGTTTGGTAGGGATAGTACTAAATGTAGTCTATGAGATGACATAACCGCCATATTGCTTTATTGTTTTGTTTTTTCAAAAATTACAAAAATGAAATTTGTTTGACTTTATTTCACACCGTTAATATTTACGTTAGCGGCGATTTGTTCACATAATTATATTTACGAGGACTTGTGCTTTAAATAATTTCGTACAAAGTTTTTCGAGAACTCAACCGTTTTCTGTGAAAACTAGCTCAAAATTCCGCATTTTCAGAAACTCAAACGCAATTTCCTCATAAATGGCTCCAATTTTTTCTTCAAACTTTTCGAACGGATAGTGCTAGTTGCTCTCCTTAATACGAAGTAGTTCAATTTGGGGTATTTTTTGTTTTTTTCAAAAATTACACAAATATAATTTTTTTGAAAGATCTCTCACACCGTTAATATGCACATTTACAGCAATTTGTAAATACTATTGCATTTGTGAGTTAAATTTCTTAAAATCTTTTTAAATGCCGTTCTTCGAAAACTCGAAAATTTTCTGTGAAAAAGAGATTCAAATTTCGAATATGCAGTAGTGTTTAATTGCCATTTTCTGAAAAACCGGCTCCAAATTTTTCAAAGAAAATTGCCATTTAGAACGTTTTAGTGTTATTTAATAATTTAAAATTAATATTCCTGTTCTACCATTAGAAAACCGAAAAACTAAGAAAATATTACAAAAATGTACTTTGGGCGGCGATAAATGGCAGCTGCAAGAGTATGTGGCAATTCCGAATAGCTAGCCCAAGTAAATAGAAAACTAATATGGGAAAGTCTGTGCCATTCTGTAGCAACTCTAGTTTAAAATTTATTCTCGTATGTATTCAAGGTATAAATATTTGTGTTAGTCCTATTTCAGGTGAACTTTGAATTTTCGAAAATTGCGAAAAGTTAACGTAAAAAGTTAACATTGCAAAAGTACAATATTGACGATAGAGATTTTAGCTTTGAACAAAATCTGTTCTAAAAAATGAGATCTTTAAAAATGAAAAGTATAATTATTTGAAGAAAAAAACTGTAGTTTTTCGCATAATTTCTTCTTGAAGTTAATGGAAAGTATAGAGAAAAACATTTTCTCAAAAATCGCGCCAAATTTTTTCCACGTATTAAACTAATGACGGCTAAAAGAATAGCGTATGTCTCATTTTGTTTGAACACACTAAATTTCGAAAATAGTGAAGAAACAATGGGAGAAAATGCATGCTCTTGTAGCATCACTAGTTTTTATTTTTTAATATTAAGTAATCTTGGGGTTGGCGTCGTTAGAGTGAGATACAGGGGAATGAAATTATTATTTCATGGCATCTTCGGGATTAGGTTTCTTAATTCTTGGAAAACGTGAGGATGATTTCTATTGAGGAATGGCGGCTACATTTGGGACTGAAGGGAGATATAGGGAGTCATATACAGTTTTTACTGTTTTTTGACAAATAAATAAATAAATAAGTTGCGTTTTATGAACAATACCAGGGATTAAACATCAAGATCGCGGTGAAGTTGGTTGTTTCGGACAAATTTTTATGGAGAAATTTATTTTGAAATGTTTCAAGGAGATTGTAAGTAGTATGGGGTACTGGAAACCATATTGAGGAGGTTAAGTTAAAGTGAGGGAGATTAAAGTTCTTTATTCGAATCTTCAAGCATAATTCTAAATGGCAGCCGAACATTAGTTCTCATCCATGCCGTTCAAAACGCCACGTTTCGCCACGCCACGCAAAGCGTTACGTTCGGCGCCTACTGTCTCGGGATAACAGTAGTATATCGTTGTGGATCAATCTGTGGGACAGCACCAGCTGCTAGCATCATGTCATGTTCACGGGTTAGGGCCCCATGCTTTTTGTCGTTTTTTGGCATAAAAAGCGTCTGAAATTACACTTGCACAGACTCAAGGTTGTTCAACTTGTTTATGGATTAGGGTAGATTCCAGAATTTATGAAAACGTGCACAAAATCTGTGGCAGATCCAGCCGATTGTTTGGGGGAGAAGGTCATCGTGTATTTTTGTTAAATAATAAACATATTGTTATTATATTGTATATTGTTTATGTACTGTAGATACATTATACAATATTATTGTTTAAATAACTATATAACTCGAACATAAATAAATATTTAAATCAATTTTGCCAAATAAAGGAAGATAAACGAAAACTATAGACCTTTTGGAGAGGCCACGGGCCCCATGGCCCCCCTGGATCCGCCAGTGCATAAAATACACTTCTTCCTTTAGTATGCAACACAGTTTATAACTGTTTTTGACGTTAAATAAATAAATCAATAAAATAAAATGCTTATCGCCTAGGCCGAAAGCCCGAGACTCGTTGTCAACTAGGAAATGTGCGAGCGAGCGAGTCAACTTGGTCCTAAACGTATTTGCCTTCACGTGGCTGCGATCGTGACGACAGAAGTTGTAGAAGGTGGAGAACATCACGAACCTTCTGAAAATGCAAATCATGAGTTTAGCAAGCATGTAATGCCATGTACAACGATTTGCTAAACATCGTACAGCAATGCGCAAAAATATAATGGTGGCACTTTGAACGGCAGCGACGAGAACTAAAATTCGTCTGGATTTGAGTATCATGCCGTGCTAGCTGCATGGAACCCTAGCTTTACGCAAGGCAAAGTTTGTACTACATTTTTCATTTGTTCATTTTAAGATATGGCATGAAGAATAGATTATTTCATTACAGAAGCTGCTGCTTTTGCTCGTCGCTAGAAATGGTGTTGTCGACCCGCTTTTCTCAAATCCTGGCCCAAAGATGTTGTAGGAACATAAGGGATCGTCTATAAGAAACGTTGCACTTTTTTACTTTAACTCCCTATATCCTAAAATAAAAATCCCCCGCTGAGAGCGAACATCCGTAATCTTTTTCATATTCCTCTCGTTTCCTCTTCTTAGAATTTCTGCTAAAATCAAATACTATGGTGGAAAATATAAACTGTAGTCTACTAAGCTTTTAAACTAAAAGTGTAATAAATTTGTTTCAAGATTACAAATTTAAATAGAACATTCTTAAGAATACCCCTTCCTGCCCGTGTCGGTCAGAATCAGAATTTTCAATATCATTCCCTAACTCCCGTGGACGACATTTTTGGCCCATCCCAAGTGAAGATCAATATCGTTTGCGCCTCACATTTAGAGACCCGAATTTATTAGTTCCACGATGCTCTAACGGACGGCCATACTGTCCTCATGCTACTAGTTGCTGAACATGTTACGAATACTTAGTTGTGTTACTAAGTTAGGTGACGTCGGAATGTACAGCGCATGATCCACAAATGTTTTTCGCAGTTTGTTGCACCGGTTGAAGCAAGTCATAAAATCAAAAAATGAAATACGTATAGTACAAACCCTTAGAATATCCTATAGTTGGACAGTTAAGTGATAGTATAGTATCCTCTGTCATTACTATTCACAATAATTTCCATTAACGTATTGTCTTAGAAGGAAAATGATGTGCAAAACGCTATCAGCACAATGAAACACATTCTTTACTCAGGTGGTTGCCTTTTTAACGGTGTATACTAGTGTCACGCTGTACAATATCTCTCCAATTGCCACTGTAAAGTGTTTGCGTGCGCGGTCGCAGGAGGTAGCGGTCCCCTCACCCTTAAAGTAACGTAAACGCAAAAGCTTGGCGTCAGGTTTTGGAATGGAACCATTCTCATCGGTGAATGTGAAGTAAACGTGAAAATAGACGTAACCGTTTTGCACAGTTTGCAATCTGTAAACATTCACTTACACGTTAACGTGTTCAGAGAGCAACACACTATCGGGTACCGCGGGAAAATCTAAAGAACTTCAAGCGTTTTCGTTAGACAAAAACTAATGGAGTTTGCAAGAGCAATCATTGTCGTTCATTATCTTAATAACCATTCCTGGAGCTCATGATGTATAAAATAATTATCATCCGAGCATTATTGCGTTCGATTCACCTAAAGTCGCTCGATTGTATACAGAATTTTTGTGTCGAGTATTCATTGTATCTACAAGGGCTATTTTTTTCAAGTTCCGATAGGCTATAAAAAGATAAATTGAGATAACAAGATGATTTTATTACTAAAAGATTTACAATGTTTTACTTGTTTTTCTGTATAGTCACAATGAAGGTTGAGGCTTGTGTCATAACGTGAGACAAGCTTTCTTATACTTTCTTCAAAGAAGTTAGCCGGCGGTGAGCTCTGGTAGGTCCTCACAGCGTCTTCAAGCTGGTTGTTGGGCCACAAAATGCAACGAATGGCGTCAGCCCCAAACTTTCTGACTCTTTACAATAATGAGAAAAACATTTTTTTAAAGTCTATCGTTACTGGGGATGAGACTTGGATTCTTTATGATAACCCTGAGACCAAAGAGCAGTCGAAAAAATGGATGCATACACATTCCCCAAGCAAGCTCAAGAAATTCCCACAGACTTTGATCAAAAAGAAAACAATGGCAACAGTGTTTAGAGACCAAAAAGGTGTACTGCTGGTTGACGCTTTGAGGACCTACCTCAGCTCACTGGTGGCTGACTTCTTTGAAGAGGTTATAGGAAAGCTCGTCTCACGTTATGACAAATGCCTCAACCTTCATGGTGAGTAGATAGAAAAACAAGTAAGACATTGTACATCTTTTAGTAATAGAATCATCTTGTTGTCTCAATTTGTCTTTTTTGTAGCATATCGGAACTTAAAAAAAAAAACCCTCGTATATTGACGAGGGGCTATGTTTGCGTTTACATTCATGGTCATTGTGAATAGTACGTTCATGTTTATGAATGTCTTATGTTTATGAGTGTCATGTTTTAGAATGTATAATAATGATAATAATAATATTAATAACAACAACAACAATAATAATAATGTATTTCTGGTGAGGGTCAGGCCACAAGGTTTGCTCTTGCGCCTTACCGCGCCCACAGAATTATTGCACATCTCTTCATTATTTCTCGTAAATTAGATTAGCCGATGATTTCTGTGAATCCGGAGACACTATTTCTTCAGTTGGAATGATAATTTGTTAGGTAATCTGTTGCTATTTCCTGGATAAAGCATTAAGGTAACTATTGTAAATCAAATTAACTTTGATCCTCACTAATTAAACAGCGTCCCCGGATTGAAAATAAAATCTAATTAAAAAATAAATAACTTAAAAAAAATAAAAAATCGCCGGTTTCTTGCGCACGATAACATAACTTCCTCTTCTTACGAATATTTGTAAGGCGAGAAAGTAAAAATGGTAATCCAATATCCTCTGTCTTTGGATTTTTATTATATTTCTTTGTCCAGTTTTTTGAAACAGTCTTGCTATATCAAAAATGATCAAAACCTTAAAAGAAGGCCATCTATTTTTAATTTAGAATTTTAATTTGGAATTTTAAATTTGGAAATTCCATGTTTAAAATAGATGGCCTTTTATTAACCTTTTGATCATCAAAATATAGTAAGACTGTCTTAAAAAACTGGACAAAGAAATATAATAAAAAATAATAAGCGTCCCGTTTGAGGGCGTGGCGCACGCAACGGCGTCCACTCACCGCACGGAGCCAGCGCACGTGTGGCGCGGGCCAGCCGACGAAGGCGCAGCTGAGGGTGAGGCAGTCGCCGCGCAGGGCGGTGGTGTCGGCGGGGCCGCGCACCAGGGTGGCCGGGGTGGGCTCGGGCTCGGGCTCGGGCGGGGCGTGCGGCTGGCGGACGACGGGGGGCCGCGGCGACACGGACCTCGCGCGCCGCGTCGCCCCAACCCCCGCCCCCGTTCCCGCCCCCGCCCCCGCGGGCTCGTCCAGCAGCAGCGACAGCTCGGCGGAGCACGTCACCTCCCGGCCGCGTCCGTCCGCCCGCCGCGCCGCGCACGTGACGGCGCCGGCGTCCTCCGGCGTCGCGCCGGCGATGTGCAGGATGCTCACGTCGCCCTGCTCCTCCACCTGCGCACACGGGGCACACGGGGCGGCGTCAGGGCCGGAACTCCAAAATCGACGTTGTATTTAGAAGAAAATAAAAGAAATTAAGACGTTGATGTGAGCAAATTATACTTCTCTCTTATACGTCTTTACTGTCTTTTGACTACACACAGTTTTTTTTGTTCTTTGACGAAAAACAAATTAAATCAAGTCATAAATTTCTTAATTTTTATTACTTATTTCAATGAGATATAGTTTAAAGAATGCACTGATGAATTTGTATGCTTATCTACGAAATAAAAGAAAAAAAAAGAAACAGCTTTGTTCTGGTATATTGTGCTCCTGCAGCTGAAGCCGCTTACGTTAGAGATCTACCGTTTCCCGTTTTAACCATGGTTTTGGTTACGCTCCTTTCACGGTACTAGGGAGGGCTTGAGAGCAGGTCTAATGCCACAAAGCAGCGAACCAAGTTACGGTGGATAACAATTATTTAGAATGCAGGGAAACGTTGCCGAATTTGGACCAGTGCCTACATTGGACCGCACACGTATTTTCTATGCACAGGAGAATTTGGATCACGCGAGTTGGCTCTAATGCTTGTATGCTATAATGGAAGTTAGTAAAATTCCAGTGGATAGCAATCATTTTAATATGAAGGATTAGTGATAATGTGTTGTCGGAAAGTGGCTTATTACTTTTCTGCAGTATGTCATAAGCCATTGTGTGCAGAGGGAGAAAATAACAGCAATTTTTATGCCACTTGTTACAAATGTACTTCATCATCTTCCAAATACGCATAGTAAGTGAATAGTGAAGTGAAGTGTTGTGCAGATTTATCTGTATCCTTTATACGGACTAATTGCCGAATTTGAACCAGAGAAGGGTGTCTTGTTTCGACCGGTCCATCTTGGGAGGCTGGTAAGAATTATTTAAAATTTTTCTTTCATGACAACAGAAAGCAACGGAATGGAATGGATGTAAACGAATCGTCATATTGTGTACCATCTGATACCCTGAGAGAAAGATTAAGCAAAAAGCGAACCACGTTTTACCAACATTGGGCAAAATGGTAACGAAGATGGTAATAATGGTCATCAGATAATTCTATCTACAAACATAAGAAACAATGGTACTAAAATGTTTAACAGTTTGACAGGTTGATGAGTTTTCCTAAAGCGATTGGATTGCTTTCCGAGATATCATCTATTGGAAGAAGTGGAATAGACAGCTTTAACAAACAATCAATCCAAACAGCAACTAGGTCACTCGAAAAAACAAGGCAAGATATTTCAAAGGGAATAAAAAGTTTAATAATAATATTAATAATAATAATAATAATAATAATAAGCCGACTCATAACATCTTTAGTCGTGATGTAATGGAATAATAATAATAATAATAATAATTTTCTGTTCACAAGATCACATAGAACATCGCGATGTTGAATCTTGCTGTATCTGTTCGATATATAGAAAGGAAATTAATAATTATGGTGGTATGAATGGGATGTAGATTACAGATATTCATTCTCGATATGTTAAATTTCCTAATGTTGGATTTCATCTTGTCAGCATAAGTTGCGGAGATGACACCAGCCACCATGCTGTTTCTTTAATTTTCCTCATAGCACATAAGACTTTCATGTAATAAAAAGTGCCATAATGATTCATTTACGCAGTGAAACATAGTTTTCATTAGTTTGGAATATTTTATACCTGGTCGCCAAGTTCAGTTTAAGATTTTAAACTGATTGCCTCTAGATATAATCTTCGTCGTTAGAAAGAGGTGATAAAACCATTAAATGAAAACTAATGTCTTCAATGAATTCAACTATATGATTACTTTCTTTAAAATCTGGATATATTGTATTGATATTATTTTCAATATCACATATCATGATTTTTCAATTTATTTATTATCACGCGTGCATTTCGTTTGAGTCCCAACTAAGGAGACGAGTCCAAATTAGACAACTGGCAACCCAATACCCTGATATATCATCGGAGGTTCGATAGTACCTTTTCAGGTTTTTTTTTCTCTTTGCCAGAAACAATGAAATTAAAATATTGTATTTTATATTTAGAGTACATAGACTACTATATTTGGTATATACTTCGTTTTAATTGCGTCTTTATTGAGAGCATGGAAATAAAAAATTAAAAAACTGTCCAAATTAGGCACCTTTCCCCCCTATTAGAAGCGTCGTTTAGGCATGATGTTTTACATAATGCATATGTGCTTTGTGAGTCAGCCGCTTTACTTGTCTTCCCCAAGAAGGAAGGCATACAATTTCCCCCCTAAAAAACTGGTTTCACAGCGAAAACGTACAAAAGATCGATTTTCTCATTGCGTATTTCGAGACTAAGACATGGAAACGCTCCCTGGGTGCCAATAAAATAGAAATGTTGGCAGATTAGTGGAGGCCTTTACATGTCGTTAGACACAGCCTGCCTGTCTCAAAAGAAGTGGTGGCAAATCCGAAATAAATTTTGTAAAGCAGTCCGAAGGGGCATGCACGTATTTCAGATTCAAAAAAATTCCAATAGGCTGATGTGGCGCAACTGTTGGTCTAGCTAGTCAACAAATGGTTAACACATGCAAGTAAGGTAATATTTTGAAGAACATATTGTAAGAATTAGGAGATCTTCATTCCGTTAAGAATTTTCCATAAAACTTAGAAATATGTTTAATTATTTGTATTTCAAAAATCTTGCACAGCAATGAACTAATAAAATTAAAAAACGCTCTTTAACAGCTCACAATAATGGCGTTATCATTCCCCTCGAAATGTTTAAGAAACTGATTTTCAATTATTAAAGGAGGATTTCTACAATATATGGATTTTGATGCATTACTATGGCGAAAGACTCTACTTACTGGTGGGAATGGAATTCTCACTGGTGGATTACATGTCAGGGGGTGCTTGTTATCATCTGGTTCACGTTCCTACTAACCGACAACTGGAAAGATACTAGCATTTGTTACACGGCTAAGCGTTAATGGATTCTACAGACAGAAGTGCTTTCACGAGATAAACTATCCTTCGACGTAACAGAAAGCACCTGACCGTTTGCGTCGTCACGAATCTGGTGCTAAAGGCTCTCAATTTCCTGTAGAGCTCTTATAATAAGAACATCTCCAAGAGTAGCTTTCTTCTCATAATTTTTGTATAGAATATGACTGACAAAACATTGTGAAGAGTTTAAACATATAATCTAATGAGAGATACACATCAGAATTCTTCGAACTAGGGAAGAGGGGTTGGTCACAGCCTTAAGATTCCAACTCCTCATGTTCGAAAGTCCCAATCCGAACTTCAAAATGTAGGTATATATTCATTTTTATTCCAAATTCTTCATTATATATTCTTTATCAAAAGGTGACAATTAAACGTCCTTATTGACCAAGAATATGGTAATAAATTCTATACAATTAATACATTTCAATGTTTACACCACCTATTAAAAATATTACTTATGATGAAAATAACTTCAAAAACTTGTGATATTTATGACAAACTCGAACTTGAATATCATTTCAATTATGTCTTGTCTCAAAGTATATACTCGCACGGGAATGTCGATGACAAATGTCTACAAATCCTTTACTGTGGATAGCTTGTGTAGTAACATGATTTTAAGTGACCATACTAAACTTTTAAATAAATCATCATTCAATTATAATCACCAAACACTAGTCAACTTGTAATCTCGTTTTACCACGATTCAAAACACGAATCATAGTTCTATTTGAGGGTTTATGAATATCTAACAAGTTGAAACATTCCTCAAGAGCAACACTGTCCATGGGGACCTAAATTTTCATTTATTGGGCATGATTTCATTGCTGATCGCGAATTCTATATCATAATTCAAAGTGAGATGCCTTTCACAAGAGCGATTTAGCACAAATTTTAAATGTCACTGTTTGGATTTACGAATAATACCCGATAAGTAAAACGCAAGGATCCAGAATATTCAAACACCGGTAATTCACTCCACAACAATTAAGCTAACTTCAGAAGCACGTCCAATTACAAGGATAGTGCTTCCTCTTTTGCGGCGTTTGCGTTACAGCATCTGGCTGTCACATTTAACCCTGCCCTTTAAAACCGGTCACTGCACACGGAATGAGAGGTAAAGAAAATGGGATTACAGGCACATTCTCAGGAGATAGTAACCACAAACAAACTCCTACGCCCCCTTCACACACACGGCGCGAACAATAGCATTGTTAAGATAAACGAGTCCCATGCATGCGGCTTGGTATGCGGAAGAAGGATGGTCTTCAGGCTGCCTCTCCAACAACATAATGATTCACTAACCAAAGAATTATAAAAAAAAAGGAGATTAAGTCGAAAACAGCAACTCACAGCGGGAACGAGTTAAAAAGAAGGAGAATGAAAAAAGAGAAAAATATGAAATAGAAAAAAAAGAAAAGAAAAAATACGAAGAAAGTATAATTTTCCTCAACCCACTTACATATTCATAATTTACAGAATGCATTGAAAAATAATTACATATGAATAATAAAAGTATCATGAGCGTGTATGGCCCGTCGAGTGGGAAAATGCGACGTAATCGGCTTCATAAGCCTTTCTTAGGCCGCCGGCCGCTGCACAGTCACACAAAGGCGGCCGGCGGCTTCGTGGAACGCGGGGGCGTCGCAGGGGGAAGCCGCGAGGGGCGTACCTGGAAGCGCGGGCAGGCGTCGTCGACCGCGCCGGCCGGCGACGCGCCACGCAGGCGCACGGGGGCGTCGCACTGGCAGCGCACGCAGAAGGCCGCGGCGCTCCCGGGCGCACGGCCACCACCGGCGCGGCTTCTTGCTGAACACGGGCCACGCCTCCTCCAGCTCCTGCTTCAGCGCCTGCTCCTGCTCCTGCTCCGCCTCCTCCGGCTCCTCCCATGCTGCCTCCTCCGGCTGCGACGTCTCCGCCGCCGCCGCGCCACCGCCGCCACCGCCGCCGCGGCGGCTCCTCGGCGCTGCTGCTCTCTGGCGACACAAGCGGGCGGCGCGTGAGTCAAAGGCTCTGACGTGAAAGCGTATGACGCGAGGGTTGGCGTGCTGGAGGTGTTTTGTCTGGTTCCGTAGGAACAGATGTGTCAGGGAAGCGTTCCATTGTCAGATGGAAACACTGTGTTACAAAAATTTTTTCTTCTTTTTTCTGGATAAAAAGAACGTGATTCTTACAGACATTTTTAAGCTGAATTCAGATCTGTGTAAGTTTTTTCTATCAGGGATAGTTTATGAGTTATTTGTTTTTAATTTGAGAGTTTTACTAACGTTTATTAGAACTTAGATATGGTAAGGTATAATCCTTTGTAATTTCAATAGTTTCAAGACAAATGGAATAATAACTTTAATCTTTTACCACCGTATAAACAAAAAGAGATTGAAGAAACTTACAGATGAGCGTCCAGTAATCAAAATTATTACAGAGACTACATTAATTTTGAATGGACTATAAAATACAGTTTACACAGTCATACAATCGTTGCTGATGCATAAACCATGTAGCTAGTACAGAATATTGAGCACACGAACTTTACTACATTCACATTACAACTTTACTGGAAACCTATATGAAACTAAGACGTATGTTTTCTGATTGTAAAACTATCTCTGATACGCATTTTCAACCTCAATTTGAATTTAGGATGCAAAAATCATTAAAGAACACATATTTTCCCTTCAGAAAAAGTCCCTTGTAACACAGTAAATTGAATATGATTGGTATTAACTCCTAAGTAATATTCATGGAAAATGCGGCTTTTACTGACAAGAAGCAGTTAGGTTCAACATGTCGGCTGGATGATTTCATTATTAAATAATATTATAAAATGAGTTGTGGTCATTCGTTATCTCGATGTAGGCTGTGGCCACCCAATGTGGACTCAGGATGCTCCGTATTATAGTAATCTAATGTATTCAGGCTACTGTTCTGACGCAAAGTACACATGTCGCGAGGTTGGGTTTGCTTCAAATGTTTACGTTTGGTTCACGAACGAACAATGTCATTGTGAGGATGTTCTATTGTCAGATAACTTAAGGATGATTCGTGTTACTAAAAGCACAAAGAATTTCTGTTTACAACAGCATTGGACACAAAGCAGCCAAACTCGTTGGGTTGTTGTTCCCTACCATAATTTTTACATGTAAGAATGAATGATGCAAATGAAAGAACACCAAATGAATGCTGGACATCTGTTAGCTTTTTGTTCACCATATTACCGGGAGTATACATTTAAGATGGTCATTTTTGTATTAGTTTCATGTTGTATTATTCTCATAGTTCATTATACACCGATAACCATTTTTCGTAATTGTTCAACCGATGATTTTATGGGCACTTACAACACTAATGACAATGTCATGCCTTATTTCATAAAGAAAGTGGGATGGATTATTTTGTTTGACAGCACCGACAAGTTCTCGGGTAGTGTATGCCAGGTTGGATACCGTACACCAGAGGGCAATGTAGTTGACAATTTTCCTTTAAAGAGACTCTTCCACGTTCGGGATACGTCACAATTTTCTCGTCCGGATTTACTACGTCTCGTGTTCACGAAACAACTTTCACATTTTCAGGTTTAACAAAGCTGTACCCAGCACAGGTTTAGTGCACACACGATCAGTGTAGGTCAACCACGAACCCGTATTCTGACGGAAATCCACAAGTGACAGGTGTCATTTGTGACTGTTTTACTCGTGGGTTTGTGGTCACACACTTTTGTATTTACTTGGATGGGTTCAACGAACTGTAACGAACGATTCGTATTCAACTCATGGGTACAACTAACGTAAAAACTGATCCGTATCCGAAATGTGTATGATACCCTTTACGTTTGTTCAGGAGTTGAAATATCAACGGAAAAACATCCAATCTTGTTTGAGGAATATATATTGCAACATTCAGGAAACGTCTGAGATCGGCAAACATCAGCAGTTGGTGCTTCTGAGGAAACCGTACTACAAATAATAATGTGAATCACACTATCCATTCATAAGAGTGTATGGGGGGGGGTGAAACACAGCTTGCGAATTTCGACCATGGAGCGTTGTTGGTTATCTCCAGCTAAACACTTCTCGTGTTTGTCGTAAACTTATTTTAAAGATCAATTAAAAGATTATTTAAAGATCAAGTAAAACAAAAATGAAACTACCAGAGTGGGGGAGATACGAATTTATTCACGCAAGTGATCTTGCCTTCTGATAATTGTCTACATTTTGCTCCCCACTCCCAACAACTGGGTCGATTTTATTACACTTGCATTACGGAAGAGTGCAATTTGGTAGGGCTTGTTTTGGTAGCATTTCACGTTCGCAAGAAGCACAATCGCTGCAGTGTTGCTTTGTCTTTTTTTTCCCGCGTGCACATCTTCCAAACAATGTGAAATGAGTTATTTAAAGAAGCAAACGATGTGCAACCAATGGTTATCTTATATTTCGTCTCTTATCACTAGGGATCTTTGATGCCTGCCAAGGTTTTGTTATTACTATTTAGAGGTATACATTTTCTAATAATAACTTGTATCAAATATCACAGGCATGAAACCATGTCAGTTATTCGAACAGTCTTAGTCATGGCATCTCTTCCATCTGTAGAATTTAAAACAATAAGGTGAAACTATCATAACATTTATAAACCTTATGCAGGTAGACCGGGCATGGCTGCTTGTTATCTCGGTTTTGACTGTTTATGGTTCAAGAAACGCAGATGTTTCCACAAAAAGGAAACATGTGCTACATCACATCATATACTTTCTTGTATTACCTATCTGTGAAGTTCCGTTATAAACAGTATTTACGATTTATATTATGCCACACAGCCATCTCTTGCAAAACTCATCAATCTCATTGAATATAGTTATCATTTGTGTTTTTCTCCTTCTAAAACCCACTTTGTACGCTACTGATGTTTCTCTTGCAACCAGTATTGTGATTAAGCACGCTAATCTATACATCTCAAGGACATTCAGCACAATTAGTTGACAAGAGCAATATTTGAAAGTTTCTATAGTTTTAAAAACGCTCACATTACATTCATTAATAAAATATTCCCAAAATGAGTAAATCCTGCAGAAACTATGCAGAAGAATACAAACATTGCCGGGTCTATTCCAGAGCAGTATTGTTAAAAGTCGTTTGAAGAGAACATCTTTCATACAACATTTTTATTACTTGTTACCTTTTATATATTCATTAATGAGTATCGAACTTTGTCATATTTTTAATCAAACCGTTCTTTATTGGAACGAAAAGTTGAAAAACCTAATTTTTTTTATGAAATTTTGAAATTCTTCGACAGTGTGACGT
>JAHLJT010008446.1:215677762-215785164 GCA_031308135.1 Acheta domesticus
TAAAATTGCATATGAAGGGAGGGGAGGAACTGAAATGTAGAAGTTGCTAGTGCTAATCTTTCTGGCTTTTGCACAGTGGTAACTTTTTAAAAGCTACTTTAAATTACTGCAGATGTACTGGATTGTTTTAGAACTAGTGCTGATGAAGTTTTTAATTGGCAATCAGAATTTTTGTGGCCTGATCATAAGCTTCATGTTTGGAAGTACTGACTGATGAAGTTATTGACATTTAAAAATGTCAAATATTTAAAAAAAATAATTATTAAAATTTTTTTTCTTCAATATATTATCATGTTTGCATTACTTTAACTTTAAATTTTCATTTATTTTGGGAATTAGCCCTTTTAAGTGTTGGGTCTTCCCATGTCAAATGCTCCCTGCTGGACCACCTTGAATTTTGATGAAAGTTTGTATACAGAGTCCCATATGTCTCAAAGAAACTTTGGTGAGGTGGTAGCTTCATAGCTGGAATAGTTTTTAGATATAATATTTTGTTTGATCCAATGCAGTCATTGAACAGTACAATTATAAGATTTTGGCAACATATGGGATACAATATTTCCTTCTCCGTTTTGGACATAAAAATTAAATTGAGCTTATTTGTACACCTTTTTTCTTCTTCTTTATTCAAAGGAACTAATATCAATTTTCATTACATTAATACTCAGTGGTTTAGTATTACCAAAGTTGCAAAGTGAGTAAATATTACCAACATTTTGTGTTGCACAACATTCCAAATTTTTTCACTGAATAGCTTCCTTAATATTAAAGTATTAAATAAAAAGACATTTGGCTCATACTACAACATAACATTGTTTCTGATAGCATAATTTCAAGTTCTGAGCTCTTGCCATTATTACAAAAATTAGGTTTTAAATGATGATTTTGGCAAGGAGCCTGAAAACTGCATTTTACAACCTTCTTTTATTAAAAAAACGTTCCTTCTAGAAATGCTTTCAAATTTATCTCATCAGAAGGAGCATGTTTTGAAGCTCTAAAAAATGTTAATAATAATATCCATCAAAGACATATAATTTTTATGTGACAAAAAGTTCAGCGATTTTGATGAAAAAAAATTAATGTTCAATAAAATTCACGAGTTTAAGGTTGTAAAGTTTCCTCGATATTCAAGTAAGAAAATTGAAATTTAGCACATAATGTCTCAACTTAACATTGTTTTTGAATGCATCATTTCAATCTTGTGGCACTTACCTTTACTATAAATATTAAATGTAAAGTTGATATTTTGCCAAAAGCCCTAATTGCCAATGCTATTTTCAATCCACTTTTACAAGAAAATACTTTTATGTAATGAATTTTAAAATGTCTTTTGGAAGAGTGGATTTAAAAGGCCCTAGGAAAGTGCTAATGCTGGCCTACAATACTGGAAGTGGGAGACAAACTTGGAAGATATTGCCAAGACAAGAGGTTATATTTTATGAACAAAATTCCATAATTTTATGCAATTTGTATTTTTAGCTAATTTTTTGTATTGGTCTATGCTAACTATCATTCACATTATTATTCCTAGTTCAAGGACTTTAAGTAACAAACTGGCTTAGGTAGCATAGGTCATTACTGCAGTGCCTCTGACTAAGAGGTCCTAGGGTTCAAGTCCTGACAGTGGCAGGATTTTTGACATTGGTGGCACAGCTGGGTTGAGTCCAGCCACTGTTCAGAGGAGAATTCTAGTGGCTGGCTGCTCTGATCAGTAGTTTTCTGTGTTTTTTCTGATCAACACCAGGCAAATGCCAGGTCAGTACCGTAACAAACGTGCCACAAATTGTGCATGATCTTTCCTTCCTCTTCCTTATCCTCATCCTAACCCCTTTGTACACACACATTTGCATGCACTAGACTACCACACATGCCAGGAGACCAGTCAGGATATTAAAGCTTGTTCCAGTGAGGGTGGTGCCCTACTGAGGGAAAATACCTGTTTGGGGAAAAAACCCACCAGTCCACATGTATGTTGGCACCAGTTCTTCCCATCTAGCAAGGGGGCATTACTACCACCTCCCGTGATAAAAGCATGCAGTACGCTTATAGGACTAATGATCGTAGCAGTTGATATGCCCAAAATCACTAATCAATTGATCAATTGAAGTAGCAACCCAATCACCATAGAGTCGCATCTGATTGCTGTGCAATACTGATGATCTCCCTTTCACAGTTCAGTAATTTTATTTTCTTCATCTAGATTCAAAAGCTTTGTAGGATATTTTTCTGGTTTCAAAATTGAAGTTTGGTCTGCTTATAGTTTCCAAATAATATGGGTATTTATAAGCATTCACATCTAATATAAGCTATCTTGTATGGTTCCTAAGCAGAAGTTTGCAGATCACATTTAACTTCAAGCAATGTTTTTTAATAGTCTGTTTATTGGGGTCAAATTTTACAAAATATCTTATCTTACAAAGATGCTGCGTGGGGTCAGATAACCCACTGTTATAGAAAAACTATTTTACCTATGAAGCTACAACTTCGCCAAAGTTCCTTAAAGACATGTAGGACTCTGCATATAAAATTTCGTCAAAATCCATGATGGTAACAAGGGGCACTTCTCCACAACACTTGAAATGGAATGATCTTTGTGTTAATTAATAGTTGTGTTCAAAAAAGTGAATATAAGCCATTGCATCACTACAATATTTTATTCAAAATTAAAATTTCCAGAATAGTATAATCCGTATGTGTACTCGAGTTACTTTTTTTACAAAAAAAAAAAAAAAAAGTAGGTAGTAATAAGTCATTAAAATTTTTTTGAATTGTTAGTGTGAGGTATCATATCAATTTTAAAGCTTTCCTAACTTGTTTACTAATTTCTTGTAGTCCCAAATTTCTTGTTTTATGCTGACTAAAGGACTTGATGCAACACTAGTGTTTTCAGATACCTTCTATCACAATCTCATTGAATTGATGTGTTGCTGAGTGGCTGTGGTTTTACCACCTATAGGTGGTCCTACACCTCAGTAAGTAGGCGATTGCAACATAATGGCTCATTGGTGTATTGAAGTGAAAACGAATTGTGTATAATGAAGTACAGCCATAAAGAGCATTTATGTTATAGAGTAAAATAAGCAATTCCTTTTTCCCAAGACATAAATCCAATACTTTAAAACATTAATTGTAGTTTCAAATATAAGTTGTTTAGAACAAGTGTAGGTTTGGAATGTTAACTACAGCATTGAATGCAATAACCACAGAAGTATAATGTTTTTTCTTAATTTAATGCAAAATTGTACGTATGTTACTGTCACTAATTGAAAGTATGTTACTGCAATTCCTTGACAACCTGGCATTCTCAAAAAATACAAATTTCTTTCTTCATCTCTCTTCAGTACCCTCAGCAAGTATACTTTCCCTAGTTTTCCTGCATCTTTCTTAAAATAATTTTTTCTCTTGGTGTTCTGGTGTGTCTTTTCTCAAGTAATTTTGCATTTAGTATTTGTTTTGGTGTTTCTTCCTCCATTCATTAATGTGCTCTTCCCAGTGATGTGTTCTAAATTTTAGTGTAGTAGATAGCATTGACTGAATTTTTCTCGAACTTAATTCATTGTATCTGGTTCTTCAGATTACTCTTATATGTGACAATAATGAGAGTTACCATTCTACTAAATTATGGAGTATAAGCAAGCTAGTCTACCTGTATGTCCTCTATTTCAAAATAGGAGTCTTAGAGGTAATTGGCCTTCACCTTCTAATGTATTGATAATGGTCAAAACAATCCTCAGGGGGAAAGGGAAAGTATTTTTATCAACAAAATATTTTTAATTAAAAAAAACTATATTACTTCCAATATATTTGAATGAAAATGTGTCCAAATGACGAATATATAAAATTTTTAGCCCTTTGGACTACATGATAAAGGCCTTGGGGCTGTTTGTATTTATTATTTTTTTTAACAAAAGAATTCAATTATGTGAAAGAAACAAAAAACTAAAATTCAAAAAGCAGCAGTTTTATTCCCCAGGACGAAGTAAGGGATATGAGGTAGTGACTTTTTGATATTGGGGAATTTTTTTCTGTGAAATAATTTCAAATGATTGATTCAAATTTTGTCAATCAAGGTCATTTTTATCTCCCTTAACCTAGGATACCTTTAAATTATTAATAATGTAATCAGTTAAGAAAATATTGTTGATATACCATTTCTGCCTTTGGTTATGACTATTATTTATATACCACACTGAAGTGGCAATTGCAAGGTAGAGAACTGAGTCCTCATTGAGGAAAATGGTGCCTTTTTTATTTTTATTTTTTAAATTTTTTTATTTGTTATGTTGTTTTTGATGCAACGTGTCTCTTTAAACCTTGTTTGGCACTGAGCGCTTTCTAGACTCTGTTACTAATGGGAAGTAATTGCTATCTTAGTCACATCTCATCTTGTTGCAGTCAGTGAGTTTCTTTTATCCCTTTGGCCAGAGGCTTGGCACCATTAGATCCTGGGGTTCCTAGATGGTCACCCAACCAGGAACCCGCGAGTCTCGAATTCACTTAACCTCAATGACTACACGGAGCATAGTAAAAACTAATTCAATCAATGATGCCAGCCTTATTTCCTGAAATTTGCTATTCAGAACTTGAGGTAGCCAAAATTTCAGCCTCATTTGATTTGGGTTTTGCCCTCTGCGGCCATCAGTAAAAACAAGTCACTTTTTAACAGAATCTGGCATAAAAGCTACCACGTAATGGTGAACAAAAGATACAACCTCACTTGCTCCCCTTTTGCCTTCTTTTTCAGGCTAACAATTCATAATACTTTTACCACTCTTTCCCCAGTAAATTGACACAACATACATTGACAAATTATGTTAGTGAAACACATCTGTAGTAATCAAGTGTGAATAAGGCTTTAATATTTGGTTTTGCCAGCAATTCATATACAAAATTATTTGTATTTATTGAGTTGTCAGTAATCAACAATGGCGGCTGAAAAACATGGGAAGAGAAAAAAAGAAGAGTGAAACTGTTAAATGTGGGACCAGAATAAGATTCCATCTATTGGATGTGGGACCTTCTTATACTTATGAAAATTTCAGTCCTATTAATAGCATGCTTCCAGTTGATTTTGAGGGATCATTTTCCACTCAGTAGATGCATCCTTTCAAGTACTGCATTTTCCTGGAACAAAACAGTTTTCAAAAAAAGGGGATTTGAGCCCTTATTCAAGTGATCTATTCAAATATTAGTAAAAAATGATAAAAAATGATAATCCAAGAATCACCCAGCCACATTTGGAATAATGATCACTTAACTTTATCCAAATGGAGTACAGATGTGGAGGGTAGGGGTGGTCCTTGACTACAGGTAGTGCATACTATACTGATGTTGATCATGTTGAAGTTGAACCAATCATAATGAGGAGAATATCAGTAACATGAGGGAGAAGAGGGGCCAAAAGGGTAGGAAGCAAAGGAGGGGAAAGGGTTATCCAGTGAAAAAATATTGGCAGATTCTTATGATAATTTTTTATTTTAAAAGTTAGGTGTCATAAATTTTGGTGAATTGGTTGCACTCAACCATTGAGTCCATAGAATTAATTTTATATTCATTCTCAGACATAATTTTAAAACAAATTTCTATGTTCATGGTCAGTTATGCTACCATCCTCAAAATTAATATTGTGACATTCTTCAGTCCTTGTTTTGTTTGCTAGTTCTGCCTATATGTCAATTCAAAAATGTTTTTGTGTTTATATTGACACATATAAATGAGCACTAGAACAATATATTTGGAAGAACAAATGAATAAAGAAAACTAGGAAAGTAATTAGACGAATCCAAGGATTTATTATACTATTTCAATTTCAGCAATGTATTTCTGAAAATAAAATGTTTTTTTTGAAACCAATTACCAAGCAAGCTACAGATTTTCATAAAAACGCTATTTTTCTATCTCAAAAATGTGTGCAAACATACACGTTTGTGAGATTATAATCACCCTATAATAAAAATAATAGTTGTTATATGTATTACTATCATTTATCTCATTGCCAGAGTAATCATTGTCTCATAAATATACCCATTGGCAAAAATATTAATAAACCAAAAACATTGATGGATATGTAAATGTGTGTTCATGTTCCAGCTTAACTCTTCAACATGGGAACAATGTCATTTCAACAAAACTTTGTATACATTATTACTGGCAAATTTCAATGGGAAGAAGACTACAATGGGGGTAAGACACTCCTAGAGGAGTGGGTGGGAAAGGAGTAACATTTACAAACAAAACCATGCAACCTGCAACACATAACATACCTCATGTAATGTGCATTGAGCAGGGATAGTGGATGAGAAGGCAAAGCAGCACATTCCTGGTATTTCTTATTCAAGATCCACATTAAATTAATTACTGTCTTCAATTTAATAAGAAAAGATTTTGATTTCTTCTTTTTGGGCACAATTTTGAACAATAAATGAAATGCTATTCCCTGTCTCAGTTTCAGAGGAATTGACACATGCATGCTCAGAACTATATTTGCCAAGAGAAGGGCACATCAGCCCAGATTTTCTGCAGGTACATGCCTCAGCATGCCATTTGATTATATGAAGTGTGATGTTTTACGGTGCATTTCATATTATTTTAATTAGGCACGTGTCCTAGACGACTAGCACAATTCCTAAGAAATAGTTTGCCTTTTCATAACTTGTCTTGATGGTGGGTGCAACATCCATGTTTGCGAGCTGCATCACATGTGGATTTATGGCAAGACAAAACGTAGGTTTTATCGTTGTCTTTGAAAGTACCTGATAGCGGAGATCATCCTATGTTCCCATTCATCATCTCTTTACTGAACAAATAGATTTCATCTGCTTCAGTAATATGTTCTGTTGTCATTTCTGTCTGAATACACAGAATATTTCAGAAAAATTATTGTTTCCACTGCTGTATATTTCCTTCTATTGTCTATACTGCATGAATATATCACATCCAATTACAAACATGAAGGAAAACCATACATTCTCGTTCATAATTGAATGATTTTGATGAGTGTGAATTGTCCCTTATTCTAGAAATAAATGTCTTTATAAGAAGCTAGTTCTGTAAGAAAAATCAATAGATTCATCACTATCAGACTCTTGCAGTGTATTGCAGTATTACTGTCGTAACTTTTCTGACAAACACCATAAATAGTAAATTGCTTCAATCTTTATAGTAACTGAAAGGCAATTTTTATTTGGGATTTTTAAACCTGGAATCTCTTTTGTTTTTCAAGACATTCCCACATTTTAGTAAATTCTTATAGTACTTAAAACATTGTTCCCTCTGTGAAGGTTATATATTAGAACCAAACGTCGTGACAATGTATGACCAGGGTCACCTAGGGGATGAGAAAGCTGGGACAACTTGCCCCAGGCCTCCACTTAAAACTGAACTCTGAAAATTTGAAGATTTTTTTTCAATACTTTTCTAAAAATCTATTTCAACAAAACGGGTATAAACAAACATTCACTAAATGTATAAAAACGCTACAAATCAAATAACAAACCATAGGCCCCAGTAGTCAGGTGGCCAATGGGTCCCACACCTGTGTACCCATCTACAGCTTTTCTGTTCCAAAGCTATACGTCACTTCATGTTAAGTTTAGGAAAAAAAATATACAAGAGCAGGAAATCTTATTCTCTTTAAAATTATGGGTGTTTAAAAAAATTTGTCTTTTTAAAAATTAAGCGAACAATAATTTTAATAAGCTTAATCAATAATATATGAGTACAGTAATACATTGGTGAACATTAGTTCAGTATTATGAAACGTGTAGGCGTTACTGTGAATATTCTGTATTAACAAATCAGCTTTCAATTATATTGCTTTTAAATGTTACTTAGAAATTTAACAGTTTCATGCCTAAAATCATGAGTATTTACACTCGAATTAACTCTCAAAAAGAAGGAGTATTTCCTGTTTGTTATAAACATACGATACATGGAACTTAAATTTCAAAATATAAAATGAAATTCAAGCAGATATGATATATTATATTTGCATCAAATACATATTGTGAGCGACATAGATTATTAAAAGTAAATTGTTTAATACAAGCATACTGCATACTGTGTTGTACAGTTTTATCAAAATTAATGTTATTTTAACAAAGAATTTAAATTCATTTTTCTATAAAACTGTAATATTAATTTTTTATAAAAACACTTTTAAATGTAATTTTAAAATTTTAAAAATCTGTGTCTTTCATATATTTGACACAAGAAATTAGTACACGTATGCCTTTAAGCGATAAAAAAATATTGTAAACGATTTCAAATAATTAAAATAATTTTCTATAGAGTAATTTAATTTAATAAATACACATTTAAAAAATTTAAAAAAGCATCATAATTCAAATAAAATTAAATGTAATAGTCTGAACACATATTTATTATAATGTAGCATATTGTTTCGAATCGGAAGGAACATACATATATTATGATAAAAAAATTCGTTCCATAACAAATTTCCTAGCGTTTTTAAATATTTCAAATGATGAAAAACAAGTGCTTCTCAGGAAACAAAGTTTTGAGGATCCGTTTCCGGATTTTCGGAAAAACGCCTTTCAAGGAAAAGACAGGTGTCCCACCAACTATGGACCATCCTCATAACTTTAAAACGGTTCATGATGTCGATATGCAGTTTTCGCTGAATAATGCGGAATCATGAGGCAAGTAACATGCCGTAGACAAATTGTCTATAACATTTTTAGTTTTCGAGAAATTTAATCATCTTTGATTTTTTAAATGGAACGATATATTTTTCTCACCAGCAATCGATAGACCATTCAAAATGAATTTTGAATTAAACGGACAATATTTCGTGTAGCAGCCCCTGCAAATCTCGCCTTCGGGAAAATGGCCTTCGCAGCGGAAAGACTGTTGCGTGGAGAGAGAAGACTGAGAGGGGTGGCAATGGGGGATAAGAGGCCTACTACAGCAATCCAATGTCTTGACACAAAGGTCACACTAACAAACACCAATTTTAACGATCAGAATGAGATTTTTTCCATTGATTTATCTGCATTTCACTTGTCTTCTTTAATAATAAATATCATTTTCAAACTTGACAAGAATCCAATCACCGTCTCTACGTTGGTAAATTTCATTTTTAATTAAGATGATCGTTCATTTCGCAACCATACCTCTACTGCTGTTCATAAATGGAAAAGAAAACAATACACTTCCGTTTTCTGCCGTGGATTTTTACTTTCCCGTATACGTACGTATACACGGAGTGATATACGTAGTATAGGGAAAGTTATGTAATGCTGCGCGAAAAAATGGCCAATTTTCGGCGGAAAAAAAATTAATTGCCGGGCCGTGAAAACGAATAAGTGGATAAAACCAGTTGCTAAATTAAGAAAAAAAAATCCTCTATCTCGTGGTGTGGTCAAAATCCATGATTTGTTGCTTCTTTATACTTAAAAATCGATTGACGGCATACCGTCCGTCTGTCCGTCTGTCCGTCTGTGGTCAACGCTAGCGCCTAAACCGTTCGGTCGATTTTCTTCAAAATTGATATTCCCCAGTCGATCTGATTCTAGTCGAAGCTTTGTGATTTTGAAAAAGATTCTTTAAAATTTGGGGGTACTTTATATGAAGCCCCCCGGGAATTTTCAACATTTTCTCAAAAACGGCTCCAAATTTTTTCTTTAAATTTCTTGTATGAATAGAGGAAAATACACCTTTTAACATGGCGTAGGTCCGATTTTCACGTACAGCTCTGAATTTTCGAAAATTGTGAAAGTTTGAATTTTTTTCGGCGTCTTTCTCCAACTACAAAATTGAAGATAGAGATTTTTTCTTCAAATAAAATTTGTTCTGCATATTGAGTTCTTTAATAAAGGTCATGTAAATGTTTTTCACAATTTTGGTAGTTTTCGTGCAATATTGCGTGCAATATGTGCAATTTTAAAAAATTACAAAAACAAAATTTTCTCAAAAACGGCTCCAAATTTTTTCTTTAAACTTTTGGTAGAGATAGTGGTAAATGTACTCTATCAATGACATAAAAGCCATTTTAGTCTATCGGTTGGTTTTTTCAAAAATTACAAAAATGTAATTTTTTTTACTTGTCTCTCACGTCGTTAATATTTACATTATCGGCGATTTTTTTACATTATTATATTTACGACTATATATGCTTTAAATAATGTCGAGTAAAGTTTCTCGAAAACACTACCGTTTTCTGTGAAAAGTAGCTCAAATTTCGGCATTTTCAGAAATGCTCAAACGTCATTTTCTCGTATATGGCTGCAATTTTTTTTTCTTGAAACTTTTGTAACGGATAGTGCTAATTACACTCATTAGTATAGCGTGAAGTTTATTTTGAGTTTTTTTTTGTTTTTTTCAAAAATCCACTTAGTCGGCCAGTGCCAGTGCCAATCTAGCTTGTTAGTATCTTCTCGGTTGTCTACCATCTATCCTACCCTTCTCCTTTCAGCTATCGGCAACGGGTATGCCGGAGACGCGGGACCGTGCGGTCGCCTCGTCCCCGTTCAGGTCCCCTAGGGGGCTTCCCTTGAGTTCGTACATCGCCTGGCATCGGTCCACTCCCCGAGGACCGCTTGGGCGAGTGCCTATTCGGGCTTAGACGCCCTGCGACACGGGATGTGTCGGAATACTGGGGTCGGGTGCTTGGGTTCAGTTACACCAGGGGCAGAGCCCCTCCTTACGTTTGCCGGCCGGAGCCGACTAGGCACGTGCCCACCGTGTGCTCTGACAACGCGGCTACGTCGAGGATCGGATTTGAGTTCCTACGTCACCGAGGCGCCCAACCTCTCCTGCACTCCGGTGGGCTGCCGCCACCTAACCGTGCCTGCAAGCAAGCACTTAACCGGCGCGGCTACGCCGGGACTCGTCTGGTCCGATTAGTCACGCTGCTGGGTGATGAATCCAGGGCATACACCGGCCTACTAGAGCCCTCGTCTGACCCGACGGATTTTCGGACGTCTTTCGCCGTTCCCGTACAGCCTACTCACTTTTGGAGCGGCCCCAACCTACTTGCTTTCCCAGCTTAACCAGGAGCATGTCCCTGTGCAGCCTACTCACGTTCTGCTGAGGCCACTGCCTACTCGCTTTCCCAGCTTGTCCAGGGGTGGGTACTTGACGCCCTCTGGCCAAAGCCTCCATCTCAGCCAAGACTGAGAGACGAGGGATTTTCCCGGCGGTCGTCTCCACTTGTGGCGTCATGGCCGGGGCCGTTACAAGAATACACAGACGTGAAGGGTTGTAAAATATAGAATATTTATTCACAATGTGCACCGACACCTGAAATCCCTATTTACAAATTTTACAATGGATAAAATAACCGACCGTTACTAGAAGGAACTTTACCGATCACCACGACCGCTTGCCTCACGTCAAGACGCATGTGCGCCGGCTTCACCCCTTTGCCTCCGTAGCCAGCACATCCACGTGCCACGAGCCGTACCACCCACGACGACCTACGGATGAGCCCAAGAAACAGAAGGAGTTTCGTCCGGGGCCGCCTTACATACCTTCTGGCCTGGCTACGGAACTACGTCATATCGCCGCTTCCTCCAGCCAGCATGTCGACGGGGTTCACATGCCTGCCCCCGTGGCAGCGCACGTCCGGATGTTTCCTCGTCGCCTAAATATAGTCCTTTTGTTTTGCGAAGCGTCCCTTCAGCACGCGCAACTTATTTCCATGTGCATTTCAAGTCTCTGAAATGCACGTAACTAATTTGTACAATGCGACTGTTATGACGCCAGACACTTATGCCCGCCATGAAGCGCTTACGAGATTATTGACGTTGTTCTGGCTCCCTCCCTGAGGACGGCAGGTTAGACCCTGCCTACCCAAGCTATGTTTCAGGCCCTATAATGGGGGTACGCCTTTTACTGCGGCCGGATGGTGGTAGCTCCACGGGGGCTGGCCTGCCCCCCCCCCCTTGCGTTCGCCTAGGGATGTGCCCGTAACAGCTAAACTGTTATTTCTTAACAGTTAACGTTCAGTAACTGTTGCGCTGATCTTGGGCAGCTATTACAAGTGCTTCTGATTCTGGCTTCATTCTTCCCCTTTTGAGCCACATAAATGATTGATCTTTATTGATCTGTACCATGTCCATTCATTTCAAATATTGTCCGTGGAGTGATTTATCTCTCCACGGTTTCTTTAACATTTTTTGTGTCTCACATTTCATGTTAAATAGCATTACATGATCAGTGTCTTTGTTATTCTGCGTGTGTTGCATAGGCTTGTTCGCAAAGCTTCTTGCTACACTTACAATGCATGTTTCCCATTCTTCGGTCAAATTTTATGACCTGCCTCATTAGTAGGTCGTCTTGATGGCTGACTACGTACTTTCCCATCCCGACTATCGCATTCAGCCAGGAGGCCTCAATTTGTCTCAGGCCTCTTCCTCCTTCCTTACGTGACACATAAAGTCTATGTACATCATCTCGAGGGTGGACGACATGATGCATTGTTAGCAGTTTTCTGTTTTTTCGAACCATTATGCGAGTTTCTTGCTCAGTCTAGTCCACTAGTCCGGAACTGTACTCGACTACAGGCACTGCCAAACTACCAATTGCAGATATTTTATTCCTGGATTTCAGAGCTGACTGCACGACAAGTCTCACTCTTCTGTAATACTCCCTGCGAATTCGCTCTTTCATTGTGTCGTTCGAGATGGTCTCACATTCTTTAATGCCCAGATATTTGTAAATCTTACCTGGCTCAAGATCTTGAATCACAGTGTGCCTATCAACTTCAATGTTCTCTGACGTTGTCACTTTGCCTCTTTGTAAGTTGACTTTTGCACACTTGTCAAGACCAAACGTCATGCAGATGTCATTGCTAAAATCAGTGATGACAGACAGCATTTGGAAGAGAATCGTTTCATTCCTTGCAAACACTCTAAGATCATCCATGTAAAACAAATGTTATATTGGCCTTTCATCACCATGGAGCTTGTAAACAAAGTCAGCTAGCGACAACTGTCTAGATAGTGGGATAAGACTAATGCAAAATAACAGACGGGATAGCGAATCTCCTAGGAAAATTACCCTGTTTATCTGAATACTTGTTGTTTCTACTACTCCCTTTCCGCTGTGTATTAGTAACCTGGTACTCTACAACTTCATACTAGCCTTGTAAAACTCAACAAGTGAACAAATGGGAAAAAATGGAAAAATTGGGAACAATGACCAAATTGGAAAAATCTCTCATCCTGATCGTTAATATTGGTGTTTGTTCATACGATATTCGTGTCAAGACCATGAATTGCTGTAGTTACGCCTCTATTCTTCACGGCCACCCTTCTTGCACTCCATATGTCCACGAAACAGTCTGGACGACTTTCTTTCAGACAGACCACTTTCCCGGAAGGCGAGAGTTGCAACGTCTGCTACACGAAATATTGTCCGTTGAATTCAAAATCACATTTCAGAAAGTCTAGTTTATACTCAAATTACTATCAAAATACTAACATATGATACATAATTTTATTCCTTTTTTCATGATCTATCCATTGCTGGTGAAAAAATATATAGTTCCATTTAAAAAATCAATGATCAAATTTCTCGAAAACTAAAAATATTGTAGACAATTTCTCTGCGGTATGTTACTTGCCTCATGATTCCGCATTGTTAAGCAAAAACTGCATTTCGATATCCTGAACCGTTTAGAAGGTATGGAGGTGGTCGATAGTTGGAGGGACACCTTTATATACAGGTGTCCCATTTAACTTGACAAATCAAAATAAATAGAAAAATATGCAGCGTACAAAAAAATTTCAAAAGCAAAAAAATTAATATCTCCAAGGGGGATATCTGTCAGACCTAAAATCAAACTTCCACGCTCACCCCTTGCGGGTGAAGCGGGGGCCAACTTTGAAATCTTAAATGGGAACCCCCACTTTTTATTGTAGATTCGGATTCTACACTAAAAAATACATAAGCTTGATCTAAAACATTTTTGATCGAGAGAGACAATTCAGACATGTTCCAGACAAAACTTAATATCTCCAACGGAAAAATCTGGCTGACCTAAAATCAAATCTCCCTCTCCCGCCCCCTAGGGGTGGGGGAGTCAACTTTGAATTCTTAAATGGAAATTTCCCCCAATTTTTCATTAAAGAATTTGAGGGTATTCGAGCGGAGACTGGGTTATACGCTGTGCGATGTTCATTTGTCTGTCGCCGCAGTGACGTAGTGCAGCAGAGATGCAAAGTAGCCAAACTCACTGTCTTGCTCGTGTTTTCCCTCTGTTTCTTGTGTTCAGGAGTTTTCGTTGCTTGTGTGTATTTATTTCTTAATGCCGCAATTCAACTTTATGAGGTTAATGCACGTTGTGGCCACCGAAGAAGCTGCAATTCAGTGGGTGAGAGACCAGGGAGTTGTTCCTACTCGGAAGCAGTGTCTCTTATGTCCGACGCTCCTTACTTCGAGACCAGCGAACAATGTATTTGGTTACTTTTCGTGCCAAAAACGTCGGAAGGCCACTAAAATAACAGGAGGTTCAGGGCTGCTGCGACACTGAACATGTTTCTTCATAACGCGATGGTGTCTGGAAACTACTCATAATACTATACTACTTTGTTATGGCAGACACCTACGAGAGAACGTGAAGGGAATGTGGGCTAGACAATTAAGCTACCTTTGCGGAAACGTCCATTGTAGAACGGTTCCAGGCGTTTAGAAGTGTGTGTCTGGACAGTTTGTACAAACGTTATAAAGAAGAAAGCAAGATAGGAGGCGAAGGACATATTGTGGAATTAGACGAGTGCAAGATCGGCCGCAGGAAATTCTATCGCGGCCTTATGGTGGAAGGAATGTTGGATACCAGGCATGATTGATCGGGAAATTCGGCTAGAAGTGTGTGCTGGTAATAGACAAGATGCAGCGACTTGGTTGCAACATTGTTCAGCACGTGAAACCAGGTACCACGATATACACTGTTGGAGGGGCTACAATCAGTTACAGCATAACAATTTTGTACATGAGTCTGTTAACCATTCCCTGTATTTTGTACACTGGACCCTGTAACAGGAGTACACATGATTGGGGCGGTTCGAGTATAGTGGACTTTGGTGATTATGTTTTAAACCAAACCCAAACATTCCTCTTGGAGCTCCGCCTAAAACTAAATTTACTTATAACTAGTTCTTAATTCTAATTTCGGAGGACCACCTGGGCATTTGGTGGAGGCCCAGGACTGCATGGAATGGTAAATTTTAATGTAGTTAGAATGAAAGGCTGAATAATTTGATACATATATTAATTAAAAAGAAAGGAATACAAATGACACGCGATAATTGTTGTGGGTTAACACAATTGAATTGGTTGCAATGTCCCTGATGCGGACAGTCAAATACAATTGTAAATTGGTCAAAATGTCACCTGCTGATGAAATACATAGCCTTGTGTTTCATACTGATTAAGCACGGGCGGGTTGCGAACCCAGGCCCGTTTCAGGCTGATGATTGCTGAGATCCGGCTGGATACCACGTGCGATGCTGGTGGTGACCTGGAAGTCGCAGCGGGCAGACCACGTGCCACTGCGACACACAGCGTGAAGGCGGCGCGTGCCGATGCAGGGAGGTACGGAGGGCAGGCAATCACAGCGTGGAGGTGATAAAGTGATTACTCATTAATTGAGATATAGTTCTTCCCGTTCGCCACCTTGAATTGTGATGCGAGACGGAGAATTGATGGCTACAAGACCACGTGGAGCGGTTCGCAAGGAACAGCACAGGAATTGCGAAGCACAACAACACTTGCATGCGACAACATTTATGAGCCAATTGATTGTTAATTGAAATATAGTTTTTCCACTCGGCACTTTGGATCGTGATAGAAGGCGGAGAACTAATAGCTGCGAAGCAACGCGTAGCGGTTCGCAGGAGTGGCGTGGAATTGCGGAACGCGGCAGCACTTTCTTTCCGCAGGGACAGGCATAAGCCAACTGTCTTTGTGTGTACGCCGGCGAGAGCGTCAGAATGAGGTCATGTGATTGAGGGGTGCGACGCAGCGCCGCTGAGGGCAATGTGGGCGGTAGACCTGTGCCAAGTTGAGGCCTGCAAATCTAGCGGGCTTAGTAGAAACAAGCTGAATAATGTGACATAGAATACGGATAGGAATGTGCAATATATAGCTTACTTGCTCCAACAACACACAAATAATATAGCGGCTTTTACGAAGAAGACTATTTCGCGGAGGAGTGCGTCATGAGGATATGGCAATGCATCTTGCCGCATATCTATTTATTTTTTATATATTTATTTGTCCAAAAAACAGTAAAAACTGTATATGACGTGTGAGGAAAGAGATTTATCTGCGCACATTTTCTTGAGGCCCAGAATTTAAAAAAAACTACGAAAATAGAAAACGAAAAAATGAATTTAGAAAATCATTATTTTAGAAAAATAAAAATATTTGAAAAATGTTTGTTCCCGAGTTATAGAAAATCAATTTCAACGGTAAATGAACTACAAGCAAAAGGAATGCTCAACAAAACGTACGCACAGTGAAGCTACATTTACGTCCAGAATCAAAACAAGGGGCCATCTCAGCATTTGCTCAATGGATCAGGGAAACTGAACAAAAACCTGATCGAGATGGGGGTCATTGACCCGGAAGCTGAAGTACATTACTTTTTACAGGCGTAAATATCATTGAAGACAAGACTGTAAAAGATTAGAGATCATTTTTGGGCAATGAAAGAAGATATAAGGGAGTTGTACTCTGGACAAGAATAAATATGCTCAATTGAAGATTTAATATCATTGTGTCGAATATTTATTAACTCCATATCCATTCATATTTCTTACACTTAGGTTGGCAGTTTGATTACTAGTAATGGAGATGACGTCAACGAACAAATGCGCATCGCACTCCGCTCATAACCAAGTTTCCGCTAGTATCCCCGAATTTTATTTCGCGTGGTTAAATCAGCGCGAGAGATTTGAAGCCGCTGGACGTACAGTCAGTGTCAAAAGAATTCGTACACCTCGCATTTCCGCTTACAAACGTTGAGAATTGTACCAAATTTTCATAAAAAGTCTAGGAGAACAAGAATTATGATTTTACATCTTGTGTCTTTGTCCATTCCTAGATAAAGAAACAGAAAAAAGACCTGCATAATTCTTGCAAAATCCCTCACTAAAGGTTGACACATTTTTGGGCGACAAAAGTATTCGTACACTGAATATATTTTTATTTCTAATGAGACCGAGCGTGCAAATTATGCGTGTCTGAACGGGAATCACAATTTGTAACGATTTTTCCGAATCGTGGGAATTACAAAATCTCATTCAGTCGTCTGTAACGGTCACTGGGAAACAGTTCAAGGGTAGGCCGTAGGCGCGATGGGTCGCAAAGGAAAGGAGACTACTGCAGAGGAGCGACGAGTAGTTATTAATATGCACAACCAGTGCAAATCTCTAAGAGACATTGCAAATGTCCTTGGAAAACCCAGGTCGACTGTTCTATCGATAATAGACAGATTCTGTGTGAGAAAATCGTATTTAAATAAGTCGGGATGCGGACGACCTCTGGTGCTGTCTCGTCAAGATCGACGATTAATTGTACGTGAAATTTAAAAAAAAATCCTAGAAGTGCACCAAAGATAGCTGCTGACCTTGGAAGAAGAGGAGTGTTTATTTCGGCAGCTACGGTACGTCGCACCTTGAGGAGGGAAGGTTACTATGTTCCACATGCGCATAAGAAGTTCTGGGTGAGTGAAGCAAATAGAAACGATTAAATTTTGCTCTTTTGCATCGGAATCAAGACCAGGATTCAAGGTGGTATTCACCGACGAAAGTAAATTTAATATTTTTGGGTACGATGGAAAGCAACGCGTTTGGCGAAAGAAGAATGAGGAACTCAATCCGCGCAACTTGCTGCCCACCATTAAACACGGAGGAGGATCAGTGATGGTGTGGGGCTTCATGAGTGCTTCTGGTGTGGGTAACTTGCACATTATCGAAGGGGTTATGGACGAGTTTGTTTATATAAACATTTGGCAAAACAATCTGCAATTAACTGTTGATAAATTGGGACTGGGACGGAATTATATTTTTCAGCAGGACAATGACCCCAAACACACGGCTCTAAATTCGAGGCTTTGGCTTCTGTACAATACGCCCACACAACTGCATACGTCACCACAATCACAGGATATAAATCCAATAGAACATTTGTGGAGTGATCTTGATAAAAAAGTAAGATAAAGAGACTTCAGGAGTGTACGTGAACTTAAGACAGTTTTGAAAGTTGAATTGGAGAAAATTTCACCTTCCTTTACTGCTAATTTAGTAGAATCCATGCCTAGAAGACTACAGGCAGTAATTGATGCCAAAGGGAACCCCACGAAATATTAGGGATTTATTTAGAGTAGATATTACAGGAAATATGTGTAGTGTACGAATACTTTTGTCGCGAGGGAAAAGTGCTTTATTTTTATTTTTGTCTAGTTTTTGGAAGTGAAATATTTTTACTGTCATTTTTGTGTGTGTTTGTGCAATAAAAGTGATTTGGGAAGAACATTAAGTTCCTACAATTTATTTTTCTTGTTTATCGACCAAATTACTGGCGTTTTCTTGAAACACGACTGGGTGTACGAATACTTATGACACTGACTGTAAATGAATACAAATAATCGGATCGTCTCTCGATCAAAAAGTATTTTAGACCAAACTTGTGTATTTTAGTGTAGAATCAACACATAATATAAAATATAAATACAACGAAGTCAAATTTCCTTATTAAACCAACCCGTGCAAGACTTGGTGGTCCAGGGTAATATTTGGGAACGAACATGCTCTCGCTTGTAGTTCTGACAAATGAAAGGAAAGATTTGCAAGGGTGTTTTTCCCTCGTGGGTACTGAGGAAATACTCGTATTAACAGACACCCCCCGAGGGACCACACTCCTGAATTGTGTAGGATTTTCAGCCAAGCCACAAAGGAATCAATAAAAGATGATCAGAAATGTAAGTTGAACGACACGTTCCCTCAAAATAATGCATTCATTTCCACACCACCTATGAGGTAGAATGCATGGTGCGTTTTTTTTTACATGGTTTCCCCAGGAGGCCTAATCCATGTGCCAATAACTGGCCGCACACAATGTGTACAAAACGAATACATAAGAAACTATTCACCGTGACCTACGGTTATCCTTCCGCAACTCCTTGAAGTACTTTGCGACGAGGAGCGCGCTCTCAGCTTGCTCTCGCGAGAAACCCAAAAAGCTTTCATCGGGTTCCCTCATGACTGTAAAAGAAATTAATAAGAAAAAAATCTTCAAATTATAAAGAGATTCAATTCTCTTATATAAAAATAAAAATCTATTACAATAAGAAATATGTCAAAAAAGGCTTCAACCATTATAGCTGTACATAACACAATGTCTTATTAGCAGTAGCGGATTGTGAGTTCAAAACCTGGGGAAGCCCAGACAAAGGGTATGGCCGAATAAGAGGGTGAAAAGTGCCCCAAACCAAATCGATAATCGCGATACTCATGTGAAAGAGAATAGAAAATATGCTAGATTCCCAAAAAATCAGCCTTCTAGTTGCAGAGATACAATGAGGCATTGAGAGATACATTTTGGCGCGAATTTCAATTTTTTAAACTGATAAAATAGTTTTAATTATATTTCACTATCGTCCACATTGTTTAAAAATCAGAAAAAAATATGTTATAGAACGTATTGAGACACATTCTAGAGGAAAAAATTGCGACAGTACTCCGTTATCACGTCGAAAATCAGTTTAAAGAATTTATTAAATTTTTTTCCCTTTAAATTTAGCGCCAAAAATGGTTGACAAAAATACCTTCAAATTCACCTATTTTTCTCCGTCTCTGCATTTTTCAGCTTGATACATGCAATAGAAGCTGAGAAAAATAAAACATGAAAAACACGTTTCTCATTGTATCTCTGCAACAGATTGCCCTAAGAGGCTGATTTTTTGGGAGTCTACCATTATTTTCTATTCTCATTCACGTAAGTATCGCGATTATCGATTTGGTTTGGGGGCACTTTTCACCCCCTTATTCGGCTAAATCTTTAGTCATATTGTGAAATTGAAAGTCAATGACCTTTGGTTTACTGGTAAACTGTTATTGGCGGCATTCCAAATAAAAGAATTAGATTTATTATATCCCTTCTTTTAGGATTACTTCTCCGCGAAAACAGTACTCCCAATAAAGATTTTATTGTGAACACTGAAGTACTGGGCCTGCCACACAACCATCGCAACTACAGAGCACCCACGGTCTGTGACCGCACCCCCCTTCACAGGACGCCAGACGCGCGAGACCCTCCATGCCAAACCAACTCCAAAGCTGGACAAAAAGAAACTTCTCTTTTCTTATTGGTTGAGGGACGTTGTCATAGCAACATGGGAGGCGCGCATCAATTTAACCTGCTGGATATATCTAAATCGTAACCATGTATATCCTGCAACCCCAAATTGAGCCTTCTCATTAGTCAGAGTCTTAGAGCCGTTTCAAGTAGCTGTCATCGTGAACATTAGATGTCGTGAGTAAAACGATTCGTTGAGGATTGTTGTGAGTTGCTAGATCACGTGAAACTTGACTCAATTGAGGACATTCTGCAGCACATGTTCATTATTCGTAATTGTAATTGCGAATTATAATTCTAATTTGCTTGAAACTTAAAGGGTGCACAGTATTGTTAAATATCACTAATGAATTCGAAGAATAAGTTAATTTTCTTACAGCAGTTTTACTCAGAAAAATATATAACTGCCCTAAGCCATGAATTAATAAAATGTACTGTTATTAAATACTTATCTTTGAACAGTTAGAGGAAAGGGTCCAAAGACTCTCGCAGGCAACTTATTTCAGACCGGCCTGTAAGAGTTCTGCAAGTAAAGGAACATTTTCAAAAACCTGTTATCTGAGCCGTCGCTTGTATTTTGTGAATGTGATCTTCTTAACTAAAGTATGTGGATGTACGAAGTCGGCTAGTGATTCCTTTCCATGCTGGATATCCGGCATATAGTTTATATACGGTGCAATGTCTTGCTTTAACCCTCCTGGTTTCTAAGTACTTCTATTCTACTTTCTTCCAACTTCCCTCGAAGGTAACATCACATGCTATTTTCTGAATTCTACACAGTTTTTCCCGTTATGATTTTTTAAGGGCTTCGGCAAACTGTTCCGTATTCAATTAACTTAGTCATTTAATAATTGTAACATAATTAATAATTATTTGTACATTATCTTCACAAATAATTGAATGAAGTGTATTCAACTGAAGAATGAGGGAGTCGTGACATCATTCAAATAATCTTTCATTAGTGTTCCATCCAGTTCACACCAACGAGCTACAATATATATTGTCTAGCTCGTTGGTTCACACGGTCGCATAGACAAAGTGAGTGCTCTGTGCACGGCAGATGTGCACGGTCGTCGTAGCGTCTCCTAGTGAGTTTTCTAACTACTTGGAACGCCTCCAAGATTCTGACCAATGAGACGGCTGAATTTGGCGCTACATGATAGTTACAATTTAGAAATATGCTAGGCCGCTGGGCATATTTCTAAATCATAACCATGTATATCCTGATTAAATAAAAGAGAATATATAAGAGAATGGTGCAGGTCTCATGTTCGTTGAAAACCATTATTTTTCGAAAATTGAAAAAGATTAAAAATTTTCGGAGTCTTCCTACAACTAAAATATTAAAGACGGATATTTTTCTCTTAATGAAATCTGTTCGTTAAAAATAATTTTCGAAAAATTGTACATGGCCTTATTTAAAAATCTAAGTACTTTTCGCCTAATTTTGCGTGAAAATACGGGCGACAATTTACATAACTAATTATTAAAATTACCGTCCTCCATGTTGTCGCGACAGGAAGTTTTATTCTCTTACGAAGGACATGAAGAGAGATGAGAACCCAAATCTATAGCTGATTCACCCTTGAACGTAGGTTTTATTATATTGGAGCGAATATTTTATTAATAATTCTTGCCAAAAACGGTCATTTCTTTCTATGTTCAGATTTCAATTTGTATGATTTAGGGTAGGGATCCCAGAAATAAGAAAACATGCACAGAATTCACTTCTCCCCCTAGCACGTCACACAGTTTGTTTCTGACCTAAAATATTATTATTATTATTATTATTTTCATTACATCACGACTAAAGATGTTATGAGGTGCAGATCAATAAAGATCAATCGTTTATGTGGCATAAAAGGGGAAGAATGAAGCCAGAATCAGAAGGAGTTCTAGTAGCTGCTCAAGATCAGGTGTTGAGAACACAACATTATGATAAAGCGGTTCTCAAAATTTCCCAAGATGATAAATGCCGCATTTGCCAGGAGCAAGTAGAAACCATTGATCATATTGTCTCAGCTTGTCCAATCCTAGCAAAGACCAAATACCTGAAAAGACATGACAGGGTGTGTAGCTACCTCCACTGGCAAATCTGTACCGCCCTCGAAGTTCCAAACACATGCCCCAAGTGGTACGAACACTCACCAAAGCCGGTGACGTCTGTTGGATTGTGTACGATATTGTACGACCAACAAATTCAAACTGATCGCACGATAGCGGCAAACAAACCAGATATAGTTATCCGGGATTTGGCGAAAAAATCGTGTTTACTTATCGATGCTGCTGTACCTTGCGATCAAAACGTCGTTACCAAGGAGGCAGAGAAACGTCTTAAATACAAGAGTTTGGAAATCGAGATCAGCCAAATGTGGGGCGTAAAAGCACAGGTCGTCCCGATAGTTATCGGAGCTCTGGGATTTGTTCCGCAAGATTTGTTCCGCTCTGGGATTTGTTCCGCAATAATAATAATAATAATGGTTGGTAGCCCTGAACTGGGATGTTAACACGCGTGCTGTGACACCTCCTGGATTTTTGGGATTTACGACGGATAAAACATCGCTATTGGAACGCCAGTTACGTGGAACGGATGGCCTAACATCTGGCGATTTCAGAAATATAAGCGTCAAAACTGGAGAGTTATTGGATAGTTAGCCCGGGTGGGCGTTTTGCTTTACCAAATGACTCCAACACGGAAGTAGGCCGATCGGGGGGGCAATCTCCCACGCGAACGGCCACGCGGCCGGACACGCGAGCGCCCCCTGGGGGGCCACAACAGACGCCCACGCACGGTCAGATGGCCGCGCCGCTACACGTAGCACTATCTGGCGGAGCTGCCAAGAACCCGAGCGCGCCTGCAGCGCCATCTAGCGGCCAAGGCTGGGACACTCCCGGCGCGGCGGGAACTTCGAAAGGGGACGCCAGAAGGGTACTGGAAGCCGCGGGCAGATAGCGAGAACGATGAACTCAACCCGTTTGCGAGGAAATCAAAGCTGCAGAGGACTCCCCCACCATCTCCTACTATCATGGAGGTGGCACTGGAATATGGCGGCGAGATGAGTGATGGCCAGGGACCCGAGAGTGAGAAAGAACCAGCGGAAACCATGACAGCAGCCGGCCCACTACTTAGCAAGTGGGAGAATATCCAGAAATTGGAAAAAGAACTGACGGAAATAATAGAAGATCTAAACAAAAACCTAAAAATTATGGAAACATACATGCTAAAAAACAACCGAAGGATGTCAAAGAGGCCATGATGAGAGCTCGGGAGGAAATTGATTTCTTAAGGAATAGACGGCATTGCGCCCTAGAAAAGAAGAGAGAGTTTGCAGAGACCCTGCACTGCCTCTCAAAACGAGAAGAGGACAATAAGAGAAAAGAGATAAGACCGACACAAAGGAAAAAGAGGGAGGCGCCTTGCCCACCAGAAGAGAGCTACAGAAGAGACAAGAAAGACAGACAGAAGGAAACAGTAGAGGCAATGGACGCCAACACAGAGGCAACAGAACATCAAGGAGAAGGAACGACAGAAGGGGACTCAACGGAGGGGTGGATGAAACCACCAGAGCAGAAGAAGAAAGAACAAAGAGAAGAAAAAAGAAAAGAAAGAGAGAAAAAAGCGGAACAAATCAAGACGAGAAATAGACCCCTGAACCAGGCGATAAAAGTGACTGCTAAAGACGCACAGACATACGCTGACATTATTAAAAAGATGAAAACCTCAGTAAATCCAAGTGAATACAACCTGAACATAAAAAAGATGAGAAGAACACAGAAGGAAGAACTATTAATAGTCCTAGACAAAGAAGGGGATTTAACCGACTTTAATAAAGCAGTGGTGAAGGCTGTCGGGGAGAGTGCAGAAATAAGTACTCTGACGCCAAAAACCATGTTGGAAATTAAAGACATTGACGAAACTGCCACCGTCGATGATATAATAGCAGCCATCGAGAGGGAACTAGAAACTCCGGCCGAACAATTCCGTCAATCATGCCGGCTACACAGAGGGGGTCGCAAGAACCCAGACAGCGACAATTCTGCTTCCCACAGATACAGCCCTAAAACTTCTGAAGAAGGATAAAGGTAGGATTAAAATAGGCTGGATTTACTGTAAGATACGGGAGAAGCAGCAACTAACTAGATGTTCAAATGCCTGGACTTCGGGCACATATCTAACAACTGCAAAGGCCCGGACAGAAGAAATGTGTGCTACAAATGTGGCAAAGAGGGGCACCACATCAAAGACTGCAAGGGGTCAACCCAATGCATCATTTGCAAAGTAAAAAATCTAAGCTGTGACCACATGCTGGGAAGCAAAAAGTGCTCAGCATATACCGCAGAAATTAACAAGAAAAATAACCAGCCATATGAAATTCCTGCAGGTTAACTTAGGAAAGAGCAAAGCAGCCCAAGACTTACTTCTGCAAGCTGCAACTGAAAGAAATGTAGACCTGCTGCTCGTTAGCGAGCAGCCGAAGAACACAGAAGAAGCTATATGGTACCAGGATGGCTCGAGAAGAGCAGCTGTGATAACACTCAACAAGAACATAAGCGTATCTAAATACAAACCCACCAACCATGGGTTTGTATGGATAGAAATAGGAGACGTAAGGGTCTATAGCTGCTACTTCTCACCTAACGACCCAATTGACACCTTTAAAAAGGAAATTGACGAACTAGAGATGAGCCTAAAATCTGCAAAAGGAGAAGTTGTAGTGGCAGGTGACTTCAATAGCAAGTCGCCAGAATGGGGGGAAACCCGAAGTGACAAAAGAGGGGATATAGTCTGTGAATTCATCGCCAAAAACGACCTAGTCATCCTTAACACAGGAAGGGAGAGTACTTTCCAAAGAGGAGATGCGGCATCCATACTGGATCTAACAATAGGCTCCAACAACATCGCTAGGAGAACCACGGACTGGAGAGTACTGGACGACGAGACGCTCAGTGATCACAGCTACATCCAGTTTAAAGTAACTGGATACCAAAGGGAGCTCCAGAAGCCAGGGGGCGACCTCCGTGGAACACTAACAAGCTGGACGAAACGAAAGCGAAGCTCCCTCTGGAAGAGTCTAAGCTAATACAAAGCATGGGTTGGATGAAAAAAACAGAATGCCCCTGAAACAACAGTAACAGAAGCGAGGGACATAGTGATGGCAGCGTGCGCCGCATCTATGCCGAGACGCAGATGCCCAAGGGGAAAGCAGCAGGTGTCCTGGTGGACTCCTGAGATTGCCGAACTGAGGAAGAATTGTATTAAAGCTAGGAGACTAGCCACAAGATCCAAAACTGACGAATCACTTCGAAGAGAATACAAAATACGCCAAAAAACAGCTGAAAAGAGAAATTAAAAATAGAAAATCGAAGTGCTGGAAAGAGCTACTAGACGAGGTAGAAGATGATCCCTGGGCATGGCGTACAAAATTGTAAACAAAGACTTAGAGTGAATACGAAGGTACCCGGATTAGAGGACCCCAATGGGTGAAAGAAATTATAAGAGATCTCTTCCCAACCAGAGACCCGTGGACGAGAAGAAAACCGTACGACTACGAATTCAGTGAGAATGATGTATTCACGAGAGACGAGCTACAAGTAGAAGCGAGGAAACTAAAGTGCAAGAAAGCCACCGGACCAGACGGAATACCAAACGAAATAATTAGGATTGTGGCCAAGGAATACCCGGAATGCTTGCTGGAGGCATTTAATAGCTGCCCCAGACATGGAGTTTTCTTCAAGAACTGGAAGAAACAGAAATTAATCCTACTACGGAAAGGAAACAAGCCCCTAGATAAGGCATCGTCGTATAGGCCGTTATGCCTCCTAGATACAATGGGCAAACTCATGGAAGGGTTGATTCTACAACGGCTAGAGAAACATATATCAACAGGAAAAAATTCTCCGATAGACAGTTGGATTCAGGAAAGGCCGCTCAACTACGGACGCAATAAGGGAAGTAGTGCGTATAGCGGAAACTGCTAAAAACGGAACAGGCAAAAAAAGGGGTTTTGTGCATTAGTAGCCATTGATATTAGGATTGCCTTTAACTCTGCCAACTGGGAAGATGTTATTAAGACACTGGTGGAGAAACAGGTCCCAGAATACCTTCTAAGAATCATCGAGGACTACCTATCAGAAAGGAAAATTATATACTCTGACACTCTTAGGGTGGAGGAAGAGATGACGTGTGGAGTTCCCCAAGGATCCAAGCTGGGTCCATTCCTGTGGAACACCATGTACGACGAGCTACTAAATATAGATCTACCACAAGATACCTTGCTGATCGGATACGCAGATGATACGCTTATCAGCCACAGTGACAACGTGGACCCGCTGGACCCACTTAAACGAGGCCCTCTCTAGGATTAACAGATGGTTGGACAAAAGACGCCTACAGATGGCTGTGGAAAAGACGGAAGCAGTACTAGTTACTGACAAAAGAGCCTTTAAACTTCCCATGCATCACACTCGAACGGAGTAAGCATTTCCTGGAGCCGCCAAGTTACATACCTGGGGGTCGAAATTGACCACAGACTGAGCTTCGGGCCACACATTTGCAAGACAGCAGACGAAGCTGCAACAATTGGATCCAACCTCTCTAGGCTTATGCCTAACATAGGTGGACCTAAAGAAGCAAAAAGAAGACTGATATCCAGCGCGGTAATCTTGAAGATGTTGTATGCAGCACCAGTATGGGCGACTTCTCTTGAGAAACAATCCATTAGGAGAAAATACAACCAAATCCAAAGGAGGATGGCCATCAGAGTTGTATCAGCGTATCGGACGATATCTGACTGCGCTGTTCTGGTGCTGGCGAGAATGGCCCCATAGACCTACTAGCGAGGGAAGGAAGAGAACACACCAGACCCTAAAAGATAGAAAGGAAAAGGAAGGCAAGTTACCCCCAAAGGAGATATATACCATAAAAGAGGGAACCAGAAGTATGCTAATGAAAGAGTGCAAGAAAGATGGGATGGGGAGACAAAAGGCAGATGGACGCATCAAATGATCCCAAATATAGCGGAATGGGTGGAAAGAGGCACGGCGAAGTAAACTACTACCTGACACAGGTGCTGTCGGGTCATGGATGCTTTAACAAGTACCTATATGACTTTAAGATAAAAAACAGCCCGAGGTGCGACCATTGTCAAGCCGAGGTAGAGCGACACCATGCACACCCTTTTCCAGTGTAATACATGGACCACGGATAGAGAAAATACAAACAGAGAACTGGGAGAAACCATCACTCCTACAAACCTAGTAAAAATGATGCTTTCCTCCAAAGAGAAATGGAATGTAGTAGTGACTATGGTCACAAATATACTGAAAAAGAAAGAAAACATTCGAAATTAAGAAGGAAGAGCTTTAGCTAACCGCCTGTCACCTCCACGAAGTAATGTCTGACGACGGTTTCCATGGAGGTGACGCCATGGCTTAAGCGAAAGGAGGTAAGATTTTAGTCGGTATACCAAAGCTGGGGGTCCGACATAACCGGTTCGCCGGTATCTATAAAAGATTCCCCCCTCCTTACAAAATAATAATAATAATAATAATAATAATAATAATAATAATAATGCCGATCCGGATAGCCGAGATTGCTAAAGCAGTATTGCCATGACGATCTCGAACGGAAGGATCGCGGGTTTGAGTACCGCCTCGGGCATGGGTGTGTTTGTATATGTATGTGTGTGTCGTCCATCACTCATTCATTATCATCATCATTCGATCTTCCATCCTCCCAGGAGTAGCAAACCTGGGGGATAACAATTGGATTCGACGTAATGCTGATCCCCCCAAAAGAAGTCACATACACTTGCCACGGGATAAACGTTACTGAGCCTCAATGAGTACAGGTATATGTCCGCGTGGTCCTAGAACGGCCAATTCACGACCAAAAATATAACAATAATAATAGTAATAACTAGAGGTGACACAACAGCACATACTTTCCCGTATGATTGGAAGCAGCTACGTAGAATTGAAATATTGCATTTTCTGCCCTACAGCATCTTAGCTATTATTTGAAAACGTCCAATTCAACCAAGAGGCGATCAACCACGGTGTAAGATATATAGGTGTGTTAACTAGCCGCCTTTGGGGCAAATTTTCTGAAGCCAGTTTGAGGCTAGTTTCTCGCTTGTCCGTACGGCACGATCGGTCTGGGTCGCGGTGTAAGATATACATCTTAAGATGACATCTTAAACTATGGCTGTTACACATTACAAGACCAATCACGACTTGCCCAAATGAGACCCAAAGATCGCAGCACTTATATGCGAGAACTGTGAGAACTAGCCTCACATAAGCATCAGTTGTAGACTGGGAGTGAACACACCTATATTTCTTCCACAGTGCGAACAACTCACTGTTTCCATAGCAGTGTTGTCAAAACTATGTGAATTCCACAACTGCATAAAAATATAATACAAAAGTTTTGTAAATTTGTATTGGAAAAAGAAGTCTGTTACCATAGAAGTCTACACTTTCAAGTCACAACAATGACACGTAATTCACAAACATTCGCGACAGCGGAACGGAATTCAATTGTTGCTTTCCTGCATTGTCGATACTCTCTTAATGAGCTAGCAATTTTTATTTCCAGTATTTGAAAAGAAATAATTTCTTTAAAGATTAATGTGTAAATGTATAACAAAAAGTCGAATGTAAAAACGAACAAAGAAATAATATACAAAATTACAAATTCTAATTTACGACGCATCCAGCTATCCCAAACAAACAGTAAATTTACAACGGGCTATTATGTTTGTCACAAAATTATAGAAAAACTACTCGTATTTTGAAAAAATTAATTATGCCCTTATTTGAAGATGTAGATTTTATAAATACATTTAATTGTGAAAAAAAAGTATTTTTAAAATTGTAGTTGTAAGAAAACGACGAAAACGAAGCGCAGTCAATTCCGAGCAGGCTATTATATTTGTCAGGAAATTATAGAAAAACTACTCATATTTTCAAAAAATTCAACATGACCTTATTTGAAGATCTGTTTTGATCAGCATATTTAATTAAGGAAAACAATCGTATCTTCACAATTGTAGTTGTAGAAAGACGTCGAAATTTTTTAAATTTTTTGCAAAATCAGGCATTTCAACGAACATGAAACCTACACCATTCTCTTAAGCTTTCTTTATGATATCTCAAGTCCTAATTTAATCAAAAAACGTTGTGCAGTTTTTAAGAAAAAATGTTTAAAGAAAATAAAAACAATGTTTCAGTTTGACACAATTTTTCGAAAAAAAATACTTGTTTTTGAAAAATTGTCCATAACCGTATTTGAAGACCTATTTTTTATGAACACATTTCATTAAGAAAAAAAAAAGTATCTTCATAATTGTAGTTGTAGGAAGATCCCGACATTTTTTTAAATATATTCAATTTTCGAAAAATCAGAGTTTTCAACCAACATGAGATAAACGCCATTCTCTTAAATGACCTTCAGACTATCCAACAAAAAAATTTAGTCAAAATTGTTGGCGCCATTTTTTTGAAAATGTTTAAAATGACCCAGGGGCGTCATATAAAGTACCCCCCAAAATTAAAATATCGGTTTCAAATTCACGGGTCCGCGAGATTATTCAGATCGATCGGAAAGTATCAATTTTGGAGAAAATCGGCTGAACGGTTTAGTCGCTAGCGTTGTTCACAGACAGGCGGACGGACGAACGGACGGACAGACGTTTTGCTGTCAATTGGTTTTTCGGTATCAAGGACCCGCAAAATAGGGATTCTGGCTGCACCACGTGTTAGGAGATTTTTTTTCTTAATTTAGCAACTGGATTTATTCACTTTTTCGTTGCTAGGGCCCTGTAACAAGAGGTTTCTGCCGAAAATCCGCCGTTTTTTCGCGTAGCATTACATAACTTTCCCTATACTATACGTACGTACGTATAGTATACGGGAAAGTAAAAATAAGGAAAAACATTTTGATATTAATAATCTACAGTTGTCTAAGTTAAGGCATTCTACACTTTCTAGATAATAGTATTAAATATTTATTTATTGTAAAATTTTTCTGAAAACTCTTGTTTTAGGAAAACCTCTCATGTGGCTCTTACCACATACGAGATATTCTATCTTCAATAAATTGTAAAGGTCACATAGGAGGTTTTTTATTTTCTAGTTTAAAACCACAAATCGTTCTCTTGGTAAATTTTTGAATATAACTAAAGAAGAAGCAAATTCTGAATCATTGATACTAAAATGTAAAAGTTGCCAATTCCGTCATATAGGAGGTTGTCCATCACCAACAAAGAACTAATACTAATACTAATACTATAAAAGGAGAGTTCCCAATTATTTAATAAAAAATAAATAATAAATCAAATAAACAAATGTGTAAAAAAATCTAGAAAATATGATTTGAAAATTACAAACAGTGAAAATTAAGAGTTAATTTTCACAAAAATCACAATTCTATAGCTGAATAGTGCAAACACCGTTGTTCAACAAGGGATCATGGCACTCACTATCATATGCTAGTGAAAACACAATTGAGTCTGACAAATGCAGGTAAAGAAGCCTGCAAAAAGTCATCCTATTCCTAGTTAATTTCTGGAAAGTTAATTAGAATTTCTTGTCTCTTTTCATACTGTTAATTTAAGTGGCAAAAATATGGAAAAAGAAGTGAGCTCAGGACTCACTCATTGACCAACAGGTGTTTTGGGCTTGTTGAAAGCATTCAACAATAATTTACTTACTTTGATTGTTGTCCTTACATAAGGAACAATTTGTTCCCGTAAGCTTCCTGCAGTGTTCCTTTGCACATAGAGGGCTCTTGAAGAGCTTTTTACAAATTGTACATACAAATATGCTGCCTGCAGAAACAAATCAAAAACAGTTGCATTAGTTATACATATCAGCAAATAATGTAATTTTATTATTAACGGTAACAACTAAGAATATTTTGTCACGTTTTAAATGGTAAACCTCGAATTTTTCTTGAAATATTGGATTTAGATTTTCACCTCTATGAAATTTTGGGTTTTGTTATTTCAAATTGAATTTTTATTTTTTTCATGGTATTTCTATTCCGAATTCAATATCTAGATGAATATATCTTGTATCATATTCTCCCAGTCTAAATGACAAGTATTTTTGTTCAGTGGTACCACATCAAAAATTTTTAATGGGAGAACTTGGTGAATTTTTATTACAAATCGTAAGGCTTTTATATGATATACCAAGATTTGACCATACTTAAGACTTTAGAAATCTTTAAGATTAATGATTTTTACACAGAATGTTCTTGTACTTTATGAAAATGGACTTGGTGCTTCCTGTTCCAGCTTCCTAATCGCAGTAGGTACATTAGCCTTGTAAATAAAACAAGATTTTAAAAGTTATTCATTATTTTAAGTGTCTTTCCACCATTATTAAGATTGTAAATTATGTATTATGTATTATACATTATATACTATTATGTACATTTTGTAAATAATTTGTACTATGAATCTGTTTCTTTGTAAACTATATCCAAAATATTTGATGAACTTCTACAAATTGATGCCACAATGGAGGGAATAAGTTATATTCAAATTTTATTCTTTTTCAGGAAAATTTAATGAATTTTCAAATATTGAAAGATGAAATTATTATTGTCCATTTATAGTTCTCTTTATCTGTATTTTTGCCATTGTCAATATTAATGTTTTCACAAGTTAAAATTGTTTAATAATAAATTTTGATCCAAAAATGTTTCAGACTAAAAGAAACAATGACTTGCATGCAAATATTTCAGAATTAAAAAACAAGGATCACCTATTTGATCATCAATCTCAATGACTGAACTTACGTTAACAACCTGCCTTTAAAACAAGCCCCAACTAGTGGTAGTAAAACAGCACATACTTTCTCGCCCATACTTTCACGCAAAATTAGCTAAAAAGTACAAAATTTTCGAAAATTTGTACATGATTTTATTTCAAAATCTATTTCTGTGGAACAGATTTCATTAAGAGATCTTTCTTCATAATTGTAGTTGTAGGAAGACGCCGAAAAAAAAATTGAATTTTTTCAGTTTTCAAAACATGAGGGTTTTTAACAAACATCAGACCTGCACCATTTTTTTAAATGTCCTTTAGACTATCTGACAACAAAATTTTACCAATATCAATGGCGCCATTTTTTTAAATATTGAAAATGTCCTACTAGTTCAGTCCAGTCCAGTTCATGAAAAGTACCCCCGAAATTAAAATATTGATTTGAAATTCAAGGGGCCGCGATATCAGCCAGATTGATCGGGGAATATCAGTTTTGGAGAAAATCGGCTCAACGGTTTAGTCGCTAGCGTTGTTCACACACGGACGGAGGGACGGAGGGACGGACGGACAGACGGACGGACGGACAGCCGGACGGACGTTTTGCCGTCAATCGAGTTTTCGGTACCAAGAACCCATAAAACATGGATTCTGGCAACACCACGCATTAAAGGATTTTTTTTCTGAATTAAGCAACGGGATTTATCCACTTTTTCGTTACCAAGTTCCTGTAATAAGAGTTTTTCTGCGGAAAATTCGCCATTTTCTCGCGCAGCATTACATAACTTTTTCTTCTCAAGAATTTCCTTCTTAAGCACGAGAAAGTAAAAAAACACTTCGCGGATCGCGCTTCGCCACAAGAGAAGCCATCGTTTGCAGCTGAGCGCGGTCCCTGCGGTCCATCAGCAGAGATGGATGCGCTCATGGCTTACCTACTCCTTCCATATGTGGGGTAGAAGATCATAAATAGGAGGCGGATTTTGATGACCTAACACATTCCCTAAAATGATTAATAAAATGCTCTTAGAATATTTAAAAATACCTAAAAGCACAGAAAAATGACTTAAAAATGTTGATCAAAACCAGTTCAGATAAACAACTAGCTGTTGGAATCGAGGTTTCTTCCTTTCATTTAAGTGCATTGCGCCTGCAAACGTTTGGTTTGAACAGTTGTTTACAAGGAAATCTTTGTCTTTATTTATCACGAAATCGGCCGAACCGACAATGGCACTGATAGGCGTTACAGGAACCTTAGATTACTAGATTAGTTAGTACTTGGAACTCACAACGGCTGACATGACAATATACGAGCGAAATAATCCAATAGGCTACTCAGGAATTCTGTGGTGAACATTTGTTGCATCTCGTAAATATTATTTGAAGAAAGTACCATTAAAATGATATTAAAATCAACGAAATCAGCGAAAAATGTTTTAAAACTTATAGGAATGGCAAAAAATGACTTATTAGTCGAAACGAAAAATGCCAAAAAATGTCTAAAAATGGATCATTTCCTTACATCAATGCACAAAAATAATATCTATACTGAAAGATAAAGATTTCTACTATACATAGTACTCTATACTAAATGGCATCGTTCTATAGTGAAAAGCGAAAAATGAAATATCCTTAAATTCGCCCCCTGGTCATAAAGATGAGGGAGTACGTTGAAGAATTGTAATAACCGACAGACTGTGAATTAAGTGCTGTACGAATTGTGACAGTGTTGCCAATTCTTTGTATCCAACCCTTTAAATTTCATCAAAATATGTAATGGTGCAATAATTATATCTTTATGTTTCTATTTTGCTTTCATATCATGAAAGTTATTAAATACATTATTACACAATAAATGATTTTGTGTATTTCACTGTCTTCCTTTATTTCTAGAATTACTTCGGCATTCCACTTTCTTGGGTTTCTTTATCAAAACTGAGTGAAAATACAATTGTAATTTATTCAAATGAGATGGGATGGGTGGGTGGAGATGGTTGGGATGCAGGGACAATGATCAGATACAGCAAACCAGAAGTTGATGCTTACTTGGAACACTGGTAGGAGTATTCCGATTGAAATCTTTTTTTTTAACAATAGTACTATCATTATAATATAATAACAATTCAACGTGGGCCTCAATAGGACGCGTGGTCCTATAATATATCTGGTAGTTAATCTCAATGCTTTCCACATTTTCCTCTTGGACATGCCTGGCACAGTTAATGTATCTCATGTAGTTACTCCTTAATTTATCTTTTGCATTGACAAACATGTTTGTTGACTTAACCTGAAACAGATTTTGGCTGAATAAGATGAAAAGGAAAGAAAAAATGTTGAATAAAATTTTGTTAATTTTGGAACTTGTACATACCCACCAGACGTATCTTTTATCTTTTGGACACTTCCGATGTTCAGTTCCAACATATGGTCCCATGAGGGTGCCTTGTGGCAATGCAACCCTAGTCCAAATTCCCTGTCCAGCATTAGGTATCCCAGAGATATTTATTTCTAATTCTCTGGGCGCGGATCTTCTTGCAGACCAATGTTTTGCATTTTTAGGAGCAATCTTTGTCTTCAGCCAACGGCTGTGCGATGAGCAGTAGTACCGGAACCGTTGTTTACACTGGTGGCACTCTGTGACAAATGAAATGAGGTATTGAATGTACTTATATGAAATGAAATTTATTAGCCACCAAAATATCAATGGGCATTTGAAGAACCTCTCTTCTCTGTATGTATTTCAAAAGATCTCTAGTGAATAATCTGACAGTATCATAAACAAAATATCTGCCCATATGGAGTGAAACTTACCATAATATTCATTTTCTTCCACCTCATTAGCTTTTGCAACAGATTTCACAATTTTTCGAGGTCTGAGGAGTCTTCTTGGGGTTACATTTTCTGATGATTCTGCAAATTTAGTACATATATAGAAACTCTGATACTACTTGATGATACTCACTCTGATATTACTTGACTTATTTGGAGGTCCATCATTTGGAGTTTGTAATCATGAATAAGAAATTAGGATTCTGGATTTTTTGTCAAAGTATGAGCACATTGTACAAGAATCTTATGTCTACAGGCAATTCCATTTTAGAAATGATCTGAAAAGGCGTGTATACCTATTGCTGGAAATTTTTTGGGTTAAATTCGTAATTAAAAGCTGAAAACTCTAATCCTTTAAAAAATGTTAAGACCACAACAGGCCAATAATTGTGATACCAAAGCACAAATAGAATAAACAGGATAACTAAGCTTTCTGAATGGTATTACGTGCAAGAATTGAATTAACAGTAAATTCTTTCTTCAAAGGAGGATAAGAATTCTCCATTTTGTGAATATTAACTTCTAGATGTTACAAGACTCTTTGTGATAGTTAAACAATGTCAACATTTTAAGAAATTTCATTATTTGAATTCTGGGAGCCCACTTTATTTTCAAAGAGAGCATAGAAAACAAGCAATCAATGCAACTTACCTGCTACAGGGAGAAGACTTGAAGACTTTTTTCCATCTTTTGAAATGTCTCCATCTAAAATCATGAAGATTACCATTGGTCCACAAGTTCAGAACTTTGTCCAGAAATTAAAGTAATAACTATGACTTACATTTCCAATGTCTCCAAGACTTGAATTATCTTTTTGGTCCTTATATTGACCATGATGTGGAATGTTTTCAATTATTTTCATTTTTAGGACTGATAAATAATCCCTAATGTAAAAACTCCCACTGTTTGAGGAGTATGGAAGGCTCCTGTTATAGATCAACAACTTTACAAAAATGCACAGAAACTAAAATAGGTATCCATTTATTCACCCCTTTGAGAGTTAATTTTGTTTTAATGCCGATGACAACCCTAATTGCGTCCACTGTGTATCTCGCCTTCCTAAAGCCATACTGATTATCGGAGAGTCCTTGTGGTCCCTCCGTTTAGGCTTCAATCTGTTTGGAGATGATCCGCTCTAACATTTTGCCTGCCGTATCCAGTAAACGTATATGCCGATATGCTGACGGGTCGCTAGGTGGCTTATCGCCCTTCTGGAGAAGGATTAGCTATTTTTGCTTCGTACGACGGCGGGAATTCCCCTCTTGCACGCACGCATTGTATGTCTCTAAGAACAGATCTCGCCGACTCCTAATAGCGGTTTTAATAGCAATATTCGGCATCCTATCCAAGCCGGGAGCTTTGCAGTCGCAAGCCTTAGACAGTTCGTCTAATGAAACCGCCAACCGCCGGAACCTCGTGTAGATCTTCAAGCGGATCCATAGGCTGCAACACTTCCTTCGGACGAGGAAACAAAGTAGCAAGTATCTTCTCCAAGAAGACCGGACTAGTCGGGGATGGCCTGGACAGAAACTTGAGTCTGGCCGTTACCACCTTTAACGGACAACCGCAGGGATCAGTATCCACCTCGTTGCTTAGCTCTCTCCAGCAGCGATCTTTGCTTATCTTAATGGCTTTTGTGAAAGCTCATCTGGCGACCATGTATCTCTCCTTGAGAGTGTCATAATTTGAGCGACCCCACCCGTGTTGTGCCAACCTACGTGTGCTGTGACATTCTCTCTCAAGTTCCGCGATCTCGTCAGTCCACCAATCAAAGACCCGGTTAATTACGGTTCCCACCATATCCTCAGAGTTTCCGACCACCATAATGTTGCCCTCCAGCATGGCAGCGAAAAAATCGCGATCGAACTTCTGTGGTTGCAAGTTGCTCCCCTCCTTCCGCTTGCAGAACTCAACCTATCCTACACCACCTCTGCAAAAGGTGTATCTCCTGTGGTAACGATCACTACGTTCAAAAGAAAGAGAATGACTAGCACAGCTCGACCTTCCCTTGTTCGTTGTCGAGCTACCGTACTCCCAATACCTCCTAGAAAGTACATCTAGGTCTAGAAAGATCTAGGTGGCTTTGGTACTCCACAGCCCATGCATTGAAATTCCGAGCTATCACGGTGGGGCCTCTGCCATCAAAAACTAGACGGCCACGGAATTGCTCAAACTCATCAAAAGTAGCGTTTGGTGACGCGTAGCAGTTGTAGATATTTAGAATTCCATCTATTTTGACCACGACTAATCCAACTTCATTTCGAGCCATTACTTGTTGGTATAGTCGTTTCACACATGCCTAAATTGTTGCTTTGTTGCAGTGGTTGTATATCCACGATGAATCGTCGCGGTTTCTTTATTGTTCACACAGGATCGCGACATCTGCCTCACATTCCCTTGCAGAAAGAGAAAGACAGAGAGAGAGCGAGCGAGCGAGAGAGAGAGAAAGAGAGCGAGAGAGATAGAGAGGGGGATATCCTGAATAAATTCACAGTTTGAGTTGAACAGATTGAGTTGAACGATTCTCAAGGTATGTTCAATATTACATTTAGCGCACTTTGGTAAGAAGATCTCATATTACACTCTGTAGCATGTTTGCGTTCTTTGCCATTTTGGGCCGTATGGGTTGAGCGAGCGAGCTAGCAAGCAAGTGGTCGATTGGGCTGTAGTCGGTCCTTCGGTTAGTCAATGTGAAAACTCCAAATGTTTAAAGAGCACTACAGTAGTCTGTTAAAGGTCTACTGTTCATGATTACAAGTAATCACATGAACTATAGTAATTAATCTATCACACATCTCGTATGATTAACAGCTTCAACAGCTGGGTCACTTTCAGGACTACAGGAATATCATGTTTCTGCACAATATTCTTGGGATTACCTGCAATATTTTTTATTTGTTCACTTCATATAATTTTGTGTTAGATTTGTTGAATGTATTATTGCATTTTTATAAGTAAATATCTAAATAACTAATTAAAAATTCAGTAAATAAGTCAATAAATAAAGAAGAAGGGAAGAAAAATGTGAACAAGTAAATTAATTGGCTAAATATTGTTCTGCAACATTTTAAATTCTTAGGACTGATAAACAATGAATGTGAAAACTCCCAATGTTTAAAGTGCACTACAGTAGTCTGTTATGAATCAACAGCTCATGATTAGAACAAAGCGCACGAACTACAGTAATTAATATATGACACTTACATCCTGCAGCATCATCAGCTTTAACAGCTGGGTCACTCTCACTGACTCCGGAATTATCAAATTCCTCAACATCATGACCTTGCCCTGCAACGTATTTTATTTGTTCACTTCATGTAATTGTGCATTAGTTTTCATGAATGTACCACTGCATGTTTTACAAGTAAATATGTAAACAAGCAAGAACTGAAGCAAGTGAACAAGTAAATTAGTATGCTAAGTAATTCTTCTGCAACATTTTATATTCTTAGGACTGATGAACAATGAATGTGAAAACTTCCTATGTTTAAAGTGCACTACAGTAGTCTGTTATGGATCAACAGCTCATGATTAGAACAAAGTGGATGAACTACAGTAATTAATCTATGACACTTACGTCTGGTATCATCATCATCTTCAACATCTGGGTCTCTCTCACTGCCGCTACTAATGTCATACTCTTCAACAACATGACCTTGCCCTGCAATATATTTTATTTGCTCACTTCATGTAATTGTGCATTAATTTTCATGAATGAAACACTGCATTATTTATAAGTAAATATGTAAACAAGCAAGTGAGCAACCGAGCAAGAAATCAAGCAAGCAAACAAGTAAATTAGTAGGCTAAATAATTGTTCTGCAACATTTTAAATTCTTAGGACTGATGAACAATGAATATGAAAACTCCCAATCTTTAAATACACTACATTAGTCTGTTATGGATCAACAGCTCATGATTAGAACAAAGTGGATGAACTACAGTAATTAATCTATGACACTTACGCCTGGTATCATCATCATCTTCAACATCTGGGTCTTTCTCACTGCCGCTACTAATGTCATACTTTTCAAAAATTCGAAGTTGCCCTGCAACATTTTTTATTTGTTCACTTGATATAATTGTGCGTTAGTTTGCTTCAATGTATCATTGCATGTTTTATAAGTAAATGTGTATACAAGCTAGCGAGCCAGCAAGCAAGAAATCAAGCAAGAGAGAAAGTAAATTAGTATACAAATAATTGTTCTGCAACATTTTAAATTCTTAGGACTGATGAACAATGAATATGAAAACTCCCAATCTTTAAATACACTACATTAGTCTGTTATGGATCAACAGCTCATGATTAGAACAAAGCACATGAACTACAGTAATTAATCTATGACACTTACGTCTGGTATCATCATCATCATCTTCAACATCTGGGTCTCTCTCACTGCCGCTACTAATGTCATACTCTTCAACAACATGACCTTGCCCTGCAACATTTTTTATTTGTTCACTTCATGTAATTGTGCATTAGTTTTCATGAATGAAACACTGCATTATTTATAAGTAAATATGTAAACAAGCAAGTGAGCAACCGAGCAAGAAATCAAGCAAGCAAACAAGTAAATTAGTAGGCTAAATAATTGTTCTGCAAAATTTTAAATTGTTAGGACTGATGAACAATGAATATGAAAACTCCCAATCTTTAAATACACTACATTAGTCTGTTATGGATCAACAGCTCATGATTAGAACAAAGTGGATGAACTACAGTAATTAATCTATGACACTTACGCCTGGTATCATCATCATCTTCAACATCTGGGTCTCTCTCACTGTCGCTACTAATGTCATACTTTTCAAAAATTCGAAGTTGCCCTGCAACATTTTTTATTTGTTCACTTGATATAATTGTGCGTTAGTTTGCTTCAATGTATCATTGCATGTTACATAAGTAAATATGTAAACAAGCTAGTGAGCCAGCAAGCAAGAAATAAAGCAAACGAACAAGTAAATTAGTATGCTAAATAATTGATTTGCCACATTTCAAATTCTTAGGACTGATGAACAATGAATGTGAAAACTCTTAATGTTTAATGTGCACTACAGTAGTCTATTATGCATCAACACCTCATGATTAGAACAAAGTGGATGAACTACAGTAATTAATCTATGACACTTACAACTGATATAATCATCATCTTCACTATCTGGGTCCCTCTCACTGCCGCTACTAACGACATATTCTTCAACAATATGACTTTGCCCTGCAACATTTTTGATTTGTTCACTTCATGTAATTGTGCATTAGTTTTCATGAATGTACCACTGCATGTTTTATAAGTAAATATGTAAACAAGCAAGTGAGCCACCGAGAAAGAAATCAAGCAAGCGAGGAAGTAAATTAGTAGGCTAAATAATTGATTTGCCACATTTTAATTTCTTAGGACTGGTAAACAATGAATGTAAAAACTCCCAATGTTTAAAGTGCACTACAGTAGCCTGTTATGGATCAACAGGTCTTGATTAGAACAAAACGGATGAACTACAGTAATTAATCTATGACACTTACGTCTGGTATCATCATCATCTTCAACATCTGGGTCTGTCTCACTGAAGCTACTAATGATGCGTCTAAGGTCAAAACGGCTACTAATGTCAAAATCTTCAACATGACTTTGCCCTGCAACATATTTTATTTGTTCACTTAATGTTTTTTTATTTATTTATTTACGTCAAAAAAAGTTAAAAACTGCGTGTGACGAGCTATGGGGAGAAGTGAATTTTGTGCACGTTTTCATCATTCTGTGATCTCTATCCTAAACCATATTCTAGTCGAATTTTGAATACAGAAAAGAGAGGTTTTTTTTCGAGTTTTGTTGACAAAATATTCGCTCCTATATAATGAAATATACTTTCAAAGGTAAATTAGCTATAAATTCCTGCCCTGAACCCTCATGTTCGTCATGAAAGAATAATACTTTTGGCCGTGATAATATGGAAAACGATAATTTGGATAAATATATTTCCCACTGAAATTCAGAAGACGTGCACAAAAAATGAAGTTACATTTATGTCCAGAAGCAAAACAAGGGACCATCTCAGCATTTGCTCAAGGATCAGGGAAACTGGACGAAAAACCTGATTGAGATGGGGGCCATCAACCCAGAAACTGTGGTACAATACTTGTTACAGGTTCTTAAGAATTGTACAGTCCAAATGATAAATAATTACATTAACTATCATTGTTAAAATTAATTCTACTTTCCTTTTTGATGCTCGGTATAGTCTCGAATTGTATAGAAACAGTTACGCAGCAGAAAAGATTTTACTTGGGACTTAAACTTTTCTATGGAATTTAATTGTTTAATGTCTTCTGGCAAAGTGTTGTAGAGTAATGTACATGAATTGTATGTGAATTTTTTGTAGTGAGCTGTTGATACTACCACCTGGTGAATCTGATTACTACGTCGTGTGTTATACTTATAGACATCGGCGTTTGCTGAAAATATATTCCCGCCCTTAAGTAGGTCATTTTTGACAAAACCTACTGATTCATAAATCAGGAGACAAGGTAATGGTAAAATTCCTAGATTAATAAAGAGAGACTTACAAGAATCATGAGGGTTGGATTTGCTTATTATTTGTACAATTCTATTTTGTAATCTGAAAGTCTGGGAGCTATAAGATGTGTTTCCCCAGAATATTATGCCATATCTCAGGCAGGAGTGAACATTGGCAAAATATACACAACGAGCTGTATGAAGGCTGACGGAATTTGAAAGAATTCTGAACGCATAGCATAATGAACTTAATTTTGTGTTCAATTCATTTAAGTGGGCATTCCATTTGAGGTTTGACTGAATTGATAGACCTAAAAATTTTGTTACATTAACATCAGTCAATGGCACACCGGTCATTTTCAATGGAGTACAGAATTTTTTATTTGAAATGGAAAGCTGCATTGAAACAGTTTTCTTTTCATTTACTATTAATTTGTTATTACGAAACCAATTTGAAACGTCTGATATTGTACTATATACGGTTTCTTTGTTGCAAAGAATATTTGTTTCATCCGCAAAGAGAACTGTTCTTCCGTTTCGAATCGCTAAGGGCATGTCATTTACGTATAATAGGAAGAGAATAGGGCCTAAAATCGATCCTTGCGGGACTCCACGTGCAATTGGCAAAGCACCGGAAAGGTGTGTACATAAAGTTCCATCATTCCAGTAAGGTACTTCTACTCTCTGAGATCATTGTTTAAGGTACGAACATAGCCAATCTAGAGCAATACCACAGATTCCATATGAAGGTAATTTTGAAAGTAAAATGTTATGATCAATGACGTCAAAAGCTTTTGAAAGATCTAAAAATATTCCAATAGTTGCTTCGTTTTGATCCAATGATGAGGCAACATCCTTAAGAAAAGAAAAAATGGCTGTTTCCGTAGATTTTGATTTCCGGAATCCATGTTGGCAATTTGAAAACGCATCGTGTTTATTGAGAAAGGTTTCCATTCGCACATAAAAAAGTCTCTCTAATATTTTTGAAAAAACTGACAAAAGAGAAATTGGCCGATAATTTTCAATTTCATTTTTGTTGTCTTTTTTGAAGAGCGGCTTAATCTTAGCTTTTTTAAAAATATCTGGAAAAATTCCGGTGCATAAGGATGCATTAAATATGTGAGTTAACGGATGTATAATGGCTGGTGCGCACGTCTTTAACAAACAATCGGGAAATTCATCTAAACCGGCCGAATATTTATTTTTAAATTTACCGATTATTTTGAGAACTTCATAGGAAGAGGTTTCGGAAACGAACATAGTGTCTAAGATTTTTAGGGAAATGTCAGATGTTGAATTTTGTGGCTGAACACCCTTAGTGAGACCGACAGCAATTCTCGAAAAGTATTGGTTAAAGAGACTAGCCACTGTTGCCGGATCGTTCACATCTCTATCGTTATCTTTTAATACAACATTCTCTACAAGGTTTCTAGTTGGTTTGGTCGCATTTTTTACTATATCCCACATTGATTTTGTTTTGTTATTTGAGTTCAAAATATCCTGATCGTGTTTCATGATTTTAGCCTGCCTTATGACTATTCTTAACAATGATTTGTATTTTTTAAAGTACAGGAGGAAATCTTGAGATAAGTTATGATGCTTAGAAATGAAAGAAAGAACTCGTTTGTTTTTACATGATGTTCTAATCCCTTGTGTTATCCAAGAATTGCTATTGCGTGAAATATTTAATTTTCTTTTCTGAAGAGGAAAGAAAGTGTTAAAATGAAATGAAAGCGTTGAAAAAAAGAATAATATTTATCGTTTGTATCAATAGTATTATAAACCGCGCTACATGACTCCTGCTGCAAGTAATCAATGAATAATTTTCTTTTTCTTTTAGAAAACACTCTACTCATGCGTGTATTATTTCTAGTGTTCGCATTTCGTATAATGGTAAGAATTTGTGCATCGTGGTCACTGTATCCTAAATCTTTGTTTCAATTTCATGTCGAGTAGTGGTTTAGTTAATTATAATTTGATCGATTGCCCTCTTTGAATTTACTGTGATCCATGTAGGAACTTTTATTGTAATATCTACATTGAAGGAATTAATTAAATTAAGAAACTGCTCTTTCTTGCAAGATTCGACCAGAAAATCAATGTTAAAATCTCTGCATACAACAATGGATTCAAAAGAGCTATGTAATTGTGCATTAGTTTTCATGAATATACCACTGCATGTTTAATAAGTAAATATGTATACAAGCAAGCGAGCTAGCGAGCTAGAACTGGAGCAAGTGAACAAGTAAATTATTAGGCTAAATAATTGTTTTGCCACATTTTAAATTCTTAGGACTGATGAACTATGAATGTGAAAACTCCCTATGTTTAAAGTGCACTACAGTAGTCTGTTGCGGATCAACAGCTAATGATTAGAACAAAGGCATGAACTACAGTAATTAATCTTTGACACTCATGGATTGTATCATTATCAGCTGCAACAGCTGGGTCACTCTTACTGACAGTGGGAATGTCAAATTCTTCAACATCACGACCTTGCCCTCCAACATATTTTATTTGTTCACTTCATGTAATTGCCCATTAGTTTTCATGAATGTACCACTGCATGTTTTATAAGTAAATATGTAAACAAGTAAGCGAGCCACCGAGAAAGAAATCAAGGAAGCGAGGAAGTAAATTAGTAGGCTAAATAATTGATTTGCCACATTTTAAATTCTTAGGACTTGTAAACAATGAATGTAAAACTCCCAATGTTTAAAGTGCACTACAGTAGTCTGTTATGGATCAACAGGTCTTGATTAGAACAGAATGGATAAACTACAGTAATTAATCTATGACACTTACATCTGGTATAATCATCATCTTCAACATGTGGGTCTCTCTCACTGCCCCTACTAATGTCGTGACCAATGTCAAAACGGCTACTAATGTCAAAATCTTCAACAACACGACCTTGCCCTGCAACATATTTTATTTGTTCACTTAATGTAATTGTGCATTGGTTTTCATGAATGTACCACTGCATGTTTAATAAGTAAATATGTATACAAGCAAGCGAGCTAGCGAGCTAGAACTGGAGCAAGTGAACAAGTAAATTAGTAGGCTAAATAATTGTTTTGCCACATTTTAAATTCTTAGGACTGATAAACTATGAATGTAAAAACTCCCTATGTTTAAAGTGCACAACAGTAGTCTATTACGAATCAACAGCTCATGATTAGAACAAAGTGCATGAACTACAGTAATTAATTTTTGACACTCACGTCTTGTATCATCATCAGCTGCAACAGCTGGGTCATTATTGCTGACAGTGGGAATGTCAAATTCTTCAACATCACGACCTTGCCCTGCAACATATTTTATTTGTTCACTTCATGTAATTGCCCATTAGTTTTCATGAATTTACCACTGCATGTTTTATAAGTAAATATGTAAACAAGTAACCGAGCCACCGAGAAAGAAATCAAGGAAGCGAGGAAGTAAATTAGTAGGCTAAATAATTGATTTGCCACATTTTAAATTCTTAGGACTTGTAAACAATGAATGTAAAACTCCCAATGTTTAAAGTGCACAACAGTAGTCTGTTACGAATCAGCAGCTCATGATTAGAACAAAGTGCATGAACTACAGTAATTAATTTTTGACACTCACGTCTTGTATCATCATCAGTTGCAACAGCTGGGTCACTATTGCTGACAGTGGGAATGTCAAATTCTTCAACATCACGACCTTGCCCTGCAACATATTTTATTTGTTCACTTCATGTAATTGCCCATTAGTTTTCATGAATTTACCACTGCATGTTTTATAAGTAAATATGTAAAGAAGTAACCGAGCCACCGAGAAAGAAATCAAGGAAGCGAGGAAGTAAATTAGTAGGCTAAATAATTGATTTGCCACATTTTAAATTCTTAGGACTTGTAAACAATGAATGTAAAAACTCCCAATGTTTAAAGTGCACTACAGTAGTCTGTTATGGATCAACAGGTCTTGATTAGAACAGAATGGATAAACTACAGTAATTAATCTATGACACTTACATCTGGTATAATCATCATCTTCAACATGTGGGTCTCTCTCACTGCCCCTACTAATGTCGTGACCAATGTCAAAACGGCTACTAATGTCAAAATCTTCAACAACACGACCTTGCCCTGCAACATATTTTATTTGTTCACTTAATGTAATTGTGCATTGGTTTTCATGAATGTACCACTGCATGTTTAATAAGTAAATATGTATACAAGCAAGCGAGCTAGCGAGCTAGAACTGGAGCAAGTGAACAAGTAAATTAGTAGGCTAAATAATTGTTTTTGCCACATTTTAAATTCTTAGGACTGATAAACTATGAATGTAAAAACTCCCTATGTTTAAAGTGCACAACAGTAGTCTATTACGAATGAACAGCTCATGATTAGAACAAAGTGCATGAACTACAGTAATTAATTTTTGACACTCACGTCTTGTATCATCATCAGCTGCAACAGCTGGGTCACTATTGCTGACAGTGGGAATGTCAAATTCTTCAACATCACGACCTTGCCCTGCAACATATTTTATTTGTTCACTTCATGTAATTGCCCATTAGTTTTCATGAATTTACCACTGCATGTTTTATAAGTAAATATGTAAACAAGTAACCGAGCCACCGAGAAAGAAATCAAGGAAGCGAGGAAGTAAATTAGTAGGCTAAATAATTGATTTGCCACATTTTAAATTCTTAGGACTTGTAAACAATGAATGTAAAAACTCCCAATGTTTAAAGTGCACTACAGTAGTCTGTTATGGATCAACAGGTCTTGATTAGAACAGAATGGATGAACTACAGTAATTAATCTATGACACTTACATCTGGTATAATCATCATCTTCAACATCTGGGTCTCTCTCACTGCCCCTACTAATGTCGTGACCAATGTCAAAATGGCTACTAATGTCAAAATCTTCAACAACACGACCTTGCCCTGCAACATATTTTATTTGTTCACTTAATGTAATTGTGCATTGGTTTTCATGAATGTACCACTGCATGTTTAATAAGTAATATGTATACAGGCAAGCGAGCTAGCGAGCTAGAACTGGAGCAAGTGAACAAGTAAATTAGTAGGCTAAATAATTGTTTTGCCACATTTTAAATTCTTAGGACTGATAAACTATGAATGTAAAAACTCCCTATGTTTAAAGTGCACAACAGTAGTCTGTTACGAATCAACAGCTCATGATTAGAACAAAGTGCATGAACTACAGTAATTAATTTTTGACACTCACGTCTTGTATCATCATCAGCTGCAACAGCTGGGTCACTATTGCTGACAGTGGGAATGTCAAATTCTTCAACATCACGACCTCGCCCTGCAACATATTTTATTTGTTCACTTAATGTAATTGTGCATTGGTTTTCATGAATGTACCACTGCATGTTTAATAAGTAAATATGTATACAAGCAAGCGAGCTAGCGAGCTAGAACTGAAGCAAGTTAACAAGTAAATTATTATGCTAAATAATTGTTTTGCCACATTTTAAATTCTTAGGACTGATAAACTATGAATGTAAAAACTCCCTATGTTTAAAGTGCACAACAGTAGTCTGTTACGAATCAGCAGCTCATGATTAGAACAAAGTGCATGAACTACAGTAATTAATTTTTGACACTCACGTCTTGTATCATCATCAGCTGCAACAGCTGGGTCACTATTGCTGACAGTGGGAATGTCAAATTCTTCAACATCACGACCTTGCCCTGCAACATATTTTATTTGTTCACTTCATGTAATTGTCCATTAGTTTTCATGAATTTAACACTGCATGTTTTATATGTAAATATGTAAACAAGCAAGCAAGCTAGCGAGCAAGAACTGAAGCAAGTTAACAAGTAACTTAGTAGGTTAAATAGTTGTTTTGCCACATTTTAAATTCTTATGACTGATAAACAATGAATGTAAAAACTCCCTATGTTTAAAGTGCACTACAGTAGTCTGTTACGAATCAACAGCTTATTAGAACACAGCGCATGAATTACCGTAATTAATCTATGACACTCACCTCTTGTATCATCATCAGCTTCAACATCTGGGTCTCTCTCACTGCCGCTACTAATGTCATATACATCAACACTGCTCTTATGTTGACCTGCAACATTTTTATTTGTCCACTTCATATAATTGTGCATTAGTTTTTTGAATGTATCATTGCATGTTTTATAAGTAAATATGTAAACAAGCTAGCAAGGGAGCAAGAAATTTAGCATGGGAACAAGTAAATTAGTAGGCTAAATAATTGTTGGCAACATTTTAAATTTTTAGGACTGATAAACAATGAATGTGAAATCTCCCAATTTTTAACATGCACTACAGTAGTCTGTTACGTATCAACAGTTTATGATCAGAACAAAGCGTGTGAAATACAGTAATTAATCTATGACACTTACATCTTGTGTAATTATCAGCTTCAACATCTGGGTCACTGTCACTGCCGCTACTAATGTTATATACTTTGACACTGCTCTTATGTTGTCCTGCAACAGTTTTTGTTTTTATTTGTTCACTTTATATAATTGTGCCAGACAAACCAACCAAGAAGTAAAATTTAAGTTACTGGAATATCCTTTCTGCAGCCCAGACTTGGCTCCATCTGTCACTTCTTTTGTTTTGTTCACTCTAGAATTCTTTGCAAGGCCACTGATGTGCCTCCAACATAGAACTTCACAATGAGGTGCAAATGTAACAACCTACCAAAGCCTTTTATTTAGAAGGAGCTTGTCAGACACAGTGCATCGATAAGTAGAGAGATTAGAATGCTGCCCTGGTTTTTTGAAATACCTTTGTGTATTTTCTTTTGTTTTTTTTGAGGGCTTTATCTTTCCGACTGGTGGTTAATCTTTATGTCCCAATGGGATGCATATTGGACCGTACCCTGAACACTAAAACACATGCAGGCTCCTCAGATCTGGTGTCAGCAGAATGCAAGGTCTTCCATGACAACACATACATGAGAGACAAGGGACAAACAATCATGCAAAAGCGGGACTTGAACTTGTTACCCTTTGGACCAATGCACCATGCATATTGAAGCACACCAATGCATACTGAAGTCAGTACTTGCTCTTAGCCACCTCAGCCATCCAGTTTGGCACATTCAATTGTAAACTACAAAAATATGTTCTACTATAAAGGAACATTGTATTACGAGGATATCCACTCTGTTCTATTAAAATAATTTTCTCATGGCATTTTAATATACGCATCAAATCATAAAGAAAATTTAACATATTTCACATATTCCTATCACCTTTTCAAAACATGATCTTGTAACATTAAAACACAAATAAGTCTCAAATTTTCAAATACCAGAAGCGATCTTCTAAAATTTTCCAGAGAAGCAATTGTTAACTAAGCAATTTTAAGGAAGACATCTTTAGGAATTTGACAATAATGCTCAATTTAAAAGAATGGCAGTGGTAGGTAATATTGTATTTCAGTTTTCCCTTATGAAACATTTTCCATTCTAACGGATGCTGACGTTTCCACATTTAGTGTTGTAGAACTGTTTAACAAAACAAAACATTTTGCTTATAGTAGCTTTCCTCAATCCATCTCCCCCATCCTAATATTGTAAGCTGTGGAGCAAGAGACACTTTTGGAAAAATTATGATAATGCCTCCATCATCATCATAGACAGTGTGAATGAGTTCCAGTATGTGAAGTGAATGTTCCAGTATGTGAAGTGTATTACGGGACAGTGGACATGTAATGTTGTGGCTCTCTGAAGGAGGTGAAGGCTGCACGAAATATTTTGTCAACTAAATACAGTCAACTCCTGTTATAGTGAACTTTGATATAGTGAACCCTTAGTTATAGTGAACTTAGATATAGTGAACCCGTATTTATAGTGAACTTAAGTCACCAGTACCATTTCACTTACATTACAAGTAAGTATAAGAAGATTTGGTTATAGTGAACCTGAACCTTGGCTATAGTGAACATAGGAAATACAACGTTCAGGAAATTAATTTCCTTCTGGAAAAGAATATATCACCTCAGTGCCACAAATTCCAACACTAGGTAGCTTTAAAAAATATTGTTGACCAAAGGTCATAATCAAAGAAGACTCCCCTTAGGTGAAGGTAGTGGATTCAGAATCTATGTGTCTGCTATGCGTATGGAAAAGCAATCAGTTTCATTAGCCTCTTGCACCATACCCCATACCGCTACCAAAAGCATCTCGTATGTTATTAGGCAAATAGAAGGTCCTTTGGAGACTGGGGTGATGTTCCAACTGTGCAGGAAGCATTGAAGGGTCTCAAGACTGCATTACGATACTTAGACACAGAAGAAAATGCAGAATCAACTATAGAGAGGGCACAAACTCAGGCAAAAGATCTAAAAATATTACCGATGAAAAAGTACGAAGTAAACAATAGAAAATAATTGATTTTTTAAGGTCTAATAAGACATTGAAATTTTGAGTTCATGCTGTTAATGTATTTTGATGTATCATTATATTAATAAAATCAATAATTATGGAGAAATTCTATTTAACTTTGAGTTCATTGGATACAGTGAACCACAAATGTTAATCCCCATGGTTCTAGCAATGTCCTAGTCGTTGTGACTTTTGTAACATTTGAGAACAATGGCTAACCCTAAAATTTTCTCAGTACTTCAAGTTTAGGAGACTGAACTTTACAATGTAATATAGCTTACAGAAGTAGATGTAACTTGCCTGTTTTGATTTCCTCAGCAGCTGTAATTTAATTTAGTTCTTTGACTGTGGTAGTTTTTCTGTTGGTGACTATATATCCAGTTGATGGATTTTCACTCTTTCCTGCAAGACTTTTACTTTCCAATGTACTAGTGTAGATGTAACATTATATATGTAGTATAGGAAAAGTTATGCAATGACACAAAAAATTGGTGTCAAGATTATGACATAAATTCATGTTTCAGGTGTACATACAGAATGTCTGGGGTGGAAATGTCAAAACTTCAAAAATAAGCTCTTAAGACAATTTTAAGCATATTTTGTCTAACAAACTGTTTGTATATTCTGAACGGCTGAGCTGCAATAAGCACTCAAAGTTGTGTCGAAAATATGCTTTCTAGACACAAATTTGCATTGCAGAAGCACAGAAACACTCCAGAAACATGTGAATTGTTCATTATTTACAATAGAAATGAAAACATTTGTTCAGAAAGAAAAATTAACCCAGAAATAAAAAAGCACTCAATTTACGCAATTCGACTACTTTTTTTCTGTGTTAATTTTTCTTTCTAAACAAATATATTAATTTCTATTGTAAATAATGAACAATTTACATGTTTCTGGAGTGTTTCTACGCTTCTGCAATGCAAATTTTTGCCTAGAAAGTATTTATCAACCAATTTTTGAGTGCGTATTGTAGCTCAGCCACTTGGAACATCCAACTAGTTTATGAAAGAAAATATGCTTAAAATTGTCTTAAGAGCTTATTTTCAAAGTTGCAACATTTCTTCCCCTGACACCTGTGTATGCACTAATGCTGAAAAAGTATTAATGTTTTTCAAATCATCTGTCTGTCCATCTGGGGGCAGATGTCTAAACTACAACAAACACAAGATTTTCCTCAAAATGGATATTTCCTGATCAATGAGACCCTGCAAATGACATCAATCCTTGAATTTTTTAGGGTACTTTACAGAAAGCTCAGAAGACACAGACAGCTCATAATTTACAGATAGCTCATAATTTCAGTTTTTTCCCCAAAACTATTTCTTAATTGTTTCTTTACATTTTTGCTCAAATATGGCAAAGGCAACTTGTGCAATTTTCATTGAAATCGTTGAAAATACTTAAATTCAATTTTTGATTTTTTTGTAAATTTGTGCTGAATTGTGAAAATTTTCCAAAAATCCCTAAACACAATTTTCTGTAAAAATGGCTCCAAATTTTTTGGTTGGAACATTTAGCACAGTAAATCTCATTTTATAATGCAACTTTATGCATTCAGCATAATTTTGTTTGGGTTAGCTGTATTTTTTAGTGGACCCAAATGCGTCGCATATCTAGTGTAATTTTTCAAAATCTCAATAAATTTTGAGTGGAAATATATACTCTCTTCTGTGTTCATGTCAGAAGACAATTGCTGTACGTTGTAATGTTAGCAGCCATGGTTGTAATGTTCTGGGTGATGGTTCAAGTTTCAAGGTGGGCAAATATTTTTCACAATCATATTTACCCCTTCTCCGGGCAAGGTACTTTTGTAATGTATCCGGGCAAGCAGTATCCATCAGACACTGTTGTGCAATCAATGTTTTCCATGATTCTCTTCTTCAACTTTTCCAGACCTATTGTTTTAACTGTTTTAGAATTTCAGTATAATGACGGAAAATGAATAATTAATGAAAATAATTCCTTTATTATCCCAAAAACATACAAGAAGTAATGATGGAGTGTGAGGTTTTTTGTATACTGGGCATATAACGCACATTGAACAAGTTTAAATTTTTCATCTCTATAAATTCAGATATTTTGATTAAAGTAGTTCATTATTTACAATTCTTGCAAAGATGGGTTACATTACTCTGCTTGTTGCAGACTGACTGGTGATGTTTGCTGCAACATTGTTTGACTGCGATCTCTCGCGTAGCCATGCAAGAGACATCTTTTTTTTTCTTCCCTGATGAGCACGGTGCACTATACTAGTCTGTTTTAGTTGGTATGTACCGTTTAAATGGGCATCTGTCCTTTATTGGAAGTAGTATTTCATTGACAGTAAAGTCTGTTCCAGGATGGTAATGCTTTTACAAATATTCATTGAATTTTTGCCACACGCCCCTCAAAGCGGCACATTTATCATTCCAACGTCTTGTGAACTGCGTGGTTTTCTGATAAAATCGTAGAAAAATAATCACTTGAAATGTGTGAGCCTTATTGTTGCTCTCTATACAGGTGGACCATAAAAACTGTTCCACAAATACTGTTCGCACTTACTCCGACCATGCCTCCAGCATCGGAGCTGAGTCTTCTTCCTAAGACCTTGTGGTTGTAACAAAATAGAAATCGCTAAATGTTCCTTCTTATCGAAAGAATATATTTGTTGCTTATCAATACAAAGTGTCCAGTTTATGAAAACCGACAGACTTAATAAACAAAAGAATAATGTTATTTCGACTGTTGTGTCAAAGTGTAAATCAGAAACCGTTGCCTCTTACCGAAAGAACACAGTGTCTTTTGTACACTGCTTGCCCCGTTACGTTACTTTAAAACAAAATAATTATTTTCACTTCTGTTTATTGACCAAAATTTGTGAAACTTCATACAAAGACGATCCAATAGCTTAGAGACTAAGTCACGAAACCGTAATCTCAGAAAAAATTTAGTTTACATTATATGACAGTAAATATAACCCACAGTGTCCAACAGACACTGGTTGCCCGGATTAGGGTTAATGAGATGGGAAACCATAGTGGAAGATAATATTTACATTTGAGAGTTTTGCTACTCCGGTATTTAGATGTTCACAGTTTTTAAAGCCATAGCCACTACTGATTTCACATAACTGTTAAAAATATAATGAGAAAGTCTATGCAATGTATGAAACACCACTATTTTATTATTCACTTTGAATTTGAGTTACAAATATTTAGTTGTATCATATTGTTGTTTTTGTTATTGTGTAGAATTGTGTGTTTCATACTAGTTCATTGCTTAAATTCTACAGGCCTAATTTGGCTAACAGGGGGTCAAATGGCTGACCAAGGTCTGGAGGGGAGTATTGATGCCCATAGGTGCTTAATAGGAATTCCTGATTTGGGAGCAAGGTCAGCAAGTTCTATCTCTCGTCTGCACAGCAGCCCCTGAACACTCTCTGTGGTGAGAGCTTAGAGAGTAACAAATGGAGAAGGGCGGAAAGCGAGTCTCTGGTACCTTAAAACAAGAGCATTGGGCTAAGGAAAGGAAAACCCTGACAGAAAACTTAGGGGGAGGGTGGCCTCCGTAGGTGGGAGAAATCAGACACTCCAAGGAAAGACATCCTGAAATCATACCCGGTCCTCTAGGGTGGGTGTTGAGCATAGGGTTGGCGACCCCAAGAATAAAAAGAGGAACCACTGATCAAATATTTACTATAAAGCAAATAATAGAAAAATGCTGTGAATACAATGTATATCTACATGTGTTCTTTATTGATTTCAAGCAAGCCTTAGATAGGATCAAACAGAAGCAACTATTCACGGTTTTGAGGAAAGATGGAATGCCCAGTACACTACTTAAACTCATTAAAATTGCAATGGTCCATTCAGAGTCTAAAGTATATGTAAGAGGTAGGGTGAGTAGGGAGAGTTTTAAAATGACATCAGGTGTTAAACAAGGAGATTCGCTTTTTGCAACTCTTTTAACCTAGCAATTCATAGTGCAATAAGAGAACTTAATATTAAATGAAGCATAAAATATAAAACTATACAATGTCTTGCATATGCCAGTGATGTGGTGCTAATAGCAAGAAATAGAGATATCCTAGAGGACAGATTTAAAAAACTGGAAAAACATAGTAAGAAAATCAGCCTGTACATAAATGAGGATAAAATTAAGAACTTGAGAATGTCAGCATAGGAGTCTAAAAGGAGGTTGCAGAGTATACGAATAAATGGATATAATTTTGAAGGAGTTAGTGAATTTACAGATCTTGGAGTAAGCCTCAATAACACAAATAACATATCTGAAGAAATTAATCTGAGAGTGACACATGGCAACAAAGCCTATTACGCAAATATGAAATTCTTTAAATCTGTACATTTGACTAGAAAAATGGAAGTCAAACTATATAAAACAATTATCAGACCAGTAGTTACCTATGGAGCAGAGGCATGGACCTAAACCCATAATGATATGGGGACCGTATGTAGGTTTGAAAGAAAAGTGATCAGAAAAATTTATGGCCCACTTAAAGAGGGAAATAGGTGGAGAATAAGAAATAATGAAAAAAATAATCACATTTTTAAAGGGAAGGATATATTTCGGTTTGTGAATCACATAGACTGTTCTGGCTGGGTCGTATACAAAGACTGGGAGCGGATGCTCATAGAATACCTAAAATTATGCCACTTGGTAAAATAATTGGAGTAGGAAGATGAGGCAAACCAAGAACAAGGTGGATTAAGGATGTGGGTGGAAATATGAAGTAGATGAAGATTAGTGGATGGTGGGGAAAGGCAGAGAGAAGAGGAGAATGGGCGCATATCATGAAGGTAGCTCAGGCACAAACCAGGCTGTAATGCTATTGGAAGAAGAATCTGGCTTTAGTTAACATTTTTGCAGCTGAAAACAGAAACAGATTAGCTACTGTGACTTACCAGAAGTACTTCCTTCAGATTCAAAATTCTGTGAAGATTCTCTTTCAAAATCTCTTGAGTTTTGGTGATGTGATGTTTGAAGTGGATCTTGAGAAGTCGTGGGTGCTGGATGATACATTGGAGGATGATGTAATGGTAGGGGGGCATGAAAATATTGTGTTCCATGGTAACCTGTTGATGTTGAAGGCTGATCTGCTGACAGTGTCGGTTGATAAAATGCTGAAGGTCGATTATCATGATAATAAGGTGGAGGATGATGTTGAAAATTTGACTGACAAGGTGGGAATTCTTGGTTGGATCTTGAAGCCCAATCGTAGCCATCTCTTGGCGGGCAGCAATAATGTGTCCCTTGTCCTGAAACATATTGTATTAAATAATCAAAATTGTAGTGTTTAACATTATTTGATCTTTAAAATGCACATGATGTACATTTGAATTTGTTTTCTTGATTAATTTGTTTAATGATTCATCACAGAATCTTAGATCAATAGCCTTAACAAGATGAGAACAGTAGCTGATTGTCACTTTTTCCACTAGGCACATTAGAATCCTTTTGAGAGAATATTTCTCTTGTTCTCAACAAACACTTCTAACAAAATGTTCTTATGTTCTAATAATTCTTTTTTGCATTAAATGCAGATATGAAAATTGTGATTCAAGTTTATGGAAAAAATATGTTACTTAGCCCTACTGGATTAAGGCATACGCCTGAGGGGCCACGGCCCCGGGCTCCCGCTTCTTAGGGGGCTCCGGAGAAAAGGTTCAATTAATTTGTTATTTTATTATATGATAATTTTATATATAAATTTTAAACCTGTTCATATCATTTAATTATGTAAAAATGTAAAATCTTGTTGGTGACAAACTGTATGGGTGAGCGCTCTTTCTCTAAACTCAAATTTTTAAAAAATGATTATAGTAGTACCATGAGTCAGTAAAGGTTAAATTGCTTGTCAATAATGAGCATTGAAAATGATGTACCAAATTCGATTGATTTTGAAAATATAATTAATGATTTCAGAAAATCTAAAGCACGAAAAGTGGCTATGTAAAATGTACAACTGCCTTTTATGATTCAATCAAGTTAATGCAATAATACATGTATTTGTTGCTGATTTGTCAAATATTAGTTTAAATAATTTGCTGCAATAAACTTTAAATAAATACTGGACATTTTCAATCATGTACAATCCGTGGGGGGCTCACAATCAACCCAGGCCCCAGGCCCTTTAGAATCATAAAATGGCCTAATGATGATATTATGGTAAGGGAGCATGAAAATGTTCTGTTCCAGGTTGTTCCAAATTGTTCTGTTCTGTTCTGTTCCATTCTGTTCCATCATTGGAGGATGATGTAATGGTAGGGGGGCATGAAAATATTGTGTTCCATGGTAACCTGTTGATGTTGAAGGTTGATTTGCTGACAGTGTCGGTTGATAAAATGCTGAAGGTCGATCATCACGATAATAAGGTGGAGGATGATGTTGAAAATTTGACTTGCAAAGTACGAATTCTTGGGTGGATCTTGCAGCCCAATAGTAGCTATCTCTTGGCTGGCAGCAATAATGTGTCCCTTGTCCTGAAACATATTGTATTAAATAATCAGTATTGTAGTATTTAACATTATTTGATCTTTAAAATGCACATGATGTACATTTGATTTGTTTTCTATGATTAATTTGTTTAATGATTCATCACAGGAACTTAGAAGAACAGGCTTAAGAAGATGAGAACAGTAGCTGATTGTCACATTTTCCACTAGGTACATTAGAATCCTTTTGAGAGAATATTTCTCTTGTTTTCAACAAACACTTCTACCAAAAATGTTCTTATGTTCTAGTAATTCTTTTTTGCATTAAATGCAGATATGAATATTGTGATTGAAGTCTATGGAAAAAATATTAGTTACTTAGCCCTACTGGATTAAGGCATACGCCTGAGGGGCCACGGCCCCGGGCCCCCGCTTCTTAGGGGGCTCCGGAGAAAAGGTTCAATTAATTTGTTATTTTATTATATGATAATTTTATATATAAATTTTAAACCTGTTCATATCATTTAATTATGTAAAAATGTAAAATCTTGTTTTAAGATGTTATCCACCTTGTTTTTTCGCCAACATTTTTACCTTTTGGTTCAAGATTTACCAAATTTCCATTCATTACATTTTGATTAGGAATGTAATAAAATTGGAGATACAAATTTAAACCTGGGCATAAGATTTAAAGTCACTGATTCATACAATTCATAGATATACACAATCTCAGATTTCATAATAACTTGGATGTTGCGGCACGCAGTAAATTTTGACTCAAGATTTTAAATTTTTACTAAATATGTAAATCAAATGCGAGACAATTATGAAATTTATAAATCTGCTGGAAAATTGAAACTACCCAATGTTGATTATAAAGATAAAACGAAGTGTACACAAGTAAAAAGTTTTGGATTAACTTTTCTTGATGGAAGTGCGCCACAAATTGTGTTAAGTGAGAAAAATTCAAAATAGAAACCTTCATTCCAATCATTGGTCGTTTAATTCAAGAGTTAGACGATCGTTCAGAAAACTACATTGTTCTCAATGAACGATTTGGTTTCCTTTTAAATCTAACAGATATTAAGTTAAATGAACTTCAAAAACAATGTCAATATTTTACAAATGTTTATTATTTAGATGTTAATGAAAAAGAATTAGAATTGGAGTGTATTCAAATTAGGCAGTATTTACTAATCTGAGAAAAATCCAAATGTCAATATTCGATTGCAGTTGTGTATGAAATTTTAAACGTGGATCAACTTTCTGAGACTTTTCCGAATATTGAAATTGCATGTTGAATTTTTCTTTCCTTGATGGTGACAAACTGTATGGGTGAGCACTCTTTCTCTAAACTCAAATTTTTAAAAAATGATTATAGTAGTACCATGAGTCAGTAAAGGTTAAATTGCTTGTCAATAATGAGCATTGAAAATGATGTACCAAATTCGATTGATTTTGAAAATATAATTAATGATTTCAGAAAATCTAAAGTACGAAAAGTGGCTATGTAAAATGTACAACTGCCTTTTTATGATTCAATCAAGTTAATGCAATAATACATGTATTTGTTGCTGATTTGTCAAATATTAGTTTAAATAATTTGCTGCAATAAACTTTAAATAAATACTGGACATTTTCAATCATGTACAATCCGTGGGGGGCTCACAATCAACCCAGGCCCCAGGTCCTTTAGAATCATAAAATGGCCTAATGATGATATAATGGTAAGGGAGCATGAAAATGTTCTGTTCCAGGGTAACCTGTTGATGTTGAAGGTTGATTTGCTGACAGTGTCGGTTGATAAAATGCTGAAGGTCGATCATCACGATAATAAGGTGGAGGATGATGTTGAAAATTTGACTTGCAAAGTACGAATTCTTGGGTGGATCTTGCAGCCCAATAGTAGCTATCTCTTGGCTGGCAGCAATAATGTGTCCCTTGTCCTGAAACATATTGTATTAAATAATCAGTATTGTAGTATTTAACATTATTTGATCTTTAAAATGCACATGATGTACATTTGATTTGTTTTCTATGATTAATTTGTTTAATGATTCATCACAGAAACTTAGAACAATGGGCCTAAGAAGTTGAGAACAGTAGCTGATTGTCACATTTTCCACTAGGTACATTAGAGTTCTTTTGAGAGAATAATTCTCTTGTTCTAAACCAACACTTCTATCAAAAATTTTCTTGTGTTCTAGTAATTCTTTTTTGCATTAAAAGCAGATATGAATATTGTGATTGAAGTTTATGGAAAAAATACAAGTTACTTAGCCCAACTATACATGTAGGACCCTGAGCCCTCTTCTTCCTAAAACTATGTGTGGAAGTGTTCAATTGTTGAGTGTTGTTGTACTTCAAAAGAAAAATTGTTTCTAGAGTTGTGGTAATCAGCTTCAAACCCCTGTTGAAGTTGGGCAGAGCTCCTTTCTATCATATCAAAATACAAAATTTAGTGAGAAGTATGGAAAAAGTTGATTGTGTAGAGAGGGTTAATCTTTTTTTTAAGGTACTTACACTAGTAAACGCACATTCTACATAACTAGTAGATCTTTGTCTGGCAATCTTGGGGTTACTAAAATGTTAAAATGGACTTCATTTAATAGAATAAATCATATTGACTTTATATTGAGCACATTTGAATTCATTATAGTATTGACTTAATATTCTCTGCAAAACTGAGGAAAGAAATTGTAATATAGTAATTTAGAAAGCAAGTTGTACCAAAAATGGGTTGATTCTGATAATTTAAAAGACAGTTTCTGTGATATTTTGTGTCAGATACAAAAATATTTTTGTTTTTAGAGCTATTTATAACCTAATGCCTTGAATGCATACCTTGGAACCTAGTTCTGTTCATATTGGCTAGCGTTTCTGCCCGCCTCAAACGATAATATCTTAGAAAGTTTTTATAACTTTCAGAAGTATCTTCATCCAACTCTTTCTGTAAATGCAAACAGAAAATCAAACACAGGTAAAAGAAGATATATTTTGTTGGAAATGCATTAGAAGTGTGTTATAATAATCATAATCTTTTGGTTTGAAAAAAATCATAATCCTTGAATTTTGGCCCCAACCTGCAATAATAGGAAACTGCTGTATTTTGTACATCTGTTGAATGGGTACTTCTCTTGGACAGATATGGACAAGGTACCTCCTAATCATACAAATCATCCATCATACTAATATTACCTCTGATTGTATGTTCTGAAAATACTTACACACATGCTTTACTGTAAACTACTTGAGTCTATTTATAAAATTCCAAATAATGCAATTAGTTACAATGGTGAAAAGAACTTTGTGCCAATTCATAGGGAACATTAGTGTATACATGATTTTCAGTAATGGTAGTGCCCAGAGTTTAAAAGTTTTATTAAAAATTATACAGGAATTAATATCAAATTAAACTTACAGTTTCATTAGAGAGTTTTTCAATTAACTGAGTATTCAATTAATTTGCATGGTAATTTAACTAATTTTATCTGATTCAATATGATGTTAAATTGAATAAAAATAGATTATGCAATATATTTAGCAAATTCTGATAATTCTGAAAGAAAAATGGTGTACTTTTCGGTTTCTTAATTTGTAAACTTATTATTAAGGTTTTTTATTTGGAGAAATGCTAATTTAAATATCTTAGCTAAAGGAAATGACCAGGCACTCTAATGTACTAAATGACAACGGCAGCATGTTTTGTAATAAAAGACTTGAATAAGTTGTTTGTATTGATTTTAAGAGAGAGACATTGTGCATATATAGAAATTTAAAAAAAGCCAATGTCATTAATGAAGTACATTCCGATTAGATAATGGGAAGACACTCAACAAGCAGAATTGAGATTTTTACCATTTTTGTTTTTCCTAGAGGATGGCAAGCCACTGGCAAAGGAGTATAATATAATCAGTAATATATGCAATATGTTTTAACATAATAATTATGCTTTTTATGTTGATAATCCTGAATTCTTTGAACTTTCAATTCCTTCTGTAAACTTTACTGAATTTGGAGTTCCCTCTCTTACCTTGTTCCAAGCACCTCAATTATCAAGACCCAACTTAATGTCTTATCTACTGTTTAGATGCATATTTCGACACTGGAAAAATCCAGGCTATAGATTTAAGACAGAAGGGAATTTAATAGCACTTCCCCAAATGTTGATGTCCTGTATAAACACTTTTATAAGTTTCATCCTTCTTGATAAAATGGGGAGATCAAAAAGGATTATCTATCTAATGTAATATTATTCCATACAGTGGTAAACTTCTCATATTACAATGAAGCAATTCATTTTTAAGTTACTTATGTTTTATTTGTATCTTGCATAAAGCACTACATTTCACAACCCAATTGGTCATATCTTCAGGTGTACTGTAATACAGATTTTTTTAAAATTACAAATGCATCTGTCATCTTAAAATATAAAATAGCATTGTAAAATTACAATAATTAAATAGAAATCATCAAAGGGAAAAACAAGAAGTATGAGGCAACAAAAACTCCAATGTTATAAAATATTTTAAATATTTGTTATAAACTGTAAGTACGAAGCACAAGTTTTACTGGAGAATATTATATTGTTTCAAGTAAGACTTGAGCTGTAGGTTTTAAAATTATTTTTAAATATTTCGTCATTCTTGTATTATAGGACTGTGTAAAAAATTAATCAGAATTAGTCATTCCAACAAAATCATTAAAAATTGCAATACAGTATCTCGCTTCTGAATTTAAAGCTTCCAGTGAATGGCTAAGAGATATTTCATACCCGTTTTGAAATCAGAAATAATTGTAGGTGTTCTCCAAAAATCCAATCGCCAATCGTTCAAAATAACTTTCTTTCGCTTATAATAAAGGATCCATACACGGCTGTAGCACCTACAATGGCGTCTCTGTGAAAAGTAGTTGATGATGACCATCTTAATAAAGAAAAAATATAGCAAATTAAATTAAGGCTCAAAAGCCGAAACAAAAAATTCGAAAAGCAGAAATGACACCTTTTAAAACTTTTGAATTCTCGATTGATCTCGAAAACATAAAAAAAATCGCACTTTTCCCTCCAAATATCTCGACTCTTTCCAATCCAGCATTGCCAGATATATCGCACTTATCTCATTTTCGAGATTTGGTCTGTATTATGTATTGAGCCATGTGGATTGTAAGAAAATGGCGTGCACTGTATTTTCTAAATTGATTGAAGTATTTTTTTTAAATGTTCGTAATAATAATTGGTAATTAAAAACAAGCCCAACGATAGAACCACAAATTTGGCATCACTGCTTGTAAACTAGAAGAAATCAAGACCCTAGAAGTAAAAACAGATCCACAGTGAATAAATACCAAAATAAACTATTCGCGCTATAACTCTACATATTTCCTCGCATTATTTTTAACGGCTACTCAACATTATAATATATGAACCTGAAACAGTGTTTCCAACCAGCTAACATTTTTTTCCACATCAAGATTTAAACTCGAGTTAAATTAATTGCCCTTTGAATGATCACGCCAGATACGTTATCCCTACACCAGCTGCACGGCTAAGCTTAATCTTCCCTTCACTTACAAAAGTTGATCATTTGCTTTCGCAATTTTAAAATATCAGAGATATTAATTTACGTTATTTCAAGGTCTAGTTTTAAAGAACATATTTCATTAAGGAACTAGAGATATTACAACAGAACATACTTTGTCGCATTACTGGAAACGGCTACGTAATATTATAATATTGCAATTTCTTCTCCCACTTAAAAAAGTTCAAATTCAAACATTACTCCTTCGGTGCTAATGTGCACTTATTTCGAGTCAGAAACAACAGCGCTTTCAAAAGAGGCAAACACGAACATATCTTTTACAATATTTATAGCATATTAACCAAACAAGCAAGGATAATTTCACTTATAAGTTAAACATCCAGGACTAAAGACCATGCAATATATCTCCTTATGAATAATTATACGCGCATGTTTTCTCGAGCCCCGGAATATCAACTTACACTCCTTTACCAACATATCTTAAGAATAAATTATAGCAACGAGCGTTGTTTATAAAACTACAACAGCACATACTTTATCGCATTGTTGGAAACAGCTACGTACTATAAGCATTGCATTTTCTACGCTACTAACACCTTATCTACTATTGCTTGAAAACGTTCAATTCAAGCAAAGCGCGTGTGATGCATATCTGCATTCATTTTGATAGTCAGGAGCAGTAATAATTTCTTACTTTGACAAAATGAAACAAACAGGAATACATTTGACTGATACAGTATTTGCAGCAGATTATACAGAAGCGCTGTTGCCAGCGCAGCGTTGTCAAAAGTATGTGCATTCGCTTGGCGAACAATATCAATTCTTTGCAAAAATGCTTATTTCCATCTGTATTCAGATTTCAACTTGTTTATTGGTTAGTCATAGTATTAGAAATATAATGAGAAATTTAAAAGGCGGAAATGAAAAGTCCAAAGACTTATCGTACACGTCATTGGTCACACCTTTACTCGAATACGCCGCGAGCTGTTGGGACCCGAATAGAACAGGGGAAATACAGAGCATTGAACGCGTTTAGAAACAAGCGGCTAAGTTTGTTGTAGGCAAAAACATTAAAAATACGAACATTAAATCTATTCTTGGGTGGAAAAGATTAGAGATAAGGCGAAGGAAGCTGAGATTACTGGCAATACATAAATCGCATTTGGGAAAAGGTAAAGCTTGGGAGGAAATTCGAAGGAGGCTAGAAGAGGCATCGCACATTGGCAAAAATGACCACAAATATAAAATTCAGGAGAAAAAACATCGAAAGAATGTAGGAAAGTTTTCATTTGTGAATAGAACGATACGAGATTGGAATTGCTTACCTGCAGCACTGTTTCAACAATCTTCGTTCTTCTTCTTGTTCCTCTAGTTCCTTTCGGAGCATAGGACCTCGGCAAAGAATCTCCATCTTACTCTATTTTCTGCAATAAGTATGATTTGCTTCCAAGTTATACCAGTCTCCCGGATCTCTCCTTCCACTGTCCTTCATGATGTCCTGAGTCGACCTTGGCTTCTACTCCCTTGTGGGTTCCAACATAGTGCTTCTCTCTCAATTGAATTTCGGGGTATCCTTAAAGTGTGTTCTATCCAGTTCCGCTTTCTGCGTTTTATTTGCATTGTAATTGATGTTTCTTTGGCTTTCTTCAGCAGTTCTTCGTTTGTTATTACTTGTGGCCACCTAATGCTTAGGATTCTTCGTAGACATCGGTTTATAAATACTTGTAATTTATGTGTAATTTTCCCGGTTATTTTCCAAGTTTCTGATCCGTATAAAAGCACAGATTTTACATTTGAGTTAAAATGCGTAGTTTTGTTTTTAAGGTAATATTCCTATTTTTCCAGACTTCTCTTAATTGTATTAAACAAACGTTTGCCTTGTTGATTTTTTGTTTAACATCTTCTGCGCCTCCATCATTAGTTATTACACCCACCAGATATTGAAACTTGTGAACATATTCTACTTCTTCCTGATTAATTTGAAAGGTGTCGAACATTTGCATTTATTTTTAAAGGTTTCGTTTTACTACAATTAATTAACAGCCCCGCTTTCTTTGCTTCCTCACATATATTATTAAGCTTTGATTTCATGTTCATACAATTTTGAGAGAGAAGACATATGTCGTCCGCATACTCTAGGTCTTCCAGAGTTTCCGTCAAACCCCATCTAATATTTCTTTTTTCCTTTGTTGTTACTCTTTCCCTCACATCATCCAGCACTGCAATAAATAGGAGAGGCGATAGGACGTAGCCCTGTTTCACGCCCTGTTTTACTTCTATGTTATCTGATATTCTCCCTCCGTGCATTAGGTAACATCCAAAATCATCGTATAGTTGTTTTATATGTTCAATTATTACTTCAGATATCTTATGTTCCCTTAATACTGTCCAGATACAATTTCCATTTAACGAATCAAATGCCTTCTGGAAATCAAGAAAGACGGCATATATCCGGCTTCTCCATTCTACACTCCGTTCAATAATTATCCTCGTGGTGTTAATCTGGTCAATACATGATTTCTCTGGACGAAACCCAGCTTGCTCTCGGCGTATATTTTTTCAATTTTCTTTATTCTATTAAATAATATTTTGGACCAAATATTGCAAGGAACGGATAATAATGTGATCCCCCTCCAATTGCTACAGTCTGTGAGGTTTCCTTTCTTTGGTAATTTTACAAGTAGTCCTTTCCATTCTGCAATCTTGGTTCACTAAATTTAAAAATAATTTAAAAACCTAATATTTCTTTTGTAGTGATATTGTTTAAAAGCAATATTTAAAAATATAAATAAATAATTTCTTTAGCAATGCTGTACAAGTACATTAGCACGACTATTGGCAGAAGTAAAGTATCAGTATCTATAGTATATTATTTTGTGGTTTGCTTGTTCGTTGCTGGTTGTTTATGGACCTGAAACAAAACACCATTGCCAATACCATTGCGGGTCTTTCTGATTCCTATGGCCTAGGGCCTTTTGAATACATTGTTGCTCGCTTAAATATCAATAAAACTCACTTAAAATTTTTATGAATTCGATTTATTTAAAGTTAAGATGGAAGCGAACACAATAATAAATTAAATAATGCTCAAATAAGTAAAATAGCTTGTTATAAATCTTATTATGTTTAATTGAGACGAAAATTGCAATTTTGGAATATTCCCGTTAATTTGTAATTGCCACCGGTCACTCAAATTTCACTGTTACGTATAACTTTTTTTGTTTGTTTGTTGGTTTTGAGACAGGTGTGCTTCTGCAATTGACGCAAATAACCGAAAAGTACTGTTTCATCAGCGCAATTCACACGGTTATTTTCCATACAACTCTCAAACACCCTATAATCATTTTCATATATTTCTCGAGATTTTACTGGAAACCACCCTCCGTAGCTTTGTTAGTTTTTGTGAGAATTTAGGCCGAAACTTCACAACATTCTTTCATTTTGTACGAACTAATCAGTCCTCAGATACACGTGCTGTTTTGTTTATCTGACGTCATATTGATAAACGAGGCAAATTTGTCTTTCATTTAGACTCCTTCCCCCCCCCCGAAAAAAATATAAAATGTTTCGAATTCTAGTTGGATTCAGCAACGAGCTAGTAAGCCGTAAGGTATTATATGCACCACGGGCAGCATCCGACCCCTCGGGCCGGAGGCTCTTGGGTTAGGGGGTCGCCCTCCAGGCGAGGGCGTCTACTTGGCGCCGTAGATACATAAATAACTATTGTATTATTTGTAAAGTACTGTTTAATTTCAGAATTCTTAATTGTATAGAAACTGGGAGTACTCTTGTGTTATTAATTATTGTATTATTAATATTATTGCTTATTATTATAATAATATTGTTTTACTATTGTATTACATTTTGAATTTTGTCTAAGGTTATTGTGTTTGTAACTTGCCACCGGATAACAGTCCATTTGCAAGATAATAAACTTATTATTATTATTATTATTATTATTATATTATTATTATTATTATTATTATTATTATTACCTTGTGATTCTCAGCAGCTTGTGCTGGATTTAATTTGCCCAATCCTGCCACGAATAGGAAAGAGCTCAGTCGCTGAGGAGAGAGATTTCACTCTGACTCCCAAGACCAATATGGGAGCCTCATTTGTGTTAGTTCAAGAACTTGCGAACTATATGACATGTCTGCAGGATCACTGCTTTCTGTCCGTAGATTAGAATTCGTTGAGGTAATCCCATGTGTTTTAGATTTTTCCTGAAATATTTTGAGACTACACCTTCAGCCGAAATAACACGTGGATATGTTGTTACACTCTGTAGTTTCCACATTTGTTTTATTTCCAGAGCAAGATCTTCATACTTGGTAATTTTCTCGGTCTCTGTTTCCTTTAAATTGTGTGTCAATGGTACAGCAATATCAACAAGTACAGCTTCTTTCTTATTCCTGTCAATCAAAACTATATCAGGTCTATTAAAAGCCACAGTTTTATCTGTAAATATGGGTCTGTCCCACTAAATGATGGTATTATTTGCTTCCATTACAGGTGCTGGGTTGTATTTACAATACGGTGTAGCTCCACTATTTAACATTCCATGCTTGAGTGCCAATTGTTGATGGACAATCTTAGCTAGTTGGTTGTGTCTGCTCAAGTAAGCGCTGTCGTCAAGTGCAGTACAGCCGGCCATTATATGTTCTATTGTTTCACCACTGGTGCCGCATTTCCTGCATTTGTCAACAACGGGTATGTTCATGCAATGTTTCTCATAGTTTCTAGTTCTGCATACTCTGTCTTGGATTACCATTATAAATCCCTCTGTTTCTGGTTATAAATAGCCGTCTGATAGCCATTGAAGCGAGGATGGAGTTTCAACATGAGGTTCATGAATAGCTTTGGGAAATTTGCCGTGCATTGCCTTTTGTTGCCATTCTTCTAGACTTCTTTGAATCGTCTTTTTTGGGGCTGATTCTGCTGCAGTTTCCGTTGATCCTGGGTGGGAGACACTCAAGTTTAGCGGGGTATAACCATCATGTGCTTGTACAGCCATTTTCATTAATTATTATTATTATTATTATTCCTCTATATCACGACTAATGATGTTATGTGTCGGCTGAATATAAAATCTACCCCAGGTTGCAACCTAAGGAGTAGATCTAGGGACTGTCGGTGCCTTTACAATACTTTGCGCAAAATGTGAGCTGTTCCAAATAAAGCGATTGTTTGCACTTCCCAATCTTTTGAATTACCTGGGAGTTTACACAAGTTCTTACACAAATTTTGCGGAACAAATTCCAGAGCTCCGATAACTACCGGGACGACCTGTGCTTTTATGCCACACATTCGGTTGATCTCGGTTTACAAACTCATGTATTTAAGACTTTTCTCTGCCTCCTTGGTAACGACGTTTTGATCGCAAGGTACAGCAACATCGACAAGTAAACACGATTTGTTCTCCAAATCCCGGATGACTATATCCGGATTGTTTGCCGCTATCGTGCGATCAGTTTGAATTCGTTGGTTGTACAATATCGTACACAATCCAACAGACGTCACCGGTTTCGGTGAGTGTTCGTTGGGGCATGTGTTTGGAACTTCGAGGGCGGTACATATCTGCCAGTAGAGGTAGCTATACACCTGTCGTGTTTTTTCAAGTATTTGGTCTTTGCTAAGATTGGACAAGCTGAGACAATATGATCAATGGTTTCTACGTGTTCCTGACAACTGCGGCATTTATCGTCTTGGGATATTTTGAGAACCGCTTTATCATAATGTCGTGTTCTCAACGCCTGATCTTGAGCAGCTACTAGAACTGCTTCCGATTCTGGCTTCATTCTTACCCTTTTAAGCCACATAAATAATTGATCTTTATTGAACTGCACCTTATCCATTCGATTCAAATATTGTCCGTGGAGTGGTTTGTCTCTCCACGATTCCTTTAATATTTTTTGTGTCTTATATTTCATGTTAAGTAGCATCAGAAGTTCAGTGTCTCTGTCATTCTGGGTGTCTTGCATAGTCTTGTTCGCAATGCTTCTTGCTACACTAACAATGCCTGTTTCCCATTCTTCGGTCAGATTTCATGATCTACCTCATTAGAGGTCATCTTGATGGCTGACTACATACTTTCCCATCCCGGTTATTGCATTGTGCCAGGAGGCATCAATTTGTCTCAGGCCTCTTCCTCCTGCCCTACGTGACGCATAAAGTCTATGTTCATCAGCTCGGGGGTGGGCAACGTGATGCATTGTAAGCAGTTTTCTGATTTTTCGATCCATGATGCGAATTTCCTGCTCAGTCCAGTCTACTAGTCCGAAACTGTATTCGGCTATAGGCACCGCCAAACTACCTAATGCTGATATTTTATTCCTTGAGTTCAGAGCGGACTGCAGGACCAGTCTCACTCTTCTATAATACTCCCTGCGAATTCGCTCTTTCATTGTGTCGTTCGAGATGGTCTCAAATTCTTCAATGCCCAGATACAAGTTTTACATGGATCAAGATCTTGAATCACATTGTGCTTATCAACTTCAATGATCTGTGACGTGGTCATTTTGCCTCTTTGTAAGTTGACTTTTGCACACTTGTCAAGACCAAACTTCATGCAGATGTCTTTGCTAAAATCATTGATGACAGACATCATTTGGGAGAGAATTGCTTCATTCTTAGCAAACACTTTAAGATCATCGATGTAAAATAAATGTGATACAGGCCTTTCATCACCATAGAGCTTGTAACCAAAGTCATTGTGCGACAGCTGTCTCGATAGTGGGATCAAACTCATGCAAAACAGCAGAGGGGATAGTGAATCTCCTTGAAAAAATTCCGCGTGAATATGAATACTTCTTGTTTCTTCTACTTCCTTTCCGCTGTGGATTAATAACCTGGTGCTCCACGACTTCATACTAGCCTTGCATATCTCAACAAGTCTAGGATGAAATCGATAGATCTGAAGGGTCTTCAAAATCCAAACGTATGTACACTGTCAAAGGCCTTCTGGTAGTCAATCCAAGCCATGCTTAAATTACATTTTCGTTTCTTTACATCATTCAAAATTATTTTATTAAGATGAAAAATTTCCTTACAGCCATAGGAACCTTTACGACATCCTTTCTGTTCAACAGGCAATAGATGGTTCTTTTCTAGGTGTCTATACATTTTGTCAGCTATGGCTGCAGATATACTTTTGTGGCAGGCAAGTAATTGGCCTGTAGTTCTTCGCCAAAGAGCTGTCTCCCGCTTTGGGTAGCAAATACGTGATGACGCGAGTGAGCCATTCGGGGAGTTCCTTAGGGTTTTCTAAAATTTTATTAACAGCCTTTGCTAGATGAGAATGTAATGCTGTTAATTTCTTAATCCAATAAATGTGGATCTTATCAACCCCAGGCGATTTCCAGTTTCCCTTGTTCTTAATTGTTTGGCATAGGTCGTCTTTCGAGAATCTTTGAACATGTTCCACTGTTTCCACGAGTCCATTGGCAGCATCAACGTCAGATTGGAGCCACGTTGCGTCTTTGTGATAGTATCTGGTTTCTTCCCAGATTCCTACCCAAAATGTTTCGACGTCATCTTTTGAAGGAGGGGCAGCATTAACATTCGGTTTTTTAGTCAGACTGCAATAGAATCTCTTCGCGTCTGTTTCAAACAACCGGTTCTGTACACGGAAATCTTCTCTGCGTTTGTAACGTCTGATTCGTTGAGCCCATGCTTGGATTTTCTCTTTTAGCTTCTCAGTTACCATTAGCCTTGTGTCATTTTCAATTAAGTATTTTTGTTCATTATGGAATATTTTTGTTGAACTTAGAAGTGTGATTTGATTTAGAAAATACCTCGGCTAGGAGTGATATTTCACGCCGTGTGTCGGCTATCCGTTTCATAATTCTAATTCATAATTCATAATTCGCCCATGGGGTACGGAGCTGCTTACTCTGTCTGGTTGGCGGCCGTCGGTGTTCTTGGCTGGCCCCAAAATTATTTGAGATACTAGATATTCAGTTGCATATACGATATGATTGATTTCAGTAATATCTATATCTCTACTTGAGGTCTGTACAACCTCATTTAAGACAGAATTCGCTGTTTCTATCTCGTTCTTAGCTTTAGCATTTTCGTAAATGAGCCATTCCACGTCAAATCGCACAAAAAAGAGCAAACTTTGACCTTCATATTTTTAATTATTTTCTAATTTTTTCTATTTGTTATATGGATCAAATAAGTTAACACGTGTATTTTTATTTTTTTCTAACTTTATTATTTTCGGAAATATTGAATAATGAAATTTGCTAAAAATGACGCGCATCACCAACTTAAAAATATCATATACTTGAATACACTAATTATAGAAATTCCGTTCAAATTCCATTCGAAACTTAAAAACATGTTTAATTTTTAAGATTTTTCAAAATATTGAATTTCCTGAATTTTCAATTTTTTAAAAAAAATGAAATTTTGAAAATTGAATATTTTTGTTAACTCGAGGAGCTAAAAATTTGAAAAAAATACTTATAAACGCACAAGAATATTTATGATATCTCCAGAAAAAATCAAAGTGGGATCTCAGTAACTTTAAAAGATATTAATATTTTACGAAAGAGCGTATAATAGATTGCTGCAAGAGACGCGTTTCTTGCGTTACTGGCCGTCGGTTTCTTTGGATGGAGCAGTAATTTAATACTTTTGAGGTAGTAAAACTTAACGATTGAATTTATAAATAATAATATTATGTATATTAATACATATAAATAATATTAATATATTTATAAATAATTAAATGACGGATACTTGACTCATGTTTTGATTGACATTTTTGAAATTTTTATGGTCCCTCACAACTAACTTTAAATATAAGTACTCGCTTATTATAGAATATAATAAGCGAGTACTTATTAATATAAACCGTTCGGTCGATTTTCTTCAAAATTGATATTCCCCAGTCGATCTGATTCTAGTCGAAACTTTGTGATTTTGAAAAAGATTCTTTAAAATTTGGGGGTACTTTATATGAAGCCCCCCGGGGATTTTCAACATTTCTCAAAAACGGCTCCAAATTTTTTCTTTAAATTTCTTGTATGAATAGAGGAAAATACACTTTTTAACATGGCATAGGTCCGATTTTCACGTACAGCTCTGAATTTTCGAAAATTGTGAAAGTTTGAATTTTTTCGGCGTCTTTCTCCAACTACAAAATTGAAGATAGAGATTTTTTCTTCAAATAAAATTTGTTCTGCATATTGAGTTCTTTAATAAAGGTCACGTAAATGTTTTTCACAATTTTGGTAGTTTTCGTGCAATATTGCGTGCAATATGTGCAATTTTAAAAAATTACAAAAACAAATTTTCTCAAAAACGGCTCCAAATTTTTTCTTTAAACTTTTGGTAGGGATAGTGGTAAATGTACTCTATCAATGACATAAAAGCCATTTTGGTCTATCGGTTGGTTTTTTCAAAAATTACCAAAATGTAAATTTTTTTTACTTGTCTCTCACGTCGTTAATATTTACACTATCGGCGATTTTTTTACATTATTATATTTACGAGTATATATGCTTTAACTAATGTCAAGTAAAGTTTCTCGAAAACACTACCGTTTTCTGTGAAAAGTAGCTCAAATTTCGGCATTTTCAGAAATGCTCAAACGTCATTTTCTCTTATATGGCTGCAATTTTTTTCTTGAAACTTTTGTAACGGATAGTGCTAATTACACTCATTAGTATAGCGTGAAGTTTATTTTGATTTTTTTTTGTTTTTTTCAAAAATTATATAAATGTAAATTTTTTGAAAGATCTCTCACATCTTTAATATGCACATTATCCGCAATGTGTAAAGATGATTATATTTGTGAGTGTAAGTGATTCAAATAACTTCAATAAAGTATTTTGAAAACTCAAAATTTTCTGTGAAAATGAGCTTCAAATTTCGCATTTTAGTAGTGCTAAAACGCCATTTTCTCTTAAACGGCACATAATTTTTAAAAGAAAATTGCCATTTACGGCTAGGCTTTTGTGTTCTTTAATATTCTAAAATTAATGTTTCTGTTCTACAAATAGGAAACCGAAAAATTAAGAAAATGACAAAAAAATGTACTTTTGGCGATGATAGATGGTAGCTGGCAAGAAAGGGTATGTGGCAATTCCGAATAGCTAGCGAAAGACCCAGGAAAATAGAAAACTAATACGGGAAAGTCTGTGCCATTCTGTTTCTGTTTGACAAATAAATAAATAAATAAATACGGTCATGCTTAATTTTTTCAAAATACGAGTAGTTTTTCTTTACTTTTGTGACAAACGTAATAGGCCGCTGTAAATTTACTGCGCTTCGGACAGCTGGATGCGTCGTAAATTAGAATGTGCAATTTTGTATATTATTTCTTTCTTCGTTTCTTACATTCGAACTTTGTTATAGACTTACACATTAATATTTTAGAAATTATTTATTTTGAAATATTTGAAATAAGTAAAAAGAATTAATAGCTCTCAGAATAGCGACAATGCAGGGTCTGCAACAATGGAATTCACTTTGCGCTCGCGAATATCTGTGAATTAGTGTCATTGATGTGACCTAATGGAGCTGTATGAAAAGGAGTTATAATTGTCTAATTTATGTTGATATTTGCAGGCAAATATTTAGTTTTGCACCAAATGCTGTACCATTTGTAGTGAGTAGAGAATTTGTTGCATGGTTTTAAAATACTCTTCCCTAATCATGGCCCAATGGAAGGCATTTCTATATTTCCAGGGTATCAGGCTTCTTTTTCCAATACAGGGTTACAAAACTTTTGCATTCTATTTTTGTGAAGTTGTAGAATTCACATAGTTCTGACAACACTGCAATGGAAATAGTGAGTTCCAAGCGAAGATGTTAGTAGCGCATAAAGTGCAATATTACAGTACTACTTAGCTGTTTCCTCTAATACGGGAAAGTAAGTGCTGTTGTAGCACCACTAGTTATTGTTTGTCGGCACTTGTATCAAAGACTGATCGAATACAATTCGTCAGTGCAGGGGCAGGAACCACGCTACCGCATACTTACAATAAATTTGTTTATCTATACGTGTAGAGTGTTTACATTTTTTCTTGTTGTGTTTTGTAGAAAATTGAACAAGAAATACGCCTATATGTTTTTTTTCAAATTTTTATCTAAGAGAGTTCATATGGAAATATTCATTTTTTTTAAATCCAATTTTTTAATGAAATATTTATTTTTAGAGAAAGTAATTTATGGAGGAATAAAATACATATATCAAAGTATTAAACGAAACAAACCAGGAATGTTTATGTTAAGTACATTCGGAGCATCAATCAATCATATTTTGCAAAATACGCGTAAATTCCAAAATTTAATAGACATAACTACAAAAATAATCAATTATCGGGTATATAAAAAATCACGTGCCTCTTTTTTTGTCCAGAACGAATGCCGTATATTCGTGTCATTTATTTTTTTTAATTTATTTTTTTTAAATACATTTAAAAAATAGTCGTGTAAATTCTTGTGCGATTTGACGTGGAATGGGTCGTATTTCAATTCGTTTCGCTCTCACCCATAAGAACATAGATGACCTGCAAGTCACCCACGATGTTACCCACAGAAACATGTATGACACATTGTCAATCATTTTGGGGGCAGAGTGAACATCTAAAATAATAATAGCTCTTGAAACCCTAATCAGGCAGGCGGTCATTCTTTTTTTAGTTCTTCAGCACTTGCATCAAAGAATGACCGAACACAGTTCGTTAGTGCATGGGCAGAGGCAGAGGGCGCCCTCATACTTACAATTGATTTTTTCAGAACTGTATGTGTGGAGTGCCCACTTTTTTCTTGTTGTATTTTATAGAAAATTGAACAAGGAACTCGCCTATATTTTTTTCAAGTTTTTATCTCATCGAGTTTATATAGAAATTTTACTTTTTTTGAAAAAAATAAATTTTTAAAATGAAAAATATATTTTTTGAAAAATGTATTTTCAGAGAAATAAAATACATATTTCAAAGTATTAAATGAAACAAACCAGAAATTTTTATAATTAGTACATTCGGAGCAACAATTGATCTTATTTTGTGAAGTACCTGTAAATTCCAAAATTTAATATGGGCATAACTACACAAATAATCAATTTTCAGGCAAATAAAAAAATACGTGTCTCCTTTTTTGATGTCCAGATTTAAGAAAAAAAATTCGTACATTTTAAAAAAGTCGTGTCAACTCTTGTGCGATTTGACGTGGAATGGCTCAAATGCTCCTCAACGGTGCACGATATTCGAATGGAAGTAGACGTATTCGTTCTATCTCGCGTCGGAGGAGGTCCCGCATCATATCCTTATCGTGTTACTCAGGGCCAGATGAATTTTCACCATTGACAGACGTTTCACTTGGAAGAGATGAACCTTCAAGAGGACCATCGGGTTTTCAGGGATATTAGATAGTGCTAAATGTTCGTCATGTGGATGGTTCGATCGAAGAACATACTCCGCGTTTCTCCGGATGTCTGCAAGTTGTTCTGCTGTGAATTTTCCACTGCTGAGTACGTACCGTCGTTGACTGTTAAGCGTCTTTGAGTCTAGGGTAGGTCTCATATCTGGGTTCCGCTCTCTTCATATCATAAAAACTTCTATTTCTGAGCCCCATTTGTTCGCTTTTGCATAATAAAGGAACACATCAGCTCCTTCATTTCATCCCGGGTCTATCTCTGACGATGGCTTCGAGCTACTGCCGGCTCTGGGTCCCTGGGACTAACATCCATGAGATGGCCAGACGTCGACAAGGTGACATTAGCTTGGATTCTGAGCAGGTATGGGACATTGGTAGAAGGCACGTTAAGGTTCATTACATTGCTTGTTCTATCCATTTTGCTCATTGGTTTCATGTGAAGATTCGCAGGTGGCAAGTTCGAGTTCACAGATCACACTTAACCTTTGGGTTGTTTCCTGCCATCCGTTACTGCGACCCACAGTGGCCTCGGGACATCCCTCCGAAGGGCCCAGCAAGTGGTCTCTCCGATCGCCTGTCGGCTTTACTAAACCCTGCGGGATTTTCACTGACTGCTGAAGGCGGCCCCCTTCGCTGGCTAATGCAAGGTTCGGGCCTCCACTCTAATCAGTGGCCTGGTGTGCCAACCCAGTTTCTCTCCAGTACCCTCCATGGGCCGATAACTGGAAGTCCAAAGTTTCATGACCCTTCCCTCTCCACTTTCCTCAAAATGGAGTATTTCTTCGTCGGACCCTACCCTTCAACCTATTCAGCAAGGGTGGCCCTACCAGTAGGTGTCGTCGCCCTACCAGTAGTGCAAGGTCGTGTACTCCCTAGGTGGAGTTGTTGTTGTTATTATTATTATTATTATTATTATTATTATTATTATTAATATACGCACACGTTGTCTTGAGTCCCGGAATACCAATTCCCACTTCTTCACCAGTATTCGTAGAATTAAGAATAAATTATAGCAACGAGAGTTGTTGGGAAGCGAGAGCTCAAGAAAACGTGTGCAGAAAATATATCATACACAGTTGATAAATAACTAGTACTAATAAACTAATTAAATGACTAATATTCAACGATTTGTTATATTAAGTCAATTTATTAGTACCGCCTTTTTATATACTATTGACACCGCCTCAAACAGCATGAAAAACAATTTGGCCCTTACCGCCCAATTTTTTAATAAAAGAAGTTAAAATTAGTACAGGCTTTTATGGAAAAACTTTTCCGGGTATACTTTTCTTTAAGTTATTGAAGAAGTTATACTGTTAATTTACCATTTTCTTTTATTCAGTACGCAGTGATTTTTTAGGGATCAGATGATATTGAATGGTATGTAACATACCTCACCGGGCATTCTGAAGAGTAATTTATAAAAAAAACTGCCGCGAAATTCATCGTAAACAGAAGTACTGGCTCATATTTTTACACGTAGAGTAATAGTAGCACCACTTACTCATTTGCGGAACTTCATGCAATTGCATATTTTTACTGATTGCGGATATCGAAAGGAAATGTATATAACGTTACCTGTCACCAAAAATGAAACAAAAGTAGCCCCTTTTGTATTTTGCATAATTGAATATTTATGGGATTTTTTCATTAACTGCATATTTGTATTTATGCAGAATATTTAAGGATATTCCAGATGTTTACGTATAGGTGGGTCGACGTGAGGTATTTTCGTTGCTTAATAACTTTTTTGTTTATTATATTTGAAAAATTATTTTTATAATACGCATTTTGTACTACTGTGTAAAATAAAGATATAGGAGGCGCGGAGGAGGCGGCGGAGGAAGCAGCGGAGGAAGCAGCGGAGGAGGTGGTGGAGGAAGCAGCGGAGGAGGCGGCGGAGGAGGCGGCGGAGGAGACAGCGGAGGAGGAGGCGGAGGAGGCTGCGGAGGAGGTGGCGGAGGAGACGGCGGAGGAGGCGGCGGAGGTGGCGGCGGCGGCCGCGGCGATGACTACCACGACTTCGATGACGACTTCGACGACGGTGATGGCAACATCAACGGCGAACACCGCCGACGACTGTATATTTTGTAGGGAAATTACAGAACAGCACGATATGATTCAACTATAGGAAGATTTAAATGAGATTAATAATTATGACAAACGTTGTCCCCCAGGGATCCATTCTCGGACCATTGTTTTTCCTAATATACGTTAATGACTTGCCAAATTCCATTAGTTTCTGTAAACATCATATCTCTACTGACGATCTACAAATTTATATAGGCGGAAGACCCTCTGCACTGAAACAATTAGTAGATGAACCAAAAAAGACTTGGAAACCCTGCTAAATTGGACAAAATTCAACGGCCTTTCCTTGAATTCAGCTAAATCACAGACCATGTTAATTTGTTAAAAAAAGTTCAATCACGAGTTGATAATCTTCGTATAGAAAATGTTATTCTAGATAAAATCATTGTACTACCATATTGTTCCGAAGTCAAAAACTTAGGAGTAATTCTTAACAATAACCTCAATTGGGATTCTCATGTAAATAAAGTTACAAAGTTAGTCTATTCACGAATTGGTTCTCTTAGTGTTGTTGGAAAGTTTTACCAGTGAATATTAAAAAAATTGCAATAGAATCCCTCGTCTTTCCGCACTTCCACTATTGCGACGTCGTGTATAACGATTTAAACTTCACTTGCCACACGGTTACAAAGAACTCAAAATGCATGTATTCGTTTTATTTACAATCTAAAAAATACGATCGCATATCGAACATGTTTGAATGTAATCAAATATTGCGGCTAAGCGACAGGCGGATGCTTCATTGTCTATCTCTTCTATTCAAATTACTAAAAACAAAACATCTACCGCATATAACAAGTCGGTTCAGACCTCTTATATCCGCTAGACTCGATAAATCATTATTATTACAAATACCAAAACATAATTCTAATTATTATAACAAGTCATTTACCGTAGGCGTAAGGAGAGCTTGGAACTATCTCCCAAAGAACATTAAACAAGAAGAAGAAGATCTATTTTTTCTAATTCTGTCAATTCTTTTAAGAAGTAATTAAAAGCTCTATTATTTTCCAAGGCATGTAAGCTTAGCCTGTAATATTTTTGCCATACAATTTACAGACGTCAAACTTACTAAGTACTGATTGCAGTGTAATATTATTTCAAATTATTGATGAAAAATATTTTTACCGAGTTGTATTAGTAATTAATTTCACTTTTACTATCCCTTTTATATTTTTGTCGATTTCTTGGTAAAGAGTGCTCAAGTCCGCTTTTCTTGGAAACATGATAAAAATAAATGGCAAAGAGTCAAAATAATATTAATAACTAACCATACTGAATACGTACACACAAGATAAGTAATTGTTTAGCATCTAAACAAAAATTTATATTGATTTGCGGGAAATCGCTAAGCCTTTAAAGGCAACCTTCAAAAACACGATTTATAATTTAATTTGTACTCAACGGTTTTTGAACTTAACTGAACTCTTATTCCCAAGAAATCGATGGTTATTTTATTTTTAATCATCATAAAGTGTCTAATGCTTATCTGCTACTATTTATTTGTCTTAAAATTAAATTTCTTTTGTCTGTGATATCTACAAACTTTAAATTTTCTTTTCGCTGGACATCTTATAAAATAACATTTATTTCATTGTAACTGATACAGAAATTGAAAATATTATATTTGTTTTCATATTTATCAATTTGATTATGTTACCATATTGTTGTAGCTACTGTGTCACTACTTAACATTACACAATATTTATTCTTATTGTATAAGTTTTGTTACTTAATTTTGCCATTTTTGTATTACCATTGATTATTTTTCTTCTAATTAATTTATATTGTAATTAATTATTTCTTCTAATTATGTATTAAGTAAATTTAGATTTACTATTATTGTCAATGTCCTCGGCCTTCAGCCGCCATCCTGATTGAGGTTTTCTGGGTTTACTCAATCGCTTAAGGCGTATGCCGGGATGGTCCCTAGTTTTCTCTCCCAGAAGTAAAAGTAAAGTTCCTGCTCCCCTAGATCTTCTTCATAGTTTATGAAATAATGTATATATTTTATGTGGTTAGGCGGAAGACCAGGCCAAATGGCCTGAGCCTCGTCACTAATAAAGACAATTTTATTATTATTATTAATGATTGGGCAGGAGCTAATAAAATGACTAAAAATGGAAAGAAGAGTAAAGCGATCACATTTTGTAGGGTCAGAGCTTTCCATACAATAACTTATCAGCTAGGTAATGACGTGGTTCCGCAAGTCTCGAACTGTAAATACCTTGGCATCCTCCTGGGTAGCAAGGGTAATGACGTGGTTCCGCGAGTCTATTTATTTATTTATTTATTTATTTATTTATTTATTTATTTATTTATTTATTTATTTATTTATTTATTTATTTATTTATTTATTTATTTATTTATTTATTTATTTATTTATTTATTTATTTATTTATTTATTTATTTATTTATTTATTTATTTATTTATTTATTTATTTATTTATTTATTTATTTATTTATTTATTTATTTATTTATTTATTTATTTATTTATTTATTTATTTATTTATTTATTTATTTATTTATTTATTTATTTATTTATTTATTTATTTATTTATTTATTTATTTATTTATTTATTTATTTATTTGTTTCTTTGTTTGTTTGTTTGTTTGCTTGCTTGCTTGTTTGTTTGTTTGTTTGCTTGTTTGTTTGTTTGTTTATTTGTTTATTTATTTGTTTATTTATTTATTTATTTATTTATTTGTTTGTTTGTTTCTTTCTTTCTTTGTTTATTTATTTGTCAAAAACAGTAAAAACTGTATATGACATGTGGGGAAAGAGATTTATCTGCGCACATTTTCTTGAAGCCCAGAATTAAAAAAAAACAAAAACAAAAAAACTAGAAACAAGAATTTAGAGTCTCGAACTATAAATACCTTGGCATCCTCCTGGATAGCAAGTTGGGATGGGAGAATACATAGGGGGAAAGGAGTACTTGTTGGTCTTGGCATTTCGTCATGAGAAATTTTAAAAAAATGCAATACGATAGCAAAAGAAATCGCGTATACCTCGCTTGTCAGGCCGGAAATGGAATACTGAGCTAGTAGTTGGCATCCATTTAGAATAGGATTTAGAAAGAGCTTAGAGAGGATATAAAACAGAGCAGCAAAATACACTTTTCGGAGAAACATATCTGCGCATTGGGAATCATTAGAACACAGGAGAAACAGGGCACGACTTTGCGTAATGTATAAATCTTACACTGGTGGCTCTGCATGGCAGGAAATACGGGGAAGGCTAGATAAACCAGATTTATTAATAGATTTTATCATAAATATAAAATTAGAACAAGAATTCAAAGAACGGACGTGGGCAAATAATCCTTTGTAATCAGAACAATATGTCGTGGGGGTTGGGGTCTGGCACCACGTGCAGGGGAGTGGAAGGACGGTAAGGCAGAAGGTGCCCTCTGGGCCGTTCCCTATTCTATTAAAGGCCTAGAGCGGATGAGAGGGAGCAATCGGAACAGGGATGACCCCAGTCATGGCAAACAGCAGTTTATTGGAGAGCTGTGACTTACACATGCAGCTGACGTAGCCCAGCCTCGGCGAGGACGGTCCTCCGGAAGAGCGACTTAGCAGCGGCCATGGCGACACTCGACGTGCACGGTGATCAGGGGCAAGGGCTGGAAGCTGCTAGCAGGACCCCGGAGGGTCTGTCTGGACTAGCGGGATTGAGGAGTGTCGGCAGGGCCAGTTAGGGTCGATCTGAACCGACGGGGAGGTGAAGGGAGGTCGGCAGGGCCAGTTTGGGCCGATCTGAACCGACTAGGGGTGAAGGGAAGACGGCAGGGCCAGTTTGGGCCGATCTGAACCGAAGGGGAGCGGAAGGTCCGTGCACGCGGGCGACGAGCTCACGAGTAGCATTCGCCCCCCCCCCCCTAAGCGGAGGTCAAGCTGTTATATAGGCCTTTTCTGCTGAGACGCTCTTTCCGCGGCGGAGCTACGTCATTTTGCTTACGCGGGCGCCAGCCGTCTGCGGCCACGCGACAAATAGTAGATTTGCCTGAGGCAGCTTTTGAAACCTTTCCTTGCTCAGCGCGTGGTTTTAGAAAAGAAATATAGGAAATTAGTTAATAGGGGTAAAACGTGTAGTAAAGTGAAGTGAAAGGTGCGATTATGGGTAGTCTACCTATTTAGGTATAGTTTTTTTAGGTGCAGAAAAGTGAAGTGAAATGATGTGAAGTGATTTCATTTCATTCTGTATGTTTCTCAACTCTAAAACGTTGTAAATGTTGTACGTGTTAGAAATGTAATAATTATTATAAGTATTGTATATATTTATTTTTATTATTTTATTTATTATTATATTGTAGTGTTAGGCAAAAATGCTTATACATAGTTTTCTGAATATGATTACGAGTGAATAGGTGCAGGCTGGTGTGTATTAGAGGGTTCCTAGGTCTTTGTATGATATGTGTGTAAGCGTGTATGTTTGAAAGTTGTGTAATATGTAAGTAAGTTTATTTATTTAAATGTTAGTATATATGTATTTTTATTTGTTGTATATGAACGTAAATGCATTTGCATGTTCTAGGTACTGGCAAAGATAATTTGTTTTTTATATTGATATTTTATATATTGTTTTTATTTGTAATTGTGTTTGTAATTGTAAATGTCATGTCATGTTTGTGCATTCTGCCACTCGGCAACATTTGCACAATTGTAAAATAAAGATTGTATCTATATCTATATTGGTTATTGAAATAGCCAATAGTGCCTATACTGCCAATTTTAAGTGCGTGGTTGCATGCATTTTTAACAATTAAATGCATGAAGTTCCGGGGTCTACTCATTGCTGGTAGAGCATTTGGTGCAAAAACTAAATATTTTCAAGTAAATATCAACATTAATTTAACCATTATAACTCCTTTTCATACAGCTATATCGTGTCACAACAATGACACGTAATTCACAGAAATTCGTGAGCGCGAAGCGGAATTCCATTGTTGCATTCATTACATTGTTGATATTCCCTGAGAGCTAGACATTTTCATTTTATATATTTCACCTACGTTTTAAATAATTTCTAAAATATTAATGTGTAAATGTATAACAAAAAGTCAAATGTAAGAAACGAACAAAAAAATAATATTCAAATTCTAACTTACGAAGCATCTGTGGTATACGGGGTATACCACAGATAAAAACAATGTACTCGATCAGAGCTGTAGTGTGTTTCGAGCGAGTGGACGGACAGGAGGTGGTTGAGTTGTGGGAACAGGCGCTAGTCATTGGAGCGAGAGAAGGGGGGCAGTGCTAAGCCGAGGGGTTGGCGAGCTTCGTCAGAGAGGAGCGGTAGACGGTGAGGTGACGCCAGAGAGTTCGGACGTTTCAGAGAGAGAGAGAGAGAGCGGTCGAGAGAAGTGAATTAGTAGACATATGAACTGTGTGTTGAGTGTGTGGAAAGGGATGGAGCGGTTTGGAGTTGGCGTCCGAGGAAGCTGTGAGGACGATGTCATCTCGAAAGCCGTTGGCGGACCCTGGGAGAAGACAGCTGAGAAGTAACTGCAACAACGCTGCAGCCAGCTAAGTGAACAGGGGGGAACAGTAATCGTTTGAGTACATAAAGGCCTAAACAGTTTATTTCACTCAGACGTCTGAGGTGGGCGTAGATTGCATACAGTAGCTACATTTGTATGGGAACAGCCAAATATGATATCTTAATGGGAAGTAAATGGTATTCTTTATTGTAATATTTCAGTAATGCAATTGTTTAACATAGCATAAGCTACCTGCAAGAGGGTCAAATTGAGTTCATGTTGTTGTTCTCTGACAGAGCATGATTGCCATCAGGTTTATTTGTTTGTATGTTTCCTTTGTTTAGAATATAGTTTTTCTTTCAGTGTGTTTTTGTTTTCCTTGTGTGTATGGTCATGAGTTGAAAGATCTGCAAGTGTAGGACAACCCACAGGTGCTTCCAACTTTGTAGAGAGAGAGGGAGGGGGGCAGGAACGTGAGTGGCGGTTGTTAGAAATGAATAGGTGGGCGTGATAACCCCAATGGTGGTGCCGGCGTTTAGGAACGGGCATTCACACACAGATCCCGTACGGGGGTGTCTCGGCAGCCTGAATCTTTTGGTATAATAAAATAATAACGTCGCGGACATTATCTGTTTGCGGCGAGAATACATCTCGCTCGCCGGTAGGTACTGTTACACATCCAACTCTCTGAAGCACAGTAAATTTGCAGCGGACATTTATTTTTGTCACCAAATTACAGAAAATACTTGTATTTTCAAAAAGTTAAAAATGACCTTATTTTAAGATCTACTTTGATAAATACATTTCATTAAGAAACCAGTGGTGCTTCCAAAGCACATACTTTCTCGCGTTCTCCCTAAATGCTCCACAATATTATACTAATACATAAACCAGCAAATATTTTTCCGCTCCGAGACACGATCCCAAATCCACAGATTTAACTTGCTAACATTCATGTCACTACGTCTCACTCTCCTTACGTGTAAAATATGACAACAAATCATTCATGACAAAGTGTTAACAAAAAACCACCGTACATACATTTTTTTCCTTTCCCATTCACATTCAAAATGTCAAATTCAACACGGAGTGCTACCAAAGCCCATATATTTCTTAATTATTTCAAATTCTCCGCAATAACATACATCTTCATAAAACAGCAAAAGTGTTTTCAACCAGCAAGTTATTTTTCCATTTCGACACCCGAACACAGTTCCTCAGAGTTAACGTGCTGGCGCTGACACCACTACCCCACTCAAGCGCAGGGGCTGGAAACATCGTTTTCCGGCGCACGATTACATAACATTCTCTTCTTACGAAGTATTTGTAAGGCGAGAAAGTAATAATGATTTCAGAACCGTTAGAGATATGTAAGTTGATCGCAAGGGTTCTCGTTAAATTGTATTTTATTTAACGTAGGAATACTCATAATTTACTTAGATCGGTTCATACAGATGCACACAAGACAACGATTGATTTGATATGACATACATTTCAGAAATCGAATAACAAACTTGAAAAATTGTTTAAAAGATGCAATTTGGGAAAACATAGACAAGTCCTGTATATTTATCTGCATTGATTCTATTCATGAGTAAAAGTACTTCATATGATTTTCAATACAGTTTCTATACTCTACAATATTTTTTTCTGCAACAACACATTCATCAAATTAAAATTCCTGTCTGGGATCCGAACCCGGCATCTTTCAAAGTGAAGCGATCAGTCCCAGCACAGATTAACCACCTTGGCCTTTGGAGCGAGTTATGGACTGGGTACTTTTATATTAGTCAAAACGTAATTGTATCATCTCTATAGGACTTACTCTATAGGACTCTCTTAGGAAGCCGGAAATTGTCAACATGCGAAAAACAAAATCTTTTGGGCGACAACAAAAGGTAGTGGTGAAGGGCTTACTCCAAATCCTATATCCGTAGAACTATATTAGAAAAATAACTACCGCGAGAAAGTCTGTGCCATTCTAAAGCACCACTAGTTTATGTATTTATTTACCGCCCCTTATTACACACGTGGAGAAAATTTACAGAAAAAAACCTTGGAGCGGTTTTTGAGAAATGGTTTTTTGTTAATTGAAGCGAAAATTACGCAAAAACTAGTTTCTCAGAAAATTCTACAGAACCTTTTTTAATAGCTAATTGTGTACAACAGACTTTGTCTGAGGTAAAAATCTCTATCTACAATTTTGTAGTTTAAAAATGTTTGCAATTTTCAAAAAACCAAATAATTTCCGGAAGTATGACTAAGAAATAAGACTTTTTACCCATCCTTATTACATAAGCGAAGGAAATTTAAAGAAAAAAATTGGAGCGGTTTTTGAGAAGCAAAATTTTGGTAAATTTCAAACGCAATTTACGCAAAACCTACTAGTTTTTCGGAAAAGTGTACATGACCCTTGTTGTAATTGCAGATTCAGTTTATTTATTTATTTTATTTGACCACACAAGTTCGAGAATACATTTAATGTTTCCACATTATACAAACTCAACAAAATACAACAAAATGCTTTCCGGGGCAGCGTCCTTGCCCCAATGTTGAAAATGACAAGCCGGCTGCACAGGTAGCCGGCTCGCTGCTGATGACAGCTGTTATCTCGGGGCGGTGGTGGTGGCCCGTCGGGGCCGCTCTAGTAGCAGCCGCGCGACCCTTGATGAGATGGGGTAGCAGCCGCGCGACGCTTGGTGAGATGGGGAGCGATAGCTTGCGGGGGTGGCACCGCCTGATGTCCACACGTTCCGTCCAGTGAGCCGTATCTCATGTGCTGATATTCCTCGGCACTCGTCCACGTACGGTCGCGTTTGGTAGCGCGTTTCCCTGGCGTGACTGGCGCCGCGTCGCTGCTCGCTTGGGGTTTTATCCCCCGCTGCCTGGTGAGGGGAAGGGAAGGGATTGCGCCCCTCCACTAGCGGAGCGGTGGAGCGTCACCCCAAGCTCTCCTCTGATTGGGGGGATACCACAACCTTATTTAAAGTGCTAATTTTGTACATTCTACTTTGTCTGAGGCAAAAACCTGTATCTTGAATTTTGCAGTTTTTAAATAGTTTTTTGCAATTTTCGAAAACTTGGGGATATCAACGAAAATGATACCTCATTCCATTAAACGTCCTTCGCACTATTCAACAACAATATTTAATCAAAAAATTTGGAGCCATATTTCTTAACTTTGAAAATCTCCGACGGGCTTTATTTAAAGTACCCCCAAAAATTAAAATATCGGTTTCAAATTCCAGGAGCCTTGACATCAATGAAAACGATTGGGGAATATCAATTTTGAAGAAAATCGGCTGAACGGTTTAGGCGCTATCGTTGACCACAGACGGACGGACGGACGTTTTGCCGTCAATGGATTTTGCAGTATCAAGAAGCAACAAAACATGGATTTTGACTACACCACGAGATAGAGGATTTTTTTCTAAATTTAGCAACAAGTTTTATCCACTTTTTCTTTACCAGACCCCAGCTATAAGAATTTTTCTGGGAAAAATTTACCGTTTTTAGGCGCACGATTACTTAACTTTCTCTTCTTACGAAGTATTCGTAGGCGAGAAAGTACAAATTTGTATTTTCACAAGTGTAGTTGTAAGAAGACGCCGAAAACGAAGCGCAGTCAGTTCCGAGCTGGCTATTATGTTTGTCACAAAATTGTAGAAAAACTACTCATATTTTCAAGACGTTCAACATGACCTTATTTGAAGATCTGTTTTTTATAAAAACATTTTGTTGAGAAAAAATGTATCTTCACAATTGTTGCAGGAAAACGCCAAAAAAATTTAATTTTTTAAATATTTTCGGAAAATCAGGCATTTCGATGAACATGATGCTTGCACCATTCTCTTAAGCGTCCTTTTGTGCTATCTAAGGTCCCAATTTAATAAAAATGTGCGTTTTTTAAGAAAAATTGTTTAAAGAAAGTTGCCTTTATGTGACACAAAATTTCGCAAAAAGTACTCATGTTTTTGAAAAATTGAACATGACCTTATTTGAAGATCTGTTTTCTATGAACACATTTCATTAAGAAAAATATTGTTTCTTCATAATTATAGTTGTTGGAAGACGCAGAACATTTTTTGAATTTTTTCAATTTTCGAAAAATAAGGGTTTTAACCAACATCAGACCTGCGTCATTCTCTTAAAATTCCTTTAGACAATCCAACAACAACATTTCATCAAACGTGTTGGCGCCATTATTTTGAAAATTTTGAAAATATCCCAGGGGCTTCTTGTAAAGTAGCCCCTAAATTAAAATATCGATTTCAAATTCATGGGGCCACGACATCAGCCAGATCGATGGGAGAATATCAATTTTGGAGAAAATCGGCTGAACGGAGGACGGACGGACGTTTTGCCGTTAATCGATTTTTCGGTATCAAAGAGCATAAAACATGGATTCTGGTTGCACCACGTATTAGAGAATTTTTTCTAAATTTAACAACTGGATTTATCCACTTTTTCGTTACCAGAGCCCTGTAATAAGAGTTTTTCTGCTAAAAATTCCGTTTTTTCGCGCAGCATTACATAACTTTCTCTTCTAAAGAAGTGCTTAAGCGCGAGAAAGTAAACGTCATGCACGCACGCCCACACTTGCGTACATGCACGCATTTGCATGCGCGCACCTACATGCGCCACTGCCCGTATCTCTCTCTCTCTCTCTCTGAAACACACACACGACAGAAAATTTGCTGGGGCCAATTGTCAAACATCCGTCGCTCATATTTCAATGGTTCACACTGCGAAGAGAAATTGATAGCATGGAATGTGTTGGGTACTTTGTCTGAGCAATACCCTAACATTTAAACCGAACTGTAGACACCCGTGGGGAGAAACGCTGACTTCCGGAAATTGCCTACCCGTTGACGCTGCTCTCTCTGCCGTAATAAAGAGGTACCTGATACGGCGGTTCGAAGAATGGAAGTTCATTTCTTATCGGAAAGGATTCATTTCTTTCGAAATATTAATTATTCAATTCTGTTTTCATAAATTTCTGCTGCTTTGTAATGATTCATAGTAACAAAAAGTTTAAAAACGTGTTTGACATCTGTTATTAATATGTTTATAAAATTTTATTATTGTGAAAATTTAATCAAGTTAAAAAAATTGAAGAAACTCAACCCCTATTTTTCTCCTAAAACAATATTCAAACATAAATACTTGTACTATTTCCGCTCAACAATACTAAATCATTCAATAGGTAATAAGCCATACGGTCATTATTGGAATATTTTAATTTTTGGAGAAATATAATCACTTTTATTGTTTATTTGATATGTTCAACATTGAGGAGAGGGGCTTAACAGCTAAACAAAACCACATGGGGCTCAAGGTCTCAAGGTTCGACTTTGTTACAGTATTTTCATCTGAGATAACAATACATGTACACCAGTGGCGTCTCCTGACTAGTAGATGTGGGGATGCGATCATGATATTACATATTGAAGGCATAATTGCATATATTTAAAATCTGCGTCATTCTATTTTACTCTGCAGTATTTTAGAAGTTTATTTTGCAAATCAGATACCAACTGAATCTTCCTTGAAAATCACCAGTTTCTCACTGTATGCACTAATTAACATAAACAAAACAATAAAACTAAAAAATAAACCATAAAAAAGTACATACCTAATTTTCGAACGCGAGATCGATTCGCGTTGTCTTGGTTGTCAATCACTAATTACCTTAAGTCTTTCAGATTAGGAGAAAGAACCAAACGGAATTTGAAGAATCCTGTCTATAGAACAATGAGACGTTTCACTACTGTTCTATGTCACAAGTAACTCATCCGCTGCCATAAATGTACTGGATGAGCGCGCCATGTCGCGTCCTTTCACGCGCACGTTTTATTCTTTCACGTTGCAATTTGGAATTCACGATTCTCTTTAACGCATCAATAGTTAAACAATGTAGTCTATTTAACGCACATCCAGTACGAAACACCATTTACGCTACAACGAAGGACACACAAGACGAACGAAATTACGTCGCACCACCGTTTGGACTTCATGGACTGTCCCTACCTACTATTTTCTTAGATGAAGGCAGTGATCTTGTTTTATCAGGCCTGCTAACACACATCGTCTTACCCACCTAAACTGAATCAGGTTGAAATGTGCTTAAGCATAGTTGGCAGACGTGCATGAGTTGTGAAGAAAGACAGTCGTGCCGTCTGCCCCTCGCGCCCCGCTTCAGGGACCACAATCGCGGCACGTGACGTCTGTGATTCCCAGGCGTACGGCCGAATTATGACTACATCAGAGGAGGGGTATGGAAGGTTCTTGGGAGGGGATACAAAAACGCCAATGAGAACTCAGAAGCCTGAGATGTGAGAGGCCTGGTCACATCATCGGCCATCGAAACCACACAGCTTGCACACAGCGCACGGCTAACGCTTCAGTGACCTCGCCAACGTAGCGATGTCGAGGGAATACAAAAACAGAGGGAGATGCTTACGGAAGAAAGTAAATTACTTTACTGAAAATAGTTTCCAGTAATGAAAATCTAAGGGATGCAACGCATCACTCGCATACATTGAGCCTACGCCACTGATGTACACCAACCTTACATGAGATGAAGGCGAATAATATTTTGGATGTATATTGTAAATTTCTAGGACTTTCAGTAACCAAATGAGTGGTACTAAGTCGAACGCCTTCTGATAACACTGGCCGACAAGGTTTTCTTCACAATAAATCTGGTAAGTGATTTACTAATCTAGATCTGATTACTGAATTAGATTCTAGTGAGTTTTTACATAGTGAATTCAGATATGTATGTAATTTTTTTCCCATCAGACACAGTTTTTTGAGAGCTACTTTTTAAAATCTGACTTTAACTTTCTCTTTGACCTGTCATAGGAACCTTAACCTTGTATGCAGCGATTTTATTCGAGCTTTATTTAAGGAAATTATGTGTACAGTAATATCATGCAGAAACACCAACAGGCAATACTGTGCAGGTTCATTCATATTTTGACCGCTTAATCTGGCACTGTGATGTGTCAGTTTTGAGCTAATGAGCTTATTAGCACGAATATCACTGGTACTCTATTTTCTTCCTTTGTGTTTAGAAATGTACTGTGTAAGCTATGTGTTAGTGTTCTGTATTTTCATCATGCCAAGAACGTATGCAAATCATACAGATCATTTTTGATGTTTCTTTGTAGTGAGCTCACTTGAAAGGCTCGGAGACGAAATTTAACACCACTTGGGAAAAGTGTTATCAACATTACTTTGGCTGTTGTTGGTGATTTTGAAAAGAGGTTGGGCCCCAAACATATGTTTTGTGTGTTAAGACTGCTGTCTTGATAGAAAATATGGTACATATCATATACCATTTGCAATTACAATGATTTGGAGGGAATTGAGGGATCATCTAAGTGAATGTTATTTTTGTTCGACAAAAATTAAAGGAATCACGTATCCCTGACCAGAAAAATGTGTCACACGTCCATTTATTGAATTCTGAAAATATACTTACCTCCATTGCATATTAAATTAGGATGGAAGAAACATTTGTAAACGCTATGGATAAACTTTCTGATGGATTCTTGTACTTGAATTGAAATTTCCCAAAGTGATGCTAAATTGAAACAAAGGATTGTTTAGAACCACAAATGTGGTCATTAACACTCGAATGCTGTCCTTGAATCTCTCAGATACAGAGTGTCTTCTTTGTGTAACTGCAGTCGCGGCTGTAGGGGTGGATACCCTCCCCCCGACCTATCGTATTATACTGTGGGAAGCTATTCGTCAGTATAGAGCCAGGCTTTGTGAAGTGACAGTCGTCGTCATGAACGGTCAATGTATCTCTCAGATACGACGACAGTGAATTCGCAAGAATTTTTATCTATGCATATTCCTGCTTCATTCTAATTATTAAGTGCAATACGGGTTTACTATTATTTGGTTCCATTGCAACAACCGAACATCCCTCAATTTCTGTGAGGCTTCGCAAATTTTTGCTTCGAAAACAACAACCGAACATCCCTCAAGCCAATCCTCTGAACACGGAAGGTGGAAGTAGAAAGCGTTGCCAGGCTTGCTTGGCTACAAAAACATCAAGATAGACAAAGTGCACCTGCGGGACTTATGGACAGTACTTATGTCTCCAACTCTGTGCTTCAATTTGTACTAATGGTTCTGACACAGGGTAGTTAGAGAAAGAAGAAGACTGACCAACTTTGCCCTTATTATTTTGTAGACCATATTTAACTTAACTTCATTATATTGTTTCTTTTCACAAGATTTGTGTTTATATCTCCTTCGTAAGTGTTTACTTACCGTTTTGTAAGTTTTTGCTAATAAAAAGCTAAAAAGATGTTCCCTTATTATTTATCACATTCCCCACGAATACTTACGTAAAATGTGGATACGTTATGGAATTTACGAAATGTATCTAACAGATACAATGACGGCAATGTCGTACGTTTTTTTAAGAATTGCATTCTAATGTTAACAGCTGATGAATATTTAAAGTTAAATCCACTGTAAAAAGCAGTCTGACAGTCTTTCAAAAATATATATTGCTATCTCCGTGGAAACCATAAAGCAGAAAACTTTCGGACATAGAAGCTCATCTTCTGGATTTTTATAAAGCTATAGGATCAATTATGTCTTTGAAAATTAACTTCTTAGACTCTGACTTAAGTCTTCCTCCCGGAAAATCTTAGTGTTGTCAGCGATAAGCATGAACAGCGTTTTCATTAATAAATTTCTACAATGCAAAACAGGTACAATGCAAAAACAGGCAAGTGTGGTTCTAATATGTAGGCTGACTACTGTTAGATCAAGAAGAGAGATGTACAGAATATGCCAGAAAATCATCATTACCACTTTCTCGCTAAAGAATGAGAAGTGAGAATATAAGTCAGGACGAGTAGTATACCATTTACCATTGGATAGCTAATTACTGATTTTATTGAAATTATAAAAAGTTAAAATGCATATCACACAAAACTCCTGCCTGATGATGAAAAACTGAAATCATATTTATATTTAGTATGAAAAATACTTAAGATAACGACGGATAACATTGCCATGGGTGAAACATTGCCACAACTTCAAAAAAATTACGTAGTACAGTCTGTTTCGTAAATTTATTTGCTGGCGGAGTTCCCGTAGTTAGCTACATCTCTTAGAAACATTGTATACTATCTTTGTTGCATTGGGTTACAATTGTAACCTAAAATGTCCATGAATTTTATGTGTGATGTATTGTGATGTAGTAATCGTATCTCGTAATCGAAACTTCGTTAATTTTGGTTTAATTGAATTGAAATAAAAGACATAAATAAGTAAATATTTCATGTCCTAGGTATGCTATGTCGTGACTAAATAATTATTCAGTATAAGCAAGACAAAATAGTATATACTATTGTACTTTCATGGTAACATTGCCATACTGGTACTGCATTTATATCCTTTGAGAAGAAATTCTTACATTGAAACAATTGAGATTTATGAGTTATATATAATATTTAAACTGTCAAAATCCAAAGACTATTAACGTTCTGATGCATATTTATGTGTTTGTTTCCTATCCAACTCTCACACATTTAAACATTGCCAGAGACAGAAATAAATAGAGTTGGCAATGTTTGACCCATGCGCGATAACTGCCACTTTGCTTTCTTCAAAAAAAGTAATAAAACCTTTCAAATTATGAAAGCTGTGTCTTCAATATTCTCAAGAAACATTGTACTTTTGTCAAGGATTAAATTGTCGAAATAATTATTGCGAAGATTGATGCATCAAAGTAGAACTTCAAAAGAAACAAAGATGTGACATTGTTACCCCCTGTTACCTTATAGAATCTGTTATTTTCATTCTTGTAAAAGAAACATGTTTATCTCTGGTGTTTAGAGAGGCACATGTGGATGAGAGAATATTTTTAACAAGTAAAACACACCATTAGGCCTGATTTGGGAAGAGACCGTGATTTGTTTAAAACATTTACAAGAATATCTCGACGATTTCTCATTTTTACTAGAACTTTTGAGAGGACGTAATACGGTGATGAGTGCAATTCCAGCAGAAATAAGGCTTGCAATCACTCTGCGTTACCTACCTAATGGTGACTCTTTCTCCAGCTTAAGCTTTACTTTTCATGTGTCGAAAAAAAGCATTTTGGAAATGATTCCTGAAAGTGCAAGGTGCATCAAGGAAGTTCTTGAGGAGTTCAAAAAGGTAGGCCGTTTTTTAAAACTTTTTTTATTTACCTACAATGTTTCATGTGAAATTATGATAAAAAATTATGAATTATGAAATTATGATCATGATCAAAAATGGTTATAATGATGGAACAAGAGGAGGGCGAAAAGAAAGATACGAGCACAGAAACCATGGTTACTGCATTCAAATTCTCATCACTTAATTCAACTGTGGTGATTGTTTTTAGTAGCTCTAATTGGGCAATTTTTTAAAAATTTTTCTGTAATTAAATTTTGTATCTTTTGAGCTATGAATTCTCCAAAACTATTCAGTTGTGGGTGGCATCATCGAATAGGTCGCCGCCATTATTTCGTAGGAATTTTCCTCCTTTACATCCCGCTTCCTCTTCTGAGACCTACGATAGAGATGACTCCTATGAACGGGCTGAGTTGTGAAGATATAAGACCGTCTTCTGTCCCATCACCCTTGTCTTCAGTTTCCAATACAACCTGAAAAAATTAAGAACATTTTATTCAGATGCCAGCTAATGAGAAGAATGGGAAAAATTTCTAAAGATTTTAACAGGAAATGAAATTCCCCGACTCTATTGGGGCTGTAGATAAAAACATGTTATCATACAAAGTCCAGACAATAGTGGAACTACATTTTTTAATTATAAAGGGGATTTCAGCATTGTCCTCATGGGGTAGTGGGTGCTAATTATTGTTTTATTTATTGTAATGTCGGCTGCCAAGGCAGGATTTCTGTTGGAGTTTTTCAAAATACAGTGTTCAGTAGAAAACTCTCCAATAATGAATTAAAATTACTAGAACATCTTCCAGGGTGAGTTACCCAAATATCATCTGAAACCCTTTAAAGTAGATTTGAACAAGGGGTCTACCATGAGAGTTTTTAATTACAGGCTCAATCGAGCCCCACGTATAGTCGAAAATTCTTTTGGTGTGATGGCATCAGTTTTCGGAATTTTTAGAAAGTCAATGGAACTAAAATTGGAAAATATAATAGATATTACGCTTTATTGTGTATATCTGCACTATTTCTTAGGAAAGATTTTGTTATCGAGAAGCAGATATGCTCCTTTTGGTTGTCTCGACATGGAGGATATGAATGGGCGAGTAGTTATATTGGTGGACGGATTAATTATATTGGTCATGGACGGAGATTACAGAAAATGACACCGGTCTGAGACCTCTAGTAAATATAGCAAGAAGACCATTACTCCATGCAACCTATGTTAGAGAAGAATACTTGGACTATTTCATGTCAGATATGGGCATGATCTGCCCTGGCAACATAAATATCTAAACTACGTTTATGTAAATTGTTTTATTTAACATTTATATATTTATAGATCACATTATTGTCAATGAAATGATACATCCACAGCAGTTGCTGGATTCATTAGTCCCACTGAATCCCTTGTCACTCCAGGACAAGATACGTCTTTTAAAATCATCAGTGGTTCAAAAGCAAACCACTTAGAAACATAATTGTTATTTCCTCCACTCCCACTTCTCCTTTAAGAAACTCTATCAAATTCTGTGCTGAAGTAGCAGCGGAGGTTTGTATCTTATTTTTAATGTTTACAATTTGACAATTGTATCTCAAAGCCAACTGGCTCTATGCATTTGCAAATAATATGATAATAATTAATAGTAATTTTTGAAACTGCGATAATTTAATAATAATTTTCTGTTTACTTTAACAATCTTACCTTCTCTCAAATGCTTATTACAATAATCTTTTTTTGGAAAAATTATATCAATCTTCTTTTTCCCTATAATCTTCAATGTACTGAAGATGGAAATCTTTGTTTTCAAGAGACATTCTGAAAATACAAAAACCAGAATGAAAACTATTGCATTTAATTGATCCAGCTATATAACTTATTAAATCAATTTCGAAAATTGGCGTAAATTTAAATAAACAATTAGGAGAACTAAATATTCTTCTGTCACTGCAACACACCAAACTAGCAACGGAATTAATCATTCGAAATTCATACGAAAATAATAATCAATAATCATAATCATGTTCACTTTAATAGTTACAACTGTATAGCTATATATATATATATATATATATATATATATATATAGAACATTGATATTTACCGTAAAAACAAAATAAAAATTAGGTAGAATTAAATATTTTTCTCCTTTCACTGCAACACACCGAACTAGAAATGGAAATAATCACATGTTCATTTTTACTAGTTTCCACTATATGGCTTAATTTATAAATTTATATTCAAAATTAATATTACCGTAAATATACAATAAAGAAATAATCTGGAAGAAATTCGCAATAAAACACAGTAGGACACCACACAGTACCTCGGAAGATTACTCAAAGACCTCGTATTGCTCGGTATTCCGTATGATTTCGCTATGAAATACACGTTCATGTTCAACATTTCAAAACATGAGTAGTTTCTCTGTAATTTTGAGCGAAATGTAGGCAATAATTCCTCGGAAACAGCTCCAATGTTTTTCTTTGAATGTGTTCCTCATATGTAATAAGGAACGAAAAAAATATGATGCTAGCCCAATTGTCGTGTATTGCTTGGGTTTTTCAAAATTGCAAAAAAAAAAAAAAATGAAAACTACAAAATTGATGATGGCGATTTTTGTCTCGAGTAAAGTCTGTTGTACAAAATTAGCTCTTTAAGAAAGGTTATGTACAATTCTTTTTTAAATTTTGAGTAATTTGAGCTTGAAAGGTATGTATTTTGTTCTCAAAAACCGCTCCAAATTGTTGCTTTAAATTTTTGCCACATATGTAATAAGGAACAGTAAAAATATGGAGCTAATCTGATTCTCGACTATTTTTCTTTTTTTCGAAAATGCCAAAAAAACGAGAACATTTCAAAACTACAAAACTGGAGATAGCTATTTTAGCTTTAAACTAAGTCTGTTGGAAACAATCAGTTCTTTAACAAAGGCCATTTACAATTTTTTGAAAATAAGAACTGATTTCGCTTAATTCGTGTCTGCAAACGTATTCGATTTCTAAAAATATTTTCTCAAAACCCACACCAAATCTTTTCATTAAAGTTTCTTAGCGAGGGAGGTTAGAGATTTCTCGGGTTGGTTTCTAAGCGGGCCACGAGGTTTGGAGTCGTCCACCAGTACTCGAAAACAATTAGCATGTCTCGCTTTCCTCTGCCTCAAAAAGTTACATAGGCAGTGTGGTTCTGCTGAAGTGCAGTCAAACCAAATTGTGTCGAAGGCGACCGATTTTACCAGAGACCACGGCCGCCATTTCATGCAGCAGCGACGAGGTGATCACGGTTTTTATAAAGCCAGCGCTCCGACTACCGCTTATGTGCTAACTTCATCGTTACGGCGAGATAACCCCTTCTGCTGCGTAATATTCAGCAGTGCAGTACGTTTCAAGCAGCAAAGTGGGCCCTCTCGCCGGTAACATCTCTAACTTGGGTTTGATGTGTGTCCAGAATGTTTTCAGCAACAGCAAAGGAGTTTTTGTACATGTGGTATTCACCTGAGTTGGACATCATTGATGTGCAGAGTATGTTCCACTGGTATACCTACATACAGTTACGAAAGAGAAATATTGCCTTCTTTTTCACGGCATGGAATAATTTCTTGCTTATCGAAGAAAAAACTATTAATAATATAATTCGTGTTCTTTATTTCGAAGAACAATGTGTATAAAGAATGCAGGAGTTAAAATGTCTTCGATTTGGCTACATTACCTTTCTTATTTGTATACTTGAAGCATGTAGTGTGAATTTTGGTACACATTATATACGAAACTCGTTACTTTTATCAGTAGAGCTAAGGGGCATGCTTAGGAAGATAATAGTTATTTGATGCGACATTGGAGTCAATAAAGGTGAAAATGCCTAAGACGAAGGAACTTAGTGGGGGTTATCAAGAAGGTTATTGTGAATTTAGTCCTGAGAGTATATTCGTTCAGAACAATGGGAATATTGGTGAACAATTCGCATTCCACTGTTCAGTATATAGTGTAACACCCTGTCCCATTTGTTATCTTTTTTACTTTAATGATATAAAATGAAACCTGGTCGATCTGACCGCAATTAGTACTGCACCAACTTTCCGTAGAAAAGCGGGGGATGAAGACCAGTGTGACCCGACTCACATGTTCTGATTTCCTGTCTCCAGCGTTGCCCCGGGCGCTGGGGAAGGGGAAGAATTTAGCGAAGAGTCCCCTAGGTGCATCTGGCGTGGCAGGTGTGTGTAAAAGCACCTTGTCGTCGACCTTGAACTTGTGCAGGTTCTTGACTAGCTGCTTCATCCTTTCAGCGACCCTATTGAGGTTCGCATAAACAATGTGACACCTGTCCTGCAAGTTTAACAGTCTGTGCGTAGCCAGGCGCTCTAGGAAGGGAAAATCAGCCGGTGGATTTTTTCCAAAATGTATCTCGTAAGGAGAGAAGCCTGCGCTGTCGTGAGGCACACAATTAATCCGCCCCTGAATTTCGGAGTCCGAAAGGAGTGCGACACCAAACATAACTTAAGCCATCATAAAAGAATCCAGCATATTTCTTGTCATCGGTATGAATTGTGATTTGCCAGTACGAAGAAACTTAGTCAATAGCCGAAAAATACTTAACTCCATGAAATTTCTTTAAAGTGACGTCAATTGGTACGACCGGGTCGAGATCTGCTACACTTACCTGGCTTACCGCGTCAAGCCTTCTAGCATCGAGACTGATCGAACGTCACCATCCTTCTCTCTCACTATTACCATGGCGTAGAAGCCCTGTTAATGATTCCTTCTGCGATCATGTCTGAGATTGTCGTATTTACTACTGCCCTCAAAGCAAATGGAACAGGATAGTTTCTACATTTAAATGGGGAGTGTTCGGTTAATTGAATATGAAAGAGAAAATCTTTAGTTGGCCGTAAAAAAATTTCAAAGTTAATGAGCAAAAAGTCTCGTAATACACCATTCTCGGTTTCTGTCAGACAGTGGTTGCGGTCAATGGAGTGGGTGATACTTCCTTGTATCTCGTCCTTAGTCAAACTGTTGATCTTGAATTCAACAGCGATCAATTCATTATTTTCTCCGGTGAACGGCAGTAAATACGGCGAACCGGGTCGAACCTATCTTTAAAATCTATGCAAAACTTTAGATCACACATAGAAAAATAACACCTAAAATAAGCTCGTAAGCTAGATTTCTGACAACTAGACATAAAACATCAACCTTGTAGCCCGTAGTTGCCTCCCTTGAGTCGCGAGATCACGTGGTCCACTCCGCGTGGTTTTCGGCGATTGGCTCCCCCAGATCACGCGGTGTGCGCCGTCCAATCGCGTTGTCATCGGCGACCGTTGGCGCCGCGTCTTTGTACGACAATTTTGGCGTCAGGGGGTTCTCGGAACCCTGGGTGGGCGCGTCACGACGCTCCTTCGGCGCTGCGTGCGTATTTCCCCCGCCCACTCACGGCGTCCCCCGGCCACGCCCGTGCCTACTCAATAGTGACCTGTCCTCTCGAGCGCCCGGCGCCATCCTTCCGCGCGCAGCTTAGCGGAAAAGTGCCACTTTCCTGGCTCTTAATTTCGGGAGCTCCTAACGTTATTCAAAATAAAATTTAGAAAAGACGTCGAAACCTGACGCGTGCGACCGTCCCATTACAATAGTAAAGAGAATGAAGTACAGAGGAGAAACCAAAAATGCCAAGAGAAACGGCAAGAAAAAGAAGCTTAACGAGAGAAAAGTGCAATTAATTGCGAAAGCGATTTGAGCTTTCCACATGTGTTATTTGTAGTTAAGAAGTGAGAATACCTTAAGTCCATCTACTATTCGAAGTGTGTTATACAGATATGGATATCATACACGAGTTGCCCTCAAAAGCCTTATGTTAGCTAGAAGAAAAGGGGAGAGAGATTAGGTTTAGAAAGGTTCGTAAAAGATCACTAGAACAAGATCAAAGAATTCTGGGACATTTTCATCTGGTTGGATGAGACTAAGATAAACTTTTTTGGCTCAGAGGTCATCAACAGAGAGTAGAGAAAATACTGACAATGGAATGGCCTAAACACTCTTTTGGGTGTGGATCTTTTATGATATGTGATGAATGACATTAAGAGGGGTCGGAAATATTCGTTTCATGAAAGGCTTTATGGAATAACATGTATATCACGACAACATGAAAATAAATTTGAAGCAATGTGCTGCAAAATTGGGTATGCCACCGATTTACATGTACCAACATGACAGTGATAGCAAGCATACTGCACGAATTAGTAAGCAATAGTTAATGTGAAAGGTCCCCAAACAACTAAAATGCCAGCCAAATTGTCAGACTCGAAGCACATCGAACTTCTATTGACAATTTTTAAGAGAAATGTTCGCTAAGCGAATGCATCCTACAAAGATGATCTGGAAAAGACTGTAGCAGAAGAATTGATGACCATCATACCTCAGACATGCAGTGACCTCGTTAAAACTATGAAAAGAAAATACCCTGATATTTTAAAATAAAGAGAATATCCCACGAAATTTCAAAAACATTAATTTTGTTAATAATGATTTCCGGGATGCAGTGTTGTTTTAAGTGTACGAACAGTATGACACAAGTTCGCTTCGAGCCGTCGCGGAGTTCACATCGCGCTCAGCTCTGTTACGAACAGTGAAGTGTCTGCTGTTAAGGCTTGTTTAATTTAACCGAAGTACAAGGTGTATAACGGGCTTGAAGCAACTGGAGTGACAATTATTAGTGCTACTCATTGCGGCACTAAATTCATTAACCATTGCGAGTGAACCAGTACCCAGCTACTGTGGGCTAGGGAAAAACATAACCGGGCCATGGAGACTGTGTATAATACAGACATCGCCATGGAGACCACATTCATCACGACACCGCAATCCCACGATGAATAACAAAGCGGTGCTGCTCAACAGGGCAATATTGGTCTTAAGTATGCTACTCTCAACCAACATCCGCTGCACGACGGAGTCCAGGAAACTTCAATTCCAGAAATTCAGGAATTAATGACAAGCGGCGCTGCTAAAGTCAGTATTTAGCAAACTGCCAGTGACGCAGCCCAAGGTGTAATCAAAACTGTGAGTGAAAACAAAGAAACAGCTGACAGTGCAGCAAATGCCGGTAAGAGATCATTCAATGCTTCTGATGAAAATGAATATCGCCCTAAAAAACAGTCAACAGTGCTAATAATGTTTATGCGGTGCCAGTTAGTAATAGATATGCTCCCTCAGCAAAACTAAAAGACCCTGATCCCAGGTTTCGATTATATATTAATTAGAAGATATTTAAACTAGTGGTGCTTCCAACGCACATACTTTCTCGCACAGCTTCTATATCGTTCTTAATGCTATTCCACTACTTCATAAACCAGCAAAAGTGTTTTCTACCAGCAAACATTTTCCGTTCCGAGATCCGAAATACGATCCTCAAAGTTAACAAATGGCTTAGTGGCATTTATACCACTACGCCATACTAGCACCGTAGGGGTCGAACAGAGCCATAAAAAGAATCGAACCGAGCTATAAAATGGTAAATGCATGGTAAAGAAACAATTGATACGATGGTACATACGAGAAAGTCTGTGCCATTCTATAGCACCACAAGTTTATTTATTTATTTATTTACCGTCCTTTATTACACACATGAAGAAAATTTAAAGAAAAAATTTGAGGCGGTTTTTTGAGGATTTTTTTTGGAAATTTGAAGCAAAGATTACGCAAAAACGACTCCTTTTTTCAAAAAATTCTACATAACCTTTTTTAAAGAGCTAGTTTTGTACAAGAGACTTTGAGGTAAAAATCGCTATCTAAAATATTGTAGTTTTAAAAATATTTGTTTTGCAATTTTCAAAAAAAAAGTATTTCCCCGAAGTAGGACTAAGACCATATTTTTTCGTCCCTCATTATATAAGTGATGAAATTTTTTAAAAAATGGGAGCGGTTTTTAATAATTTATTTATTTTTATTTATTTAATAGGTAATTATGACACATTGATACATAATTTCAATTCTTTTAACTATGTGGCTAGGCTGAAGGCCTTTAAGCCATTACAATACCTACATCCTACCGCATTCTAACCTTTCGAATTCTGGCATTCACCCCTAATGGTCTCTTCATCGCATCAAAGCCGCGGAAAGGAGACCATAAGGTACGGCTGAGGAAAAAACCCCTGAAGGGGGAAAAACCTGCCGTCAGAAGACGAGTACATGCTAAACTACTAGTTTTTATTTTCTAAACTATTTATTTATTTCCTGGCGTGGGCATCTTCTCCATCCCGTCTTTGGCCTCCTCAGCCCCTGAAATCAAACACCGCCACAGAAGATCGCCCGCACCACCGCCTCTCCGAACAATTTGCTACTGATTAACTTAATTATCGCTTACTGATTAATTAATTAATACTGACTAATATACTAATTAATATTAATTATTAGCATTATTGACTACCTTACTAGTTAATTTAATTATCTCTTTTTAATAATTTTTTGTTGTTGTAAATTTGAAGAGCAATTTACACAAAAACTACTCGTTTTTCAAAAAAATGGTACATGACCTTATTTAAAGTGCTATTTTTTTACAACCTACTTTATCTGAGGTAAAAATCTCTATCTTCAGTTTTGCAGTTTTAAATAGTTTTTTGCCATTTTCGAAAAATTGGGAATGTCAACGAAAATGATACCTACATCATTCTCTTAAACGTTCTTCGCTCTATTCAACAACAAAATTTAATCAAAAAATTTGGAGCCATTTTCTGTTAACGTTGAAAATCTGCGACGGGCTTTATGTAAAGTACCCCGAAAAATTCAAATATCGTTTTCAAATTCCAAGAGCCTTGGTACTAATAAAAACGATTGGGGAATATCAATTGTGAAGAAAATAGCTCTTCGGTTAAGGCGCTGGCGTTGACCACAGACAGACAGACGGACGGACGTTTATGCCGTCAGTCGATTTGACAGTATCAAGAAGCAACAAAACATGGATTTTGACTACACCACGACGTAGAGGATATTTTGCCCTAAATTTAGCAAAAGGTTTTATCGAATTTTTCCTCACCAGACTTCAGCTATAAGAGATTTTCTGGCAAACATTAGCCGTTTTCCGACGCACGATTACATAACTTTCTTTTCTAACGAAGTATTCATAAGGCGAGAAATTAAAATAATCCATAATGAAACGTCTTAATTAATAATGTTAAAATACCCACTGGAAATCGAACAATCAGTCTCCCATCATAACAACATAATCATTAACACAGTTAAATCCCTGCAAGAAAATAAGCCTCCCTATATCACAAAACATCCAAGCTAAAAGAGCAATAATAGATTTTAACCACTCAACTTCTAATAAACTACTACAATCATTACGCATAACAAACAATTTTTTTGCCAGTTCACCCAAAATGTTCTGAAAAAGAAAAGTATACCAACTGTACACCATCAGGTAAAAAATTTGCACCCATAGAGAAAGCAGAATCCTTGGCTGATAACTTTACATACCACATTGAATAAAATACAGTTCCCCAAATGAAATTAAAATCTTAATAAAAAGTCTCCCTCTTAAAAAAGCTCCTGGCCACGTTAAAATTAGTAATATTATTTTAAAAATCTTGTTTGGTAATTGGACTTAAAGTTCAATCATCACTGGGATGAGCCCTGACCATCTGGAGGATCAGCATGGTGGTGCTCATAACCTCAAAATTAAGTTGGACGATGGAGGGTCTACTTGAAAATTTCACATTGGTTGAACAACGTCCTGCGATTCGTTTTGAACTAGCTGAAGGTAAAAAAACAGCTAATACTGGATATACTCTAGAATGACTAAAGTGTATGGTGAAAGTAGTAAAAACCGCGAGAATTTTTACAAGGGATAGAACAGTTGAAAAGTGCTCTAGGCTCAGTGACTTACAAACGTCCTTCTAGCCGCATCAGCTGGAAAAGTCCTGTTGACGGTGTTTTGGGACGCTGTCGGTGCGTTTTTTGTGATTATGGCGAAGTTAAGCGTATAATAAATAGCGAATACTGCTTAGATATGCTTTTGAATAAGGTGAAGCCAGTCATGAGGGAAAAACCTCGTGGATCTCAGAGGAAAGATGAGACTCTCCAGCAAAACAACTCACGTCCGCACACTGTTTAATAAATCCGTGAAACCATCGAAAAAATGGGTTAGGAGGTCTTGCCTCATCCTCCTCATAGGCTGAATTTAGTACCATCTAATTTTCATTTGTTTGGTCCATTGAAGGCGTGCATTACGTGGGAAGAAGTTCAGGATAACGAGGTTGTCAAAAATGGGTGGGAAATCGGTTCAAACACCAAGATAAAGAGTTCTTTGCAGCCGTTATTAAAAAAGCAGGTAACATGTTGGTACAAGGGCATAAATGTTGGCGGGAAATATATTAAAAGGTAGCAAATGCCTTCGTTTGTAAAATAAAAAAACGTTTATTTCTCCAGACACATTTGTCTCTTTAATTATTGAATGCCCCTCGTACCTACCTCTCCATACACACATATCGCACAATTTGCTGACGACACTGCCATCTTCAGGTCTCACCATTAATTAAGTCATACATGCAATAAAATTCAACTGCTTCTGAAAACATAGAAGATTGGTCTCTGAAATGGAAAATCAAGCTTAATCCGTCTAAATTAACAGCTAAAATATTCTCTCTCAGAACATTCGCCACACCCACCCCACTCCAAATTAATAACAACATAATCCCCTGGACCCCGTAAAACCAAAATGTTAAATACCTAGGACTAAACTTCGATTTAAGATTAACCTGGAAATCTCACATCAAAACGAAAATTCAACAAACCAAAATTAAATCCATTCAACTAAAACCACTACTACATCACGAAAGCAGTCTCTCCTTAAACAAAGCCATAAATCTGTACATGACAATTATCAGACCTCTAATACTGTATGCCTACCCGATCATAACGAGCGCTTCACAGACAAACATATCAAATTCAAATAATGCAAAACGAATACTTAAGATTAGCCACTTATGCCCCATGGTTCATTTCTTATGATCAACTTCATAGAGAATTACACTTACCATCCATCAATCATCATATCGCTCATCTCTTCAACAATTTCTACACAAATATATCCTTAAAGCAAATATCCCACTACAACCTAGTCACTCTCTACGATTTCCCGACCTGAATCCGCAATAGACATCCACCACATACCTTCTTTAATATATTTTCAGATGTAAGCTAAGCATAGGTGCTCAATGAGTATCCTAAACCAATGTTGTACGTAGTTAGGTTAGAATTAGTTTTAGATTAAGTTAACTAAATCAGAACAAATACATGTGAAAAAGTAATATGTACTGAACCATGCACTCTTCATTCAGTCAATAAAAATAATTTTTAAAAAAAGTAAAGGCACACAATTTTTCTCCTTGTTTCGTTGTTTTGTATTTTCTGTTCCGTTTAGTTAACGCAAGATTGCTTTTTTATATTTTGATCCTGCAATACCTAAACTTCTATACAAAATATAATACATTTTATTTCTAAAATATACACAACCTTTATATTGTGTCATAATCATGCTAGTACAAATGAAAATGGTACATGCAGTACCTGTATATTTGTAGTGATTAGAACATTAAATATTTCTTACCTCTTCATAAGTTACAACGAAGGTGTTATTCGGAAAAAATTTCGGATAATGTACAAATTGTGAGGAATTATAATGTTAATTTCAAGGTAATAACATATTTTGTTGTTTGTTTTAGAATGTTTATTTGTAGATTAAATGCTAGTCTTGATTGAAGCAGGGACTCCCTCGTTCATTGAATCTATCTGATACCGCAACACACCAGAAACCTGCGATTGGGCAGTTTTTTTCTGCGATGAAAATAATTCCTTTTAAGTCTACCCTAGGAGTGAGACCCTTGAGACACCGTCGAAGAATTAAACAAAAACTTAGGAAATTGTAGACACTTAAACGGCATTACAGTAAGTCAAAGCCAAGTCAAGCAATCCTTTTCAGCTGGCACGAAGAAAAACAGCCTACACCACTCTGCATGGACGGCACTCGAATTCCATAGGACGAAATTACTTATCTCGGAATAAAAGTGCTGTGGTCAGCGCTATGCAAGGAACCAGCCAAGTGAATCGGGCCCCGCATAGTTAATCTCTCTCACATTCTTCCCGCGACATCATTAACGGGCCAAACGAAAGCGCTAATTTATAATAGCTGCACTCTCAGTGCCGATACCTATGCATCACCTGGACAAGAGCAGCAAAACACAGCTTATTTTATATTCAACAACCAGAAAATTGGTTCATTAAAGTTTCCTTCCCTCCAGGATAAGGAACGACGTTTGTGTGTATATCAGAGCGTTGTAGCTTCTGATGCAGGAGCGTCCAAACTGAGTGATGAGCAGGGGTGCACTCACAACACGTGGAGTCCGCGAACGAGATGTCTCGCAGAAAATAGTCACCGGGTAGGATGTGAGAAATTGAAGTTTCACGGTAAACCTGTGCTTTATGAATACTGAGAAGATCATTGAATCCACTTTGCGTTCACACTGACTTCACGTTAGAAAGCAACAAACGTGCCTCACATAATCTATTGGTGTTCGTGCACGATCGTACCTACGGAACATTCTAGTCGCACTTTGGAATTGGTTCTTTAACCGTCCAGCAACGCCGAGTTGCCCCTGATAACGAACTACGCAAGAGCCCATAAAAATAATTTTGCTACAGTCTCTGGAAATACGTTGTGGCGCTTGGATCGCCTCAACATGCCTTCAGGTAGCGCGACTTCGACATCGCCGATCAGAAGTGTAAAAGCAATTCTCTTCGACCAATCGTCAAAGTAAATTTGTATTTTAACGTCGAGCAAATGAATATGATGTTGGCAACACGCAAAAGAATATCCAATTGGCTCTCGAGACTGTAAAGGTCATGAGAGTAAAGATGATACACGAATTGCATGAAAATATCTACAAACTTAAATATACATTTTATATATACATCAAATATACGAATTAGAAGTAATATTGTAGAAATTTTGCAGTATTGTAGAAAGTGTTCATTAATACTTGTTGAAAATATGTATTATTTTTGTTTATAAACTTAACCATTCAAATGTCATAAAAAACTCTAATGTACAAAAACCAGGCAATAAATAATGTATAAAAAACGGATAAACCAGCATGCCAGGCATTGAAAAACGACGCAAGAAAAAGAGGGCGTTTAATGGTCGCGGACCGGCCGGCCATTAACACAAATCTTCCGACACTCTAGGAACAGATTTCCGACACCTTTGCTGCTCAACAGGAAGCATGGGAACGCCTACCTTGATTATGGATTGTCACTCCATTTTATTTATGATACTTCAGCATTTCTAGTGACTGTTGGAACATACCACACAATTAAATGAGGCATTATCATCTATTAGAATAATACCATTTGTATTTTGATTCTCCATCACTCTTTGAAATATAACTGTGACATCATTTAAGTTGAGTGAAAATTGTGATAAGTTAAACGAGAGAATAATATGATATTGAAGTTTTGTAATTAAAACATCATTTGCTCGTGAAATACCTTACAATTGCACGTTAAAATTCACAAAAAAGAGTTAATAATCGTTTGGTACGAAATGTAAGTAGTTATCCAGGAAAAGGAATATAAAATTACGCAGTTTTTCACAAACGAACATTGTATATTTCATAGCATGGAAATAATAACAAAAGTCTGTGGCTATGAGCGAGCGCTATGCTCGCAAAATTAATTCTGGGGTTAATGGGTCAAAATGACTTGATTCTTTTATCACGTACTCTTGAAGTCACGTACTGACGATATAAAATCAAAAGATAGCATAATACTTTCACTTCTGATGCATTACGGAATTTGCGTGATTGAAAGGTTATACGATTGCTCAGCCAGAGCTATTTGAGGCTTTATGGTATTTGATCCTTTATGAATGGCCCGGGCGCTGAAAAATGTAAAATAAATTCTTGAAAACTCTACTGTGTGATGTGGAAAGGAATCTTTGTGGTTATTTGTTGCCTCTGTCCATATTGTTTTCAAAAGTTACTAACCAAAACAATATTTAATGTAGAGCAAAATAACTTCCAACAATAATATTGTTTGATCATGGTTGCTGCTTTTGCAGATTATGTTCTATTATTTACACTGGAAAACGGGGATTGGATGTACATAACATCAGATTCCAGTTGCCCTAGAAAACTAACGCACGTCGCTTATAGCGCAAGGTGTCGTGAACACAATTCCTTTCTTTTGGAAATGATCGTATATTTCATTGTTTGAATGAGTGGGCCTGTTTGAATTACAAATATAATCGCAGTTCGGGAGAGATTACGGATGGATGAGAAGCTGTCATATTAAAGAAAATCGGATAACATCGGCCAACTTCGGAAACTTCGGCCAACTCCGCCGCTCGGCGACGTTTCTTCCACAAAAGAAAAGTAAGAACTAAAAAGTAGCTAGTAACACAAGATAAAGAAAAGTTGAACTTTCCTTACAAACGCACAGTGAAGAAGAATCAGTTGAATCGCGGCGACAGAAGTCGAACTGTCATTACGCACGACGCACGATATAAATGTCGATGGGTATAAACACACGCAATGAACTGTCCAGGAATTCCTTTGCACACGATTGTGTATATTCTGTACTGGTAATAAATATTTGAAGATTTGCGCCCTCATTTCGCAAATACGGTGATACGAACCTTACCGTAAACACAGGGACAATAGACACTTCAGAAGTTCGTTAGTACACGTATTTCACTTATATTGTATGTGTAGGGAAATTTATATTGTCTGTGTTTTATATTGTAATGAAATCATTTTAACACCCTTTAAAAATAATGTAATTGAAGCATTAGATGCAATTAGAGCGTAAGTTTATTTACGTTTGGAAAACAATTATGGAATTTGTATACTTTGTTTCGGTTCGTGGCAGTCTCAGCATGTTTGAGCGACAACTAAAAAAATCGCCATTATATAGGAAGTATATATATATATATATAATATTATATATATAATAATGACATTTGTTAATTCAGTATTACTCTCGTAAGTCATAATGGGTTCACAATTTTCTTGCATTAACTGCAAATTAGATAAAAAGTTAAACCGCACGTTTACTGGGAGTCTGAGCATTTACACGGCCTTGCTACACCCTTTACTTCAACATAGGAATATATAGTGCGATTTTTATTAAGCTGTGTCTCAAGGCCCATCTTCACGATGGAATATGTCACGGTATTTCGCGTCTTTTTCGGTCGTGTTACTAGATGTCGCATGATCGCGACCGTATCAAGTACAGCTTCATCTTGCGACATCTAGTGGCACGATCGAGGAAGTTCTCAACCCACTCGACAGAGAGCGAGTTTGTAGTTCCCATATCCCCGCCAGGTGTCTCTGTATCTTTTCAGCAGACTACAAACTGTTACAATATTATATCAAATGAGAATCGTATTTTAGTTTTCTT
>JAHLJT010008446.1:215785264-215812926 GCA_031308135.1 Acheta domesticus
GCAAGGTTTCCTTGAGTCTGGCGCCTTAGACCGCTCGGCCACCTCTGAACCACACACGCGTTACTTGAATATCCTCTTCTAAACATCCTTCGCCATGAACCCCAGTTATGTAGATAAAAAAATGTGTAGGAGTGGATTCGAACCCAACGCCCTCATAGAGGACCAGAACGCTCCGAAGCCCGGTGCGCGGGCAAGGTTTCCATTGAGTCTGGCGCCTTAGACCGCTCGGCCATCCTGAACGGACACACGCGTTACTTCTGAATATCCCTTCTAAACATCCTTTCGCCAATGAACCCCAGTTATGTAGATAAAAAATGTGTCAGGAGTGGGATTCGAAACCACGCCCTCATAGAGGACCAGAAACGCTCCGAAGCCCGGTGCGCGGGCAAGGTTTCCCTTGAGTCTGGCGCCTTAGACCGCTCGGCCATCCTGACATCGACACACGCGTTACTCTGAATATCCCTTCTAAACATCCTTTCGCCATGAACCCCAGTTATGTAGATAAAAATGTGTCAGGAGTGGGATTCGAACCCACGCCCTCATAGAGGACCAGAACGCTCCGAAGCCCGGTGCGCGGGCAAGGTTCCCTTGAGTCTGGCGCCTTAGACCGCTCGGCCATCCTGACATCGACACACGCGTTACTCTGAATATCCCATTCTAAACATCCTTTCGCCATGAACCCCAGTTATGTAGATAAAAAATGTGTCAGGAGTGGGATTCGAACCCACGCCCTCATAGAGGACCAGAACGCTCCGAAGCCCGGTGCGCGGGCAAGGTTTCCCTTGAGTCTGGCGCCTTAGAACCGCTCGGCCATCCTGACATCGACACACGCGTTACTCTCTGAATATCCCTTCTAAACATCCTTTCGCCATGAACCCCAGTGATGTAGATAAAAAATGTGTCAGGAGTGGGATTCGAAACCCACGCCCTCATAGAGGACCAGAACGCTCCGAAGCCCGGTGCGCGGGCAAGGTTTCCCTTGAGTCTGGGCGCCTTAGACCGCTCGGCATCCTGACACGACACACGCGTGACTCTGAATATCCTTCTAAACATCCTTTCGCCATGAACCCCAGTTATGTAGATAAAAAATGTGTCAGGAGTGGGATTCGAAACCACGCCCTCATAGAGGACCAGAACGCTCCGAAGCCCGGTGCGCGGGGAAGGTTTCCCTTGAGTCTGGCGCCTTAGAGCGCTCGGCCATCCTGACAACGACACACGCGTTACTCTGAATATCCCTTCTAAACATTCCTTTTCGCCATGAACCCCAGTTATGTAGATAAAAAATGTGTCAGGAGTGGGATTCGAAACCACGCCCTCATAGAGGACCAGAAACGCTCCGAAGCCCGGTGCGCGGGCAAGGTTTCCCTTGAGTCTGGCGCCTTAGACCGCTCGGCCATCCTGACAACCCACACGCGTTACTCTGAATATCCCTTCTAAACATCCTTTCGCCATGAAACCCCAGTTATGTAGATAAAAAATGTGTCAGGAGTGGGATTCGAACCCACGCCCTCATAGAGGACCAGAAACGCTCCGAAGCCCGGTGCGCGGGCAAGGTTTCCCTTTGAGTCTGGCGCCTTAGACCGCTCGGCATCCTGAACGACACACGCGTACTTTGAATATCCCTTCTAAACATCCTTTCGCCATGAACCCCAGTTATGTAGATAAAAAATGTGTCAGGGAGTGGGATTCGACACCCACGCCCTCATAGAGGACCAGAACGCTCCGAAGCCCCGGTGCGCGGGCAAGGTTTTCCCTTGAGTCTGGCGCCTTAGACCGCTCGGCCATCCTGACAACCACACACGCGTTACTCTGAATATCCCTTCTAAACATCCTTTTCGCCATGAACCCCAGTTATGTAGATAAAAAATGTGTCAGGAGTGGGATTCGAAACCACGCCCCTCATAGAGGACCAGAACGCTCCGAAGCCCGGTGCGCGGGCAAGGTTTCCCTTGCAGGTCATGGCGCCTGTAGACCGCTCGTCCATCCTGACAACGACACACGCGTTACTCTGAATATCCCTTCTAAACATCCTTTTCGCCATGAACCCCAGTTATGTAGATAAAAAATGTGTCAGGAGTGGGATTCGAAACCACGCCCTCATAGAGGACCAGAACGCTCCGAAGCCCGCCGGTGCGCGGGCAAGGTTTCCCTTGAGTCCTGGCGCCTTAGACCGCTCGGCCATCCTGACAACGACCACACGCGTTACTCTGAATATCCCTTCTAACATCCTTTCGCCATGAACCCCAGTTATGTAGATAAAAAATGTGTCAGGAGTGGGATTCGAAACCACGCCCTCATAGAGGACCAGAACGCTCCGAAGCCCGGTGCGCGGGCAAGGTTTCCCTTGAAGTCTGGCGCCTTAGAGCGCTCGGCCATCCTGACAACGACACACGCGTTACTCTGAATATCCCTTCTAAACATCCTTTCGCCATGAACCCCAGTTATGTAGATAAAAAATGTGTCAGGAGTGGGATTCGAACCCACGCCTCATAGAGACCAGAAAGCTCCGAAGCCCGGTCGCGGGCAAGGTTTCCCTTGAGTCTGGCGCCTTAGACCGCCTCGGCCATCCTGGACAACGACACACGCGTTACTCTGAATATCCCTTCTAAACTATCCTTTCGCCATGAACCCCAGTTATGTAGATAAAAATTGTGTCAGGAGTGGGATTCGAAACCACGCCCTCATAGAGGACAGAACGCTCCGAAGCCCGGTGCGCGGGCAAGGTTTCCCTTGAGTCTGGCGCCTTAGACCGCTCGGCCATCCTGACAACGACACACGCGTTACTCTGAATATCCCTTCTAAACATCCTTTCGCCATGAACCCCAGTTATGTAGATAAAAAATGTGTCAGGAGTGGGATTCGAAACCACGCCCTCATAGAGGACCAGAACGCTCCGAAGCCCGGTGCGCGGGCAAGGTTTCCCTTGAGTCTGGCGCCTAGAGCGCTCGGCCATCCTGACAACGACACACGCGTTACTCTGAATATCCCTTCTAAACATCCTTTCGCCATGAACCCCAGTTATGTAGATAAAAAATGTGTCAGGAGTGGGATTCGAACCCACGCCCTCATAGAGGACCAGAAAGCTCCGAAGCCCGGTGCGCGGGCAAGGTTTCCCTTGAGTCTGGCGCCTTAGACCGCTCGGCCATCCTGACAACGACACACGCGTTACTCTGAATATCCCTTCTAAACATCCCTTTCGCCATGAACCCCAGTTATGTAGATAAAAAATGTGTCAGGAGTGGGATTCGAAACCACGCCCTCATAGAGGACCAGAACGCTCCGAAGCCCGGTGCGCGGGCAAGGTTTCCCTTGAGTCTGGCGCCTTAGACCGCTCGGCCATCCTGACAACGACACACGCGTACTCTGAATATCCCTTCTAAACATCCTTTCGCCATGAACCCCAGTTATGTAGATAAAAAATGTGTCAGGAGTGGGATTCGAAACCCACGCCCTCATAGAGGACCAGAAAGCTCCGAAGCCCGGTGCGCGGGCAAGGTTTCCCTTGAGTCTGGCGCCTTAGACCGCTCGGCCATCCTGACAACCACACACGCGTTACTCTGAATATCCCTTCTAAACATCCTTTCGCCATGAACCCCAGTTATGTAGATAAAAAATGTGTCAGGAGTGGGATTCGAACCCACGCCCTCATACAGGACCAGAACGCTCCGAAGCCCGGTGCGCGGGCAAGGTTTCCCTTGAGTCTGGCGCCTTAGACCGCTCGGCCATCCTGACAACCACACACGCGTTACTCTGAATATCCCTTCTAAACATTCTTTTCGCCATGAACCCCAGTTATGTAGATAAAAAAATGTGTCAGGAGTGGGATTCGAACCCACGCCCTCATAGAGGACCAGAACGCTCCGAAGCCCGGTGCGCGGGCAAGGTTTCCCTTGAGTCTGGCGCCTTAGACCGCTCGGCCCATCCTGACAACCACACACGCGTTTACTCTGAATATCCCTTCTAAACATTCTTTCGCCATGAACCCCAGTTATGTAGATAAAAAATGTGTCAGGAGTGGGATTCGAACTCCCACGCCCTCATAGAGGACCAGAACGCTCCGAAGCCCGGTGCGCGGGCAAGGTTTCCCTGAGTCTGGCGCCTTAGACCGCTCGGCCATCCTGACGACACACGCGTTACTTTGAATATCCCTTCTAAACATCCGTTTCGCCATGAACCCCAGTTATGTAGATAAAAAAATGTGTCGGAGTGGGATTCGAACCCACGCCCTCATAGAGGACCAGAACGCTCCGAAGCCCGGTGCGCGGGCAAGGTTTTCCTTGAGTCTGGCGCCTTAGACCGCTTCGGGCCATCCTGTCAACGACACGCGCGTTACTCTGAATATCCCTTCTAAATATCCTTTCGCCATGAACCCCCGGTTATGTAGATATAAAACGTTGCGCCTTAGAAGAACCATTGTTGAGAGTTTTTTTTAGGTAAGAGTACCATAGTCCTTTAAATGTAAGTTTTCTCCGTGATTATTCCTCAAACATCTTTTATTAACCTGTACGAGGTGGATAATGTTTGTTTGTGCGTGTGGTTGTTCTGCATAACCAGACTTTTTTGTTCTGGGACGTTTGGTGATAGTGTTTAACCTGTTCTTTTGGCATATACGTCTTTTCTGAGCTAGTACTCGAGCGTCATAAATCTGAGCGAGGACGGGAGAAAAAAAACCAATAAAAATGGATTCTACGCCATATGTAAAAAGAACAGAGTGGAAGAGCCGTAAACCAAAGAAAGAGGATTTTGTAAGAGCAAAGAATGTTAAAGGATAAGAAAATTGAACCAAAAAGGAATCTTCAGAAGTGTCTAAATATTACAATCACCTGTTAATTGTGGTTTGTATCTAATTTGTTATCAGCGGCAGATGCTAATGTGGAAAACGAGAACACTGATAACAGCAGTGGCGAACAACAATAAGTTGGTCTTTAATATTTCAAATTAGTTAAGGGCATTAACTCCTTGAATTATTCCTTCACATATTGTAATATTACTGCTCCAAATGAATAATTCTGATATATAAATTTCTGATTTTTTTAAAGAAAACGTCATAGTCCATACACCTCCCACTTTATCCAATCATTTACAAATACTGTTCAAACTTGAACTACACTCAAACGTTCATCAGTATTTACAATAGCTTGGGAAAGTACACAGCAATTTTCATGCTTCTAAAATCTATCAATTTATTCATGGAACATTTTTCCGCTCTCCTGAAAAATTGTTTTTGGACTACGGTTGTTTTAAAAAAATGTTTGTTTGTAATATGTTCAACAATTTCATTCAAGTTGCTGCCAGTCCCAAATTCTATCATATAAAACTCTTAAATGTCATGAAAGTTTTTATTTTTATTTCACCTACGTCTTATGCAATACCAGAATATTATGCTCTTGTCAACAGTATGAAAATTTTAACCTCTAACAGTTTTTCTGACTTATTTTAACTAGTGGTGCTAAAACAGGTCGTAATTTCTCATTCGTATTTTCAAGCAAAATTATGCGAAAAGAACTCAAATTTTAAAAAAAAATTGTCCCAGACCTTATTTCAAAACATACCTTTAAGAAACACGTTTTATTAAAAGAAAAATCTCTATCTTTAATATTTTAGCTGTAGGAAGACACCGAAAAAGTTTTGAACTTTTGCAATTTTCGAAAAATCAGGGTTTTTTCAACGAATATGAGCCCTTCACCATTCTCTTGAACGTCCTTCACACTATTCATCAACAAAACTTAGTCAAAAACGAAGGATCCATTTTTATGAAAATTTGGAAACTATCCCAGCGGCTTCATGTAAATACCCCCAAAATTAAAATAGAGGTTTGAAATTCAAGGGGCCGCAACTCAGCCAGTTCGTTTGGGAGCAAATTTCAATTTTGGAGCAAATCGGTTGAACGGTTTAGCCGCTAGCGTTGTTCAAAGATGGACGGACAAACGTTTTGCCGTTATATTCGATTTTTCGGGTATCAAGGATCCACAAACCATGGATTCTGGTTGTACTAATTGTTAGAGGATTTTTTCTAAATTTAGCAACTTGATTTATCCGCTTTTTCGTTACCAGGGCCTTACAATAAAAGTTTTTCTGCAGAAAATTCGCCGTTTTTTCGCGCTAGCATTACATAACTTTCTCTCTACTATGTAGCGAGAAAGCAAAAAGAGAATTATACATAAGATTTGTTATTTTTCCTATCAAAAAGTTGAAACCTCATAAATGAATCATTTAGTAACCAAATGTTGAGATGTTACGTGTTTTGTCCTTGACATCACTGTCTTGTATCTGCATCGCGTAAAAATATAGCGCGGCCATGGTATTAGGTGAGTGTGATGTAAATCGCCTAAGTGACGCACGAACGACTTAAATGGTTTCAAGGTTGTGTGTTGAACAATTTAATACATCTGTTCGTGTAGCACTAACTTTGGGATATGTAATAACACGAGATTTGGTTCAGTAATAACTACTACTTTCCTTATGCCCTAAATGATAATTTAGATTTCACGCTATAGTTTTTGAGTTTAACAAAAGTAACAAAACGAATATGTAGGAGTTTAATAAATGTGTTTTTATTTGTTGGTTTACAGTTTTTTTAATGTATTCTATTTAATACTCAATGGCTTTCGTTACTACAGAAAATTAGTAAAAACCGTATTTCTAAATAATCAACATTGACTTGTAAGAGCATCTTATGCCTAAACCTCTTCTGAGAGCACACTGTGCATAATTCAGAAGCTTCTCTACGATTAAAATGCATTTAGTCTTTGAGTTGGCATACAAATATAGAGAGAAATCTACTTTTGTCTTCAAAGAAATTAGTATGATATCCGGTCGGTGTTTGGCGCCAGACAAGAAAAACCTTGGCTCTCTTGTAATCAAATTTTTGAAATGACTACGTACAATCTTATTATATTAACAAAGAGAAAGTTTCTTAATGAAATCTGTTCTGAAAAGCTAGATCTTGAAATAATATCAATGAACATCTTTGAATATTTACATACATATCCGTGAAGTTGCCATACATATCAGTGAAGAGTAAGTACTTATTGCAATGCTGCAGCGGAAAGTGGCGAGTTGTCAGAAAAATTCGTATTGGAGGTTCCTGATATCGAAAAAGGGGATGAATCTTATTTCTATGTAAAGTAAATTGTTTCCCCCAACACGTCCTGTACACATAATCCACGTTTGCTGCTTGAGAACACATCGTTCAAACAAAAGGTTTAAAACGTGGAGTCTCGTTCATCAAATACATTTCAGCTTTTCTTTAAAACTCGAATCTCCCAGTTGCGGAGATAAGACTCACGGAGTCTAATGGTTTAAGAGCAACCAAAAGAACTGCATCTGATGAAAGTTAACCCACAAAAAACAAGGAAACGTTCTTTATGTCATTAATATTTTTTGAGGAAAAGTACTACTTTCATGTCTTTCCTCTTCACGAAATTTTTCTCGTGAGTACCACTTTACCAAAGACTCAAGACGGTTTACATTTGTCAGGCAATTTTCCCTGTCCCTTATCAGGGCGACGCCTGGTATACCGTTTATCATTCGCGTTCAGGTTTTACTCTAATTGCAGTCCCTCAGTTTCAAATGTTTAAGACCTTTTTTTCATTTTCGCAAATTGGCATGCTTTGAATTGCGCTGTCCTCACTAAGTGCAATATGTTCGCCGCGAAATCTCAAAGGCGAATTCATCTAGTCCACCCAGCGGGAGAGCATTTATCTCACGTCTCGATACTGGCGGTCCTTCCTCCACCTCATTTATTACTCACCCAGTGGGTTTCATAATGCGCCATTCAGCTTCGCTCGAACTTATTGTAGCAATTTTGAGGATAATAATTGACGAATGGTCGTCGCAATGAACAGCTGTTCGAGTGTTCTTAAGAAAGGGGGTACGATTATGTAGGTGCAGTTTGAGAGGTTCTCGGATTGAGAATTTGTAACGGTTCTCAAGGATTTGTCATTTGTAGATCGCTGACTCTCGAACCTTTCTTTTCCCAAAACAGCACACTTGACTCTAATCGTTATAAATATTGAACCAGGGGTACATAGACACACAGACAAACGTTTGGTCGTAATCCATTTATCGGTATGAAGAATCAGCAAAACGTGGATTACAACTACACAACGTGTTAGAAGTAATTCACTTTATTACACATAATAATAACAACAACAATAATAATAATAATAATAATAATAATAATAATAATAATATAACTTCTTACTCTTTAAAAGCATTTTTTGTTACAATACCAATTTCCAAGTAAGGATATTATTATTATTATTATTATTATTATTATAAAATTCAGTATAAATATGTATTCCTTACAGTTCCTGAAAGTGGAAACAAATATACACGTCGGCATGAGGATTAATCCTCATCGAGGTATCTCCCACCAGCGAGGCACCGCCCCATCCGAAAGGCTCTACGCTCCCATCTGGTCTCCCGTTGTTAGTGTAGTGCGGGTAAGTGTAAGTAAGAAGTAAGGATAGGATAGGGAGGAGGAAGGAAAGGTCGCGTGTAGTCGGTGACCCGTTTGTCACGGAACTGCTTCGGCATTCGCTTGCTGTTGATCGGAGAAAGCATGGGAAACTTCCAATCAAAGCAGGCGGCCACTAGAATTCTCCTTCTGACGGCGGTTGAATTCTCGTGACGGCGGAAGCTATGTAGTTAGCGTCAAAGAGCCTACTACCTCTAGGGTCTCCCGGTGAGAGGCACTTCAGTGACATCACATGATGCCCTGAGCCACTTCAGCCGGTGTGAAGCGAGACTTGCTGGGCCGCGTTTGTTTTTTTTATTAATTTTATTTTACAATTACAGACAGTACAACGTTCGTGACGCTCGTGAGTTGATTGGCCGAGCAACTTTGCATCAGAAAAGTGTGAAGGGGGTAACTTCTTGTTACTTCCCTGATAGTGATTTCATGTGTTGTACCTTCAAGCAAGGTTATTCCGAGTGAATATTATTAGAGAGTAACGACAGGATTAAAAAGGAAATACGATGGGAGGGACAGGTAATTGCTAGAAATGTTCTTGCCTTACCTAATGTCGGAGAGATATTGACGGAAAATGTGGAATGGGAGTCTGTTTCTTAGGCAGGAGAGTGAGGGCAGATCGGTTCCTATTTCGCAAGTGACTACTCCTTGTACATGATTTAAATTATTGAAAAAATTATGTGCCAGTTTTGTAATGAAGGAAGTAATTGGTTCTAATGCAAGATCGTTGTCAAGCGTGTTATTGCTGATAAACCAGGGGGCATTTACTGTTATTCTTAAAATGTTGTTTTGGAAGATTTGTAACTTACTTAATGTGGTTGGGGCAGCTGAAATCCAAACAGGCCATGCGTAAGTTAATATTGGCCGAAGAATAGATTTGTAGATGTAACTTCATTATTTGTGCAAGTCTTCTGAATTTCAGTGGGAAATACAATATAGTTATTCAAATTATCGTTTTCCGTATTATCGCGGCAAAAAGTATTACTCTTTCATGAAAAACATGAGGGTTCAGGGCAGGAATTTATAGCTAATTTACCTTTGTAAACATGTTTTATTATATAGGAGCGAATATTTTGTCAACAAAACTTGAAAAAAACGCTCTTTTTTTCTCTATTCAAAATTCGACTAGAATATGGTTTAGGATAGAGATCACAAAATCATGAAAACGTGCCTAAAATTCACTTCTCCCCATAGCTCGTCACGCACAGTTTTTAACTGTTTTTGACGCAAATAAATAAATAAGTAAATAAATAAATAAATAAATAAATAGATGGTTAAAGTGGAATGAGGTGGGCCGCGTGTTGGACAACTCGAGGGAGCTGCGGGTGGGCGAGAGCCGCCGCTGCACCGGCGCACCGTCGCCACCTGTTCGCTGCGCCGTCGCCGGCGGCTGAAAGGCGCGCCTTGTGCAGAGGCTGCGCTCCAGATGGGAAACGCTCTCCCACGGCCCTTGACGCCTCCGCCGCGACTGCTTCTGCCCACGCCCACGCCTTCGCTACCGTTACGTTGAGAGAGCGAGACTGTCCACGAGGCAACACAGCTGAGTGCGCGGGAGCAGAGGGTAAAATCACGGGCTTGGAACGTAGAACTGCGTCATGACGAAGTTGCCTTCGTTTAATCTGATGAGTTTCTTAAAACTGATTGGTGAACAGATTGTCCTTTGAAAAATGCTTACGAAATAAATTGTTTAAAATGGATTTTTATTCGGAATTTTGGTAGTATGGAAGTTGAAATTTAATTTTTAACCTCTGGCAACAAATCTCTCTACAATGCGAAAGAGTAAGTACATATATGTTAATTAAAAATTAGTTCAATAGTATAATTATCTTAATTATAAACCAACCAATATGTACAATTAAACCAAACCAATCAACCAATCAATATGTACAATTATCTTAATTAAAAACCAGTCAATGATTGTCTATACGTTATACTTTTGTATGACAGTGGTATCCTCGGATATTGTTTCAATGAAATGCCAAAAGTGAAATCATAAATGATTAGTATGAAGTGTGGAATAGTACTGATGACAAATGTGAAATCAACAGCGATTTTACAAACGTCAACGTTTTGTGAGGATGAGTTGTTTTCTGAAGGACAGAGTTGTTCTAAAGTAAATTTAGATTGTCGTAAGAGTAAGTCGCCTTCTGGTATGCCATCAGCGAATGCCTCAGCAAAACTAAAAGTACCTTTTTTCACACAATGTTTAAATAATGGAGTATTAAATGAGATATATACGTAAATTTTCTTCAATGAAGTAAGAGCTGACGCCATGTTTCAAACGTAAACATAACGAAAAGAACCCAATTTACTTTCCGAGTGCGATGTAGTCAATGCGGTAGGTCAGCGACAGCCATTGTTTTCCTACTATGGTTTCCTCCTGCACTAGTTACAGTGCGTTCTCATCCGATACAGGCTTCGGCTTTCTAGCTTTCTTCACTTCGACAGCATTTCACTTGTCTTTGCAACATTATACAATAAAGTGCACGTCACGTTTCTCTGAGGGTAATTTTTCGCACAAAACCAGAACCAGTATTATGATTCTGCGATGGCAGCTACGAACCCGCATAATATTATGGAACATACGCATAATGATATTTTGTTACATATACATACAAAAGAATATCTTAGTCCACTTTTGGCTCCAACGTCAAATCCATAGCGGCTTATGCTACCCACATCCATCATTCTAAAGGAGTCGGGAATAATGTCATCCATTCATCTGACACCTACAATAAGACTGAATCTCTGCGTACTTTTCCGTTCGTTGACTCGGTAAAATGGTTGAATTATGCGTACAGAGCTCAAGAATCCAGTCTGAAAGAGGCGATTCATATTTGATTCTATTATATTTATATTTTCAGTTATTTTATCTTCTCCATTATTAACTGTATTCTGTTATTTATGGATACACTGAAAGACAACCATGAGACAAAATATTTAGTTTTCCAACTGAGAATTATGCTAATTCATTAGAGTAATCGTCTTCTGATTTTATAATATACTACTTCCTCTTTTCTCGTCAGATTGCAGAATAATACCTGATTGATTTTCTTCGCCCAGCATTGACTTACAGGAGTCCGCCAAAGATTAAATGAGCTGTCCCTAAAAATAGTATTTTATTTTGTAAGTGGCTGAAGTAGACCATTATGTGCAAGTTAGTTAATTATTCACGAGCGCGTTCATGGGCTGTATGATTACTAACGAGCACGTAATGCTCTTTCAGAAACGTATTTCAACTACAACGTCTTTCAACCACAATATTTTAACTTATCCGATCGTCTTTGCAGCATTTTGAGATTATTCTCTTCTCCACGTATTCGTAATGATGAATGGAATTACATTGATTTGGGCGGTACATTGGATGCCTTGGAGGGTATATTTGAATTGACAATTGCTATCTCTTGCGAGAAAATGGAAGATATTCCCGAAAGTATTAAAAGTGAAGTTGTGAAAGCTGTGGAAGGTTTTCTACTCAGTAAATCTAAAGATATACCTGTATATCGTAAAGAATACGAAATTTTCAAGAAGTGGAGGAGAGAAAGAAATATTAAGAACGATATGCGAGGAAGTTATATTTACTTATTATGCGGCGAAAGGAAGTACCAAGTATACAAAAATGTGTATTACACTTGACTATTTCGTGAGTATTATGAGTAAATGTGTTATTTTCATTAATAAATTATTTAGTATATGTGTTTCTATGTATATTCCTTCATTTTTTTAGTAAAATAATGTTTTCGTGTGCAGGATATTGTTCAGTTCGCCCGTCAGCAGTTTTGCTGTTGTTTGTCGTGACAATTGATAACTACTTTATTAGAGGGCTGTAATAAAGACCCTTTTCACCGACTCCGGACACATAAGTAAATAGTTTAAAAAAGCGATCGTGTAAGATAAAATATATTTTACTGGGGGCATTCATGATTTATTTCTGAGTTGTTCATTCTATAATAGCGTATACTTTACTACAATTTAAAAAGAAATAGAATTGACACCATAGTTTTCATTCATTTTCTTTTCTGCAAGAGATTTTCAAGATTGCTGGGGAACTAACTTTGTTGAACTAAACAGTAGATTTCTAGTTAGTGCTAAAAATATATCAAGAAACATTATGTCACTTAAGCTTCACTTTTGAATTTGGAATATTGGAAAAATCATGTCTATCCACATAAAACTTTTTTACGGAGGTCTTTTGATTCAACATTTTGGTAATAAAACCGTAAATAATATTAAATAATAGCTGATGAAACGTGTAGAGAGAAAGTCAATGAATATACAGTGATATTTGCAACAAAAATTGCATGGCAGGTGCATGAATCCCGAGAAAAATATCCATTCATTATGTCTATGGCAAATGCCACATTCAGCAACGAGATCGAAATCTTGCTATCCAGAGAAGGTTGTAGAGCGTGGTTTTAAAGTTAACTATTACTCACAAAATCGATGTCAGAGACGATTCCAGTCTTAATTGGCATCATTAGGAATGTGCGACGGCTGTAGGGCAAAAGACATTCGTTCGAAGAACGATCATTACTCGTCTCGGTTCGTCTCGGTATTACCTACGTGACTAAGCTGTAATTCTCATCGAAACTTTCGCCGTCACATACAGGATAGCTGCAGGGGATGATAGTGGTGATCTGATTGCATTTGTACCCAACATTCTAAAATCGATTTAAAATTTTTCCCGTATCGTTTTCACAAGTAGATATCTAATAACTAACGGTCATTTGAATGGGCAAAATAATATCACAACGAATATTATGATTCATGACATGTGGAGGTCTGAATGATATTGGCATGCGTTATATTTCTATGACGTGAAATGCGTATTGCCATCAGAAGAAGAAATCTATAAAAAGGAATAAATATAGATCCTACTCGTACAAACAATTTTAATATCTTCACTTTAAGTTCATTTTTATGTGTATTTATGCTTACAGAAAATGAAAAATTCTTCAAAGTAGCGAGGTGTCCCAAAATATATTAATTTTCAAAAAAGTAATGAAATATTCTTACTTTATTAAGAACGAATACTAGTGGCGTACTCTATCAAATGCTCATTTTGACTGGTAGACCTTAACTTTCACAGATTCTGAGCACACACAAACTATCCTCCCTCGAATGGATGGCGACGACCAATGGAAATCGTCTGGCCTCGGAAATGAGTCGTATTGCCGGGAGACCACCGGCAAAGCGGGGGCGGCGGTCGCTGTCTTACAGCTGCAGGAAATGGCTATGGTCCCAGAACGTAGCTCCATAAAGGACAGCCACCGGCGGAGAGATATCAGTAGCTAGGCTGTGAGTTCCGACAGGAAGTCGCCTTCCGTTCTATTCATCAACACACCTTTAGTCTCTTCACTTTATGGATATTGTCATTATAAATTGTAATGAGATTTCGATACTTATCTAGGAACGAGAATTCCTTCTACTTTTAAATTTTAAAGTAGATGAAATTATCCTACTGGTTATTTTGGGACATTCCATTTTCAGTGTAGATTTTGGCGACGATACAGGTAATTCTAGGATTCAAAATAATACTCATACACTATGTTTTATTGGAAACTTTAATGCAGTATTAACGGACGTCTTGGCAATAAATATTTTAAACACATTGATGTTGTACATTATTTACGGTGAGAGCAAAATTAGAATAAAGTCTTTTTAATATATCAAGATACGAGTAATAAAATGTCCGAGAATATGAAGTTCATGCAACTGGGCGTAACCCAGGAGAACCGGGTTCGGTTCCAAATAGAAGTGACTAGAGCTTTCAACATTATGAATTATTATTTAAGAAGTAAAAAATAAACTTTTGAAAAGTGAGAATGATATTTGCAAGCCAGTCTCTAGTCATGCAGACCTATGAGAATAAATATTCCCATTGTAAAACGTGTCCCATTGAGAACCGCGCTCTTGAGTTGCACATAAAACAAGAAAAATCATGCTCTGTGGTTCGATGAAGCTTCATTGGAATTTAGTGAAACAATGACTGTAGCTCGAGACTCACCTCTTGCGTAGATCTGCAGGGAGATCACCGCCTTGGCCTCGCCATGGCAGTTGCGCGCGATGACGGAGTAGGCGCCGGTGTAGTCGAGCTTGGCCCGCGGGATCTCCAGGCGGTACGCAGGCCCCGCCCCTACGCGCCGGAACTGCGGCGCGTCGCGGTAGTAGTCGGGCTGCAACAAAGGACACGCTCTTTTGGTGCAACCTGCGGTTCTTCCAACGTCCGGCTGTTCAATGCAATGAAAATGATACAAGATGGCTGACAATCAAAAGCAAATTGGAGTGTAAAGAATATAATTATTATGAAATGAATTATTAAAATGTAATTACAGTAAACTCTCGCTAGCAAAGAACTCGTTTCACACGAATTTCGCCGTAACACGAACAAAACTTTGGTTCTGGCAAGGAATTACGGTAAAACGGCCATTTTAATATTCGGATAACACGAATTTTTATAACACGGACTCAGATAATTTCGGTTCCTTGGAATTCGTGTTAATGAGGGTTTACTGTAAATAAAATATGTAATTTGTGTAATTTATAAAATATTATTCCGAAAAGGTCACTGCGAAAATGAGTTCAGTATTAGAATCAGATGTTTTTAGCATTGTTACATGTAATAAAGGGGTATCCACCGTTCTTTAATATAATTTAGAAGATAGAATTCTCTGTTTTCTTTGAATTGACCAGATGTGTTTTTTTAACGATGTGTGCGCATCGAACAGCTGAAGGAGGTGAAGCCGTTTGAAATAACCGATTCAATTAATGTACGTGTATTAAGATTGGACATCAATGAATGGATCTGTTTACGGCACTAGGGTTTTTTCGTCGCCTAATTCAATGTATTCAAAGACAAGAACATCAGATTTATAAATAACAATACAAATAAAAACTACATGAATTCCTAATGGCTCTAATTAGAAGTATAAATACACTAATGCAACATCACAATGAAAAAATCATAAATTTAAAAACTGAGAAATGCCACACTTTTCATATCGTATGAGCAGAAGACAGTACAGCAAAACGTCTTTCAATGCAGGTTAATGTGTACTAGAGTTCACATTAAATGTGAGAGTATATAATATACTGGTTGAAACATTGCACGTACATGAAGCATCAGCCAATTACACATATCATTAAAAGTTATGACACTCGTGGAATACGAAAGCAGACATGTTAGATGAGGGAGAAGAAATTACCATTGCCAACAATGTTTTCTTCATCAACGACTAAGTGATGAATTGTGAGCAAGCATGAAGCTCCTGCATAACGACCAAATCGCCTGGCGTGTATCCATATGCAGCACCCACGCCCGGAGACGCCTTTTCCGAGCCACGCCTCTTCTTAATAATCCAGTGCGCTTGTCGACCGGTTACTGGGCGTACCTCCATCAGCCCATCGCACCACCCGAACGAGTCAAGTTGCAAAATGATGTATGGAAGGTAGTAGGAACCACGTTGTCGTGTACAAACAAGAGTCATCTGGTGTTCGTTCTAACGATTCTTTTTAATCAACAAAAATCAGGAAACAATGGGAATAATTGGTTGATAAAAATGAATTATATGTTATTTTAGATTATTCCACTCGTGAAATTAAAACCAGAAGTGTTTAACTATACGTACAAAAAGCCTCAATCAAAACGGTGTATCTCAAAAAGTTAATGGCTTTTTCTACCCAATTTTTCTTACCGCTTTTCCCTTCTGGCCAATCGTAAACTGTGCCTCATCTATCTTAGAAGGCGGTATACATCGATCGCTATGTCGATGTCCAATAAACCGTGTATGAACCGTAACATAATCTCTTTCATCATAACATAGATTTCAGTTATTTTCAATATTTGGCGCATTTTGGAACTCTGTTGGCTGTGATTCGGAGGTTTCAAACGGTCTCTTCGGTCTTTTGCAGGGTCTTTTGTCGATTCTAAGTTAAAGATTGTAGAGCAGAGCGAATTCGGTAAGTTGTTGAAGAAATTGTTGGCCAAATGTTTTACAGACTCCTTGCAGTTTGATAAAACTAATTTCCTTCGGATTTGTTTATTGGGTACAAACTATGACGCATTTGGTGTTGATCTGAGATATTTATTTTGGACTCTGCTTAGCTTGTTGATAGTGTTTGGTGTTTCCCCTTCCCATAATGGGCAAACCTATGCCATTATTGGTATTATGATTGACTTTAAAGATTAATAGTCTGCATTCTAATCCCAATTGTGAACGATGATTTTTAATTGGTGCTAATTTTAAGATTTCAATTTTTGTTTTTCCTATACTGCATTTACATGGGGTTTCCAGGTAAGTCTTTTGCCGAAGAGCACTTCTAGGTACGTAATCTGGGAGGTAAGTAATAGACATGATTGTCAAGCAGACTAAAGAAGTCAAGACCAAAGAAGTCAAGAAGATCAAACGTACCTACCTAAATGACTGAGAGAAAGCGTGTATCTCCCATTGCCCAAATCGAAATTTATTGGTTCGTCTTGGAATGCCTTTGCTATAGTTCCACGACTTTTATATAGCCTGTTACATATACCTTCTTAAGATAGAGTTGATCACTACCAATCAGTATCTGATATTTTGATTTCTGAAAATTTAATTTAAAAGAGAGTGAATGTATTACATTCGTGACATGTAGGCTCCTATAATAGCGAAGTAAGACTTGGTATTTTCAACCTGCTGTAAGCAACTTAAAGTCAATTTCACACATAGAATGAGGTCTTGCACTGACAGGAATAATGTCTCCCGATTGAAATAAACCGAATAATATAGGAATTGCGATTAAAATAATCTGGAAAAGCTGGATGAACCGGGAACATTCCCTGACACATTATCCTTAATTATGCACCTATTTAATCCAACAGTTACTACTTGACGACCTTGTATTGTGTCCTAATCTATTCTACAACTTTCTCGTGGCCAGCAGATCGGTTGTGTTTGTCCATATGTAGCATGCACGCCTCGAGTCTCAATCTCCGGGCCACGCCTCGACAACCCAGCGCGTGTTGGCTGGGTGGTGGGCACGCCTCCAGAACGCACAGTGGTCGGAGTGTGGCTGAAGGGATGGAAAGTCACTACAGACTCATGCCTCGAGCTAACGAACTGAGGGAAGGGAGCATCGGACCAATAAAGGCCCTTGTCTGTAGGTACACACACTTAGGTTAGGTTACGCCAGAAGTGGCAAACATCAATAGAGGAGTTGTATCAGAAAACCATGATTGAGAAAATCACATTACGAATGTTTACATGTTGTTGAAAACCTGTGTTAATGATTTATTTTTTTAAATACATAATGAAGATGACAATTGCACTGATATTAACAGAATTAATTCTTTACAATGGGTGTATTGATTATCCAAAACACCCTTATAAAATATTGTTGTGTTTTACATATAATATAAACAGTGTAAAAAATTAGTTTTAGCCCTATTTTACATATGTCTGACAATAATGTAATACGATATTTATTGTAAAAATATCACACACAAAACCCAGAGGAATAAAACTGGTACTCCGGGTAAGGTGGTTCAGGGCATCAGTTGATGTCACCGCAACGTCTCTGACAGGGAGGTCGTAGCGTTCGAGTCCCGACTGTGACAAGCTGACTACAAAGCTGGTTCGAATTCAACTGTTGTCTGAAGGAGAATTCTAGCGGCAGGCTGCTCTGATCGGTAGTTTTACGCGGTTTCTTCGATCAAATTTTTAGATAAGAGAATGTTACTTTACTGCCCTTAGTTCAAAGTTCAACAAACCTTTTCGGAAATACCAACAAAAAACAAGTCAGGGAATTTCACGACAGATGGATTCATTTAAGATGAATTGCAATTGTAATTTATATACATAATGTGTTTGGTACAATGATTTCCCCTACCCAGAAGTTAGAGACTTCATACGTGTGAAATCTCTAAAGGAAGCGGTCGAGAAAATACTGCTCGATTCCAGACTTTGATGGAAATTCAGTGATGACTACAAATTTGTGGTAACACTCACGAACTACGTTTGCACACAATAATGTAGTTGCTTACGCCATGATACGGGGAAAAAAAGAACTAAGGTCGTAAAGCTACTGTTGCGGATGATCCACAATTTTCAGGAAGACTATCTTACCACACCAGAAAATGGCGTCTATACGCAAGATGTTTGCTGGTAGGGATAACCCTTTTTCCTCAGAGAGTGAATCGCCATCACTCTACAACGGTGATATCGGCCCAGAATATCAGGAAGATGATAGGGATTCGTTGGCATACAAGTACTGATCGTGTGGTAAGTTTCATTTAATGTATAGAAACTGAGAAACATAGAAGTGGATTAAGGAAGTGTTTCTGTCGAGTACATCACATGGACATTTCACTGGTGTTTAATATTATGCACCTGGTGAGATATTTGCCGAACCATCTATGCGGCTGCGGTATGAGGGCTCCCCTCAGGACTGTCACCAAAGCGCAAGAGGAATAGTAGGGAAAGTATGTAAAATCAAGAAAGCAAACTCAGACTGAACTGCGACCTTTAGTACAAAATTGAGAAAAGAAATATGATGCACGAAGTCTTGGATTTAACCTACTCACCACTCATTTTTCATTGGTCTGAACTGTACCGCAAGCACATAGAATTAGGATAATGTTATAAAGCTTGAATTAGTGAATTTGTTAAGAGCACTATTTCACCAAGTATATTTTTGTTTGCACTGTAAGTACTTCTAGTTTTGTCTCATTACTTCCAATTTTCTTTATTGAAATTGGAACGCTTGAAGAATTTCCCAACTAAATTATTACCTTGTCCTCAAAGTGTATTAGGTAATTCATTAAAATTGTTCTTTAATTCTTAAAATATAGATTTTCTTTCCCTTGAATTCCAAGTATAACCAGTATGCCCACCAGTGAAAACAGTTTTACTGAACCGAAATGAATGAAACATACGTATTAGAGTTCACAAACAATGTAATCTGGACATGAGAGCCGAAATGTGGAAATTACCATTAATGCAGTAGGTCAAAACCAATTAAAATGTAAAATATGCTTGTTTACCAACGACAGCGAAGTCTTCGCTCCAGTCATCAGAACGCTTCGTATAATTCATCCCAGGGATTCCCTAAGGGCTCCGAATCAGCTCGTTTCTAAACATGTGCAGCACGCACGTCTCGTAACTTGGTGTGCTCGCCCTCAGTCGACTTAACAATCCGGTTGGTGGGCGTGCACTTCCAGGCCGGCGGCGCGGCGCGGCGCGGCGACCGGTCAGGTGAAGGGAATGGATGGAGAGGTCTTCGGCCGCCTCGCCGCCTCGGAGGCTGCGGCTGCCGCGGCCATCTGACCCGGATATGAGGCGGCGCGAGGGAGGGGGGGCGCGCCCGGCGGGGGTGGTGGTGGGGGCCGCGAGGCGGTGGAGGCGGCGAGGGCGGTGAGGCGCCGGGCGCCAGCGCAAGGTCGCCGCGGCGCCGTGCGGACGCGCGGGTGGCCTTGACGAGCAGGGGGCCGAGCGCCACCCTCGCCCCCTCCTCGCCCCCTCCTCGCCCCCTCCTCGCCCCCTCCTCGCCCCCTCCTCGCCCCCTCCTCGCCCCGGTCCCCGCCACGTCCGCCGCCCCCGCCCTCACACTCCCCGTCACCACCCACGCCCCCGACACTGTCACCTCCATTGGCCCCCGCCACCATCACTGCCCCCGCCCCCGCCATGGATCCACCGCTCTCCCCACCCTCGTTGGCGCCGCTCGCGTTGAAGGTGGGTGATGTGCGCGCGTGTGTGCTTACGCTAGGGCGCTCGTATTAAACGACTGGGTTCTCTGCCGAAGGAGATTTTTCTTGGCGGGTGTTGTGGCTGGCCCATAAGAGGGATGTGGTCAAGCGCGCAAACAACCCGTACATGCACTTGTTGTAACCTTAAGGAATGCAGCACACCTTAAGAGGTGAACCGTGGTGGATGACTCGCATTTCAGTTCTGTAACCCAGGTCGAATGCCAGTCAATTCAAGTGGAATTTGTTGTGGGTAATGAGGAAGCTAGGTTTACTTCGAGTTCTCGTAGCTCCTACGACTCTACTTTCATGACAGAATCATTTTCATATGGATAAAGTTTGCTAGAAACAAACTGTTTACAAAGTGTTTTGGAATAAAGACGGGTTGTAAATTATGCGTTGGAGAGACTCAAGGATGTTTAATGTTAATCGTGTAGGTGGTAAAAGCGAAGAGTGCTTTTATTAAAATAGTATCTAATTTATTGTGCTGTTACGTGTGAGTATCTATTATTTAAAGTTCTCAAGCAGTGTGCATGCTAAATTTTTGAAAATAAGTTTGTCAGTTTTTTCTAGTAGCATATTTGATACTGCAGGTCACTAGTAATTCAGGAATATCACTGGAATAATCGCAAAAAACTTTCTTTTGACCCGTTTCAAATTTGTGCATACATTATATATTTGAATATGTCATCCTATAATATCTTGTTAATACGTATGTTTAACTTATCAGTTAAAAGACATTTTGCATTACGTCGAGTGGTGCTGAATATTAATGGGACAAGGAAAGTGTTAACATATATGCAAACTCATTCTCTAATTAATGAATAAGTAAACTCATCTGTAATGAACTCCCGGAGTATTAACTCCGTGGCCTAAGCTAATAAACAATAAGGCCTCTCGTCTACATTACAACGCATTTAGATAGTCGAGATAAGTACGGTATATGGAAGGTCCGAATCATTCTCACAGATAATTCTTCACAGTACCAATGACATGCTACTGCATAACTGCATTGCCTTTATGAAACTTGTGTATTCTATAGATCACCTGATCATGATTTTCAATTAACATAGTCTATTTAACGTATTTTCTGAAATTTTTTCGCAGAAATTATATTCACGAAACTCTACGAAAATATTTCATTTCAATATCGCGAGAAATATGGAATAATTAGACGAAATGATGTACTATAATACAACTTTCAAACTAGATTATACATTTTTTGTCTCTTTTACCCCTATCGCTTGAATTCGTGTGGAATGAATTTATCTTGTGATCAACTTTGAAGCCAGATTTCAAACGAAAAAATAATTTAATCCTCTGCATTACGTAGAAAGCGAAAAATTCATTATCTAATACACCTTCATAGAACAAGTGATAAGTTTTGATGATCTTGAAATATTTCTCATATTGCCTATGCGATTAAAATAAAATATTACGTCAAGACTTTCTCACGACACAGATACTGCGTATAAACTACCGGATCATGACTAGACCATATCGTTATGAATGTGGTAGTTCTCTGTGCGAGATGTTGAGATAACAAGAAAGAGGAGGCTTTCTGAAGCAAGTAAAGACTGCCAGTGTCTGCCCATTTGTTCATAAACGTGTAGTTCTTAAATAAGTGACGACCAGTTCACTGCTACAAATTCTTTCTCATCTATCTTGATAAAAGTGATTGATTACATGTTCACTTTCTTGCCCCTCGCAAAATGTCCTGACAAATGACCTTGCCCACACTGTGTGCTTAACAGGGCATTTGTTCAATATGTTTAAATAAAAAACACTAGGAGATATGTTTCTTCCTCGACATTTCGAAAGCCATAAAACACATCATTAACCACATGTCAACGTCAATCCTCAAGGACAAACGAGTATGCAACAAAATCCAGAGGCACTTAAAGTGAGTTAGAAATAGAGACCGACTTTTGAGTTTCAGAACATCGCTCAGACTAATTGATTCATAATTTAAGAAAAACAATAACTTACTAAGAATACTCGAAGATATATCGAACTGTAATGCACTATCTTATTGTTCACTTTGTTTGAGAACAAGTTATGAGGTTTAGAGAACATTTCAGCAAGCAAACAGAAGCAAAGATACAAAAAAATGAACAAGAATTGTTCAATGTAATTATCTTTCATTCGTTATCAGAAAGAATTGAAGGCGTAATTCACACAGCGACATTTGAAGTACAAGAGAAGAGACCAACATAGATCATCCACAAGGTGTCGGAAGTGAAGCTCTCGAAGCTCTCTCGGAAGTGAAGCTCAGCGAACGGATACGGATTCGTATTTTGCATGGTAGCAAATAACGATCATGATCTTGATACTTTAAATGCGAAACTTTACGAATCTGTTACAATAGATCGTTCCGTCATATCTTCCGACAATTTTTGAAATATTTTGAAACAACGGTCAGCGGGCTATAGCCGCAGTGTAGCTCATTCAGTTGCTATGCACTTCCTAACCGAGTCAGGATTGATGGCATGTCCATTGACAGAGCAGTTACTGACAACACTTGAATGTGGGAGCTCCAACATGGACACACGGTGAAATAAGGCGACGCGAAAAGAAGATATTATAAAACTTTTGAGAATCAATACTAAAATGAGTATGTAAGGAATAACACTTTTATGAACTATTAATAAATAAAATATATACGCCACACAATAACTGTTAATTCACCGAAATGTATATGTTATGTAAGAGTCTACCTCAATACTTCTATTTTCTCTATGCACCCTGCGACAAATACTAAGAGAGCACTCGAGAGATTAAACATTCTTTGATATTTTAAAATACATTTATTGTAAAACCACAATAATAACAAAATATGTTTTTTGGATGATCCTGTATTGGATTAATCATCACTTCATGAGCATGTCAATAATAGCATATTAAGCAACTCACATGTCACAGTTTAATTTGAATTATAGAGCCTTTCCAACGGCAGCTGATTAACATAATAAATGGATACGACTACCTGGAGCATAATTTAAGCAAGGATAATTTATTATACAGACCTGTCAATTCGGAACTGAATAATTCCTCGGTTTTTCCAGCGCACTGCTTTTCCTTTCAATCAAACGAGCGACAGTATTATTCCCTGCCTAGATAAAATCTGAGACAAGGTGTATACGAACGTACACAAAACTTGCTCGCGTCCTCCAACATAAAGGCTTTGAAAATCAAGAAAATCAAAAGTTACGGCATTAAAATACCATCTATAAAATACCTACTGTAACATAAGTGATAAAAATACTAGATATACATCATTGTATGTAATAAGTATAATTTAACCACCTTCTGCCTACACACTGACCGTGAGACATAATCGAAGCGACAATTGGAACTATCCAACCCACGGTCCAGTGTGGAAAATCTGTCTTCCCGCCCCGTCGCCGGTCCCCTGGGTGGGCGACGGAGGCGGCTCCTTAAGAGGCTCGGACACGTTCTGGATAAGTGCTAGTTTTGCAGTACAGTTCACCAGTTCGGGTAAATAGGAGCTTTGGGGCCTCAACTTTGAGTGTCAGGCTGTCACAAACAAAACACGTACGCTTCAGGTTTCGCTTAGGTTACCTGTTCATATCTGACCAAATCGCGAACTTCTGTGTGCGTTAACCTGTGCCGGGTACAGCTCCGTTACACGTTTGAGGGTGAAAATATTTCTATTCTGCACGAGACGTAGTAAATCCGAACGGTTAAAACTGGGCTTCTTTGTGGTGCGGTAAAACAAGAAACGCGTAAACTCTGACGGGAAAAACTGCCACGTATCCCAAAGGTGCCTCTGTGGGGGTCAAACGCCGTGATCCGGATTCTGTGGGCGCGGACAGGGCCCACTTCTAACAACAGTTCCCACCGTCGTAAATACTCATCATTGGGCCGACCCAGCCTCGGTTCGCAGCAGCTTGGAGCTACTACTTGTACTTCCCAGCGTGCAAGTGCGCCGAGCTGGAGGCTGGGAGTTCGTGTTCCGTGTAGGCATGTGTGGTTTCTCCGTTTGGTTGTGGCGTGGTTTAACATACCACCACGCACCCTTTCTAAAAGACCACTCAATCCACGTTCATTCACCTATCGGCATCATTATGTAGCACACGTGATCATCCTATTACATGCACAGAATGTACTTCCCTATACGTTACATACATTTTTATCTGTTCTTGATGGTAAATAAATAAAAAATTAACAAATTAATACATATATAGATAAATTAATAATAAACACTTCATACAGTGGAGGCCAGAGACAAAACCACCATTCTGATGACTGGCTGATGGGCAGTTTTCCGTAGTTTCTCCGATCAATGTCCAGCAAATGCCGGAGCAGTACCCCAACAAACGAGCCATAGACCGCGCGATCATATCTTTCCTCTTCGTTGTCCTATACTGTCTCCTTACAATCACACTATATTTACATACACTACACTACCACATGTCGTAACACCATTCGGGATCTTGAAGCTTCCCCGGGTTGTGGCTAAGCCCGCTAGGGCGAGATATTGAATTGAATTGAATTGATGCCTTATTTTACGTGGCGAGACTGAGGCCGTGAGGCCTTGCTCTTCCGTCTGACCACGCAAATTTCGCTACACTTCTTTCACTGACTAGCGGAGAAAGAAGGTATAGATACCTAGACAAGGAAATCCCCTGTTTAGGGCGGCGCCAGATATCACTATCCAGAGGTAGAAGGAACACCGCCACTTCCCCGTATACGACGGTAAAGGAATTGACCTCAGCTAAGTACCCGGTAACAGCAATCAAATCTGATCAGCAATCCAGCAGAGAGGGAGACATAAAAGCGTAATTCTCTTCCGTTGCCCGCGCGTGGACACGAAGCGTGACACTCGTCTCACCGCAGTCTTCGAACGGCGTCGTGGCAGATCCGGTCCAGCGCGTGGGCGTGTTCGGCCTGCGCAGCATCCGAGCCAGATCGTTGCTGTGGCAGCCCTGCCCAGCGCGCTGCTCCGTGCGCCGCGCCGCGTCGCCCGCGCTCTATATTTCAGCGGGCGGCGCTGTTAGGCGGGCTCATTTCGCCGCATAACTCACGCGATGACGATGAGCGGTGATTTAATGTGCGGTGTCAGCATTACGCTTAAGCGGTTATAAATATCGCGAATTGCTCCGGAGGGGAATTAACATTTATGAGGATTGGGGGCGTGACGGAGAGAGAAGAAGAAAGAGTGAGAGAGAGTGAGATGGGTAGAGTGTGCGGGAGAGAGCAAGAAACGATGTAGTGAGAGACATTGCTAGCAACTGCCATGTGTGGGTGGACTAGTAAAGCGGCAACAAGACGGTTCGCAGAGTAATGAAATAATGGATAGCAACAAAAAGGAACAAATAGGATGAATGATTTGGGATGTGAACAGGCTGAAAATGGAGACAGTGAGAACGAAAGTTGAATGATCTTCCTACTCTTCTGATTAGTATTTGCTTTTTTTCAAAACGTTTTTATCAATTTTGACGGTAGCCTAATCTCAAGTACTCAGAACGGATTTGAAGGAAAATGATGAGAAAATACTATGGTGGTAGAGGTGGATGGAGAAACATGGATGATGAAGAAAATGCTGCTAAAGGGTACATCAACAAGGGCATATGATTAGTGGTTAAGAGACAAGCGAGAAATAGATTATAGACTTGAATAATCTCGATAGATGAATGGAGATTCTCGATAGATGAGGTGTAGTTACATCGGGCAGGAACATTAACGTGAAATACGAGTGCGCAGGTTAAGTAAATACATTAATGATGTCCTTCAGGCCAAGCTGTGAGCATCAGAGTAGTACTAAAACACGCATGTTTGAGACTTCGAACTCGAACTCGAAAACCAGAATTCCATTTGGAAATATCCTAAATATGACCACGAAAAAGAGCAGGAAACAGACTGCCGCAGAACACTCGCAAACGAACAGAGTACGTAGATAAAGAACATACAAGAGCGAGATGGCGAGATACGTACGGCGACGCGCAGTAGCGGGTCTGAACCGCGGAGGCAAGATCGGTGGTGGGGGTGGCAGCGGAGGCAGGTACGGAGGGTGGGCGGGCAGGAAAACGGGTACGGAGTTTAGTGGTGAGGGCGAGAACAAGGGCAGAAGCGATGGCGGAGGCAAAAGCGAAGACGAGAGCGAGGGTGAGAGTAGGGTCGAGAATGGGCGAGGACGGGGAGGGGGCGAAGGTCTGAGCAAGGGCGTAGGTGGGAAGATGTATACGGGAGTAAGAATGATAAAATGGGGCGAGAACGGTGGCGAAGAGGGTAGACAGACGAAAGCAGAGTGAGAGCGAGGGCATGGGTGAGGGCAAGGGCAAGGACATGGGTGAGGGCATGGGCCAGGACATGGGCGAGGGCATGGCGAGGGCATGGGCGAGGGCATAAGGCAAGCGTATGGGCGAGGGCATGGTGAGGGCATGGGCGAGGGCATGGGGAGGGCATAAGGGAGAGCCAATGGTGAGGGCGAGGATGAAGACAAGAGCGAGGGCTGGGGCGTGGGATGGGCGTGAGTGAGGACGAGACGGGACTAGAGTAGAGGTGAGGAGGGAGGTGCGGGCGGGTGTGAACTCCAAGCCACGGGCGGGTGCTAGCAAGCGGGCGTGGGTGCCGCCGCCGCCACCGCCGCGGCGCGGCGGTCGCCCGCGGTCGACGTCCCCGCTACTCCCGTTCGACGTAGATGGACGAGGCTGCTTCTATTAAAGCGCCGCGGCGGCGCGGGCCGCGGCGCGGGCGCAGGTTGTCGGCTCGGGAGCGCCCAAGCGGAAACCCCGGCCGCGCCGCGCCGGGGCGAGAGCGGGTGGATAACGAGCGGCGCGCCGGCCGCCATCCATCGCCCGACCACGCGCGGCGGAGGGCTGCCTCCGCCGACAATAAAGAAACGCGATGGCCTAATTACGGTATTAAGCTGTCCTACGGCAGGTCCCGATGGAGGGCCGTCTGCGTTATTGGCCGAGGTAATACCCCCACGGTGTCTACGCTTGGATGGCGCGCTCCGCCAAGTTTGGCGTACGACTTCCCACTCGTCACAGTCCTGGAACGAATCCAATTCGCATTTGTAAGCAATACGCTGGGGAGTCGTAAAACATTCACCATGCGGAAATTCAATTGGCTGAGTACATGGCGCAGCCACCTTAGAAATGTTTCTAAGGATGGTCACTTCAGGGACCTAATATGAACTGCAAAAAAGAATGTGCGAAAAGCAGGAAGGTCCCGACTCCTCGATTATTTTGTTTTTCCGGGGAGCGTCAACTGCTATGTTCATTATTCTCGTAAGTAGTGGTTGCATGGTTTTCACAGGCTGTAGAGGTGTTCTTCTCCCGATGTATGGCAGGATCTGGGGTCAACTTACACGTCGACTAGCTGGATTTTCCCGATTCAGGTATTTCTCACTAACGGAGCACCGCGCCAGTCGGGACTAAGCTCTAAGCTCCCGGCTGGTCTCCCGACATGTACGGCAGAGAAGTGCATGGAAGTGTAAATGCG
>JAHLJT010008446.1:215813926-215863930 GCA_031308135.1 Acheta domesticus
GAACTCCATTACAGTGACTAAAACTTGTATTGAATGTTTTACAGAATACAATTGTCTTTGGAATAACCTCATTGCGCAGCCCAGGGAAAAACTTCCGGAGATGAGTATGGCTGCATCATGTTTTTGGTAATATTAAAATAACAACAAACTAGCGAACAAATTGCTTTCAGAACTCCATTTGCTATTCCGTCAATCGCATATGAACACGATTTCTAAGTGCCTACCTACTAATATTCCAGTCAGCATGCCAATTAGATTTTCAACATTTTCACACAAATATTCCGTTACCAGCTCTTTGTCATTCGATATCTTATATCTTTAAAAATGGAATATAATCTACAGAGAATAGTCACCACATTTTTACATCACGCCCTCATTGTGTTCGGGAGGTAATATCCCACGGGCAACGTATCTTTCGAAATCGATTGTCTCCGACTTTGTCCTTAATCCCATTCCCTGCCTCTCTTCTTCCCTCACAAACATACTCCTAACACAGGCAAACAAACATCAAATAGTTCGTACCTCCATATAAGTCGAAGCCGGTTCCCTAATTTCCTAACTTGAACGATCCGGCTGAAACAGGCACTTCACAAGCGACAAGCTGCAATTCCATACCCCGCAATAAATAATAGTCGTTTTCAGATAAAGCCACCATGTGTTAGGTGAGGTCATCGCGCATCTAATTAGCCATATACGTTCACAATGGAACACCGAAGGTCCCCATTCTCGCCCACAATCACGCTTGGCTTCCCGCCCCGGGAGCGCTGGCGCGAGACCGCTGGCGCTGTCTGTGCGGTGCGCGGCCAGGCGGCCGCCCAATCCTGCATCGAACACCATCCTCGCTCCGCACCCCACACGTGAAGGGATCGGGTGACCTGCGCGTATCCGTTTTTGTTAGACAGGGGTTAATCTCTTCCTGTATATAGTGTAATAGTGCAATGTAGTGTGTAGTGTGTATGAATGCGAGAGAGAATGCGTGAGAGAATGAGCTGTAAATATAGTTATAAGAATGAATGAGTGAATGTAATAAACAAAAAGAAGAAGAAAGAACGTTTCTAAGAACTTTATACCCGTAGATATCAGCTGTAAATAAACTAGGCTAGGCCCAAAGAGGCCAGCCATGTATTATTTTTTAATTAATAATAAGTTAGTTTTAAGTAGTCTTTTTAAGTACCGCCTTCCCCAAAAGCCTTATCGGCTGGAGTTAAAATGTACGCCCCTTCACTAAATAAATTTCCGCCCCTCCAGGCTAACTGGAGGGGGGAAATAAAAAATCTCTTCCGGTTTACCGTTCGGGGAAAGTGAGGAGTCAAACGACGCGTCTCTGTCTACTTTCAGATCCATCCAGAACATTCAGGAGTAATTCTTAAAAAAAACGCGTTTTGGGGGGTGGGGATTAAGAGAGATTTGGGAGGAATAAAAACTATCTCGTGTGCGGTACGTATGAAATGTACACCCGTTGCTGTTAATTTAATTGAAAGACAAGTTATAATTGTCTCTTTGAGATTAGGCGCCAATTTCAGTTATTTTGGGTGCTTATGTGTAAACAGGGTCATTCTAGAATATTGTGAAAGAATATTAAATAGAATAATTAAAAGGTAGTATTATTACTCGACTAATTATTATTACTAGTTAGAATAATACTACGGTGTTTGATGGTAACAAAGCACATTGGTGGAACGATGTGAAATACTTCACTACCTTTCCAGCATAACATGAATCATCAGAATGCCAATTACCCTAATTCTAATGAAACACATAAATTTAAAAAAGAGTGGATGAGGATGATTTATTGAGGATGAATGAGGTGAACAATTGTATCATGTTTAAAATGTATTTTTACTATGAAATTACATGAAGCAAATAATTTTTTGGGGTCTTACCCCTCATCGTAACGAATCGAGTCCGACGTCTTGAGATCAGCGAACGAAAGGGAAGAAAGAGATGTCATTCAAAATTCGAATGACAATTGGAAATTTTGCGTTGGACAGACTCAAGGACTTTTGTGTTAATCGCGTAGGTCAAAGCCTGAAGCCTCGCTGAGCCGTAGGACAGGCGTAAAAAAGCGTTACCGCGCCTTCAAAGTTTGAGGTTATAAATACGACGCCATTCCGCGGTGGTGTTGTCAGTCGCTACGTTCTTGCGGAAGAGACTATTCTGTCTTCTTCGATACATAAGGGATAGCAGTCAACATTTTTAACATAAAATTACATGTCGGAGGTGCCACACTAAGCTAGTTAATATAATTGTTATAGGTGAAATATTGACGTCACGCTAAGCTAGTAAAGTGGTGTGCTATTTATGAGCAATAGGCCAAGTTACTTTTGGTGCCATTACCACAAGTATCACCGCACCAATTCTACAAACACTATCATCATCATGATCATGACCACCACTTCAGCATCACCAATAAACCATCACCATCTCCTCTATTACCTTCACCACAACCGCCATCAACACATCATCACAAAGAAATGGCGTACAGCAGGGCTGTGGGGTCTACTGTGTGAATAGGTTCCGCTTTCACCACGTAATGGCATGGCCGACTTCTCATGCTACTGCGTGTTCCATCTGAAACACGTGATCAAGGAAAGGGACATCGAGACGTAAACCTCTTTACCTCCCCTACGCACACGAATGAGAACGTTCGAAATGGCAAAATAGACACAACACGCATGGAAGGACAATTCTGAAAAAAAATAAATGCTTCATCAATAATTAAATTAAAGTTGGCATTCATTTAGAAATAACGTCGCGATATTACAATGACCTACAACAAATATGATTTAGTTAAGTGTCCACATCCATTTATTTGGGTTTTGGGGCCTTTAAACTGCCTAGGTAATGGTGGCCTTAAGTGATGATTAATGAATAGATGACAGTGGTAACGACGAATGCTGAAGAAATGGTGAAATGAGAGGCAAAAGAAACGGGAGAGCTGCGAAGAAACCTCCCGGGAGCTCGCTTCATAAAACACAATTTCTACGTGGATTAGCTTGGGTTCCAACCTGGGCTCCAGCGACGGAAGGGTATGCACTAGTTCTTACACCACGAGTCACCTTAGGAACTGACATTATCAATATGGACAGCCTTAACAAAAATGAAATAAACGCCAATACTTTTTTCATATAGGAATAATTTCCTAATAAAATTCTAAAAGTCATTTCTTTTTGTGAAGACACTGCAAACATTTTTGTTCGTGATCACAAAATGTAAATGTTGAGTTGTTAGGTCTCTCGACTTCTCTCTTCTCTCGCTCTCTTTCTGTCTCTCTTTCTTTCTCTCCTCCCTCCACCTCTCGCTGCCATGTCTCTACCTCGTCCTCTCTCTCGCATACGACCGGCTGCAGGAGCGGACGCGCAGAGGCGCGCGGGCGCAGAAATGAAGCCATTTGTCTGCCCGGAGGCACTCCGCCGCGGAGCTCGCCGTCGCAAGCGGACGTGACGTCAGGGCGCGACGCGACCCGGGGCAGCGGGGGAAACTCCTTGGAGAAAGGTTCTAGTATAGCGTCGTGGTGGACAATAAGACAAAAGAATCTAATAATATATGTACATTTATTTACATTAATGCACACGTATTTTGGTGAAGCACTGAGTAGTTGGGTAACCTGCGTCCGCCTTTCGTGCATAAATTGTGCTATCGCGAAAATGCGCAGCACTTGCATGCAGTATCAGCAAACGACGACTCCTGATCTGTTATCGAAAATGAATTCTGCCCGGTTCACGACAGTTCTATAGCCCATCCACGTGGTCTCTCGCATTTCGCCGAGATAAAATTCATCCTCAGCGTCAAGAGTTCCAAGCGGAAGAGTGGCCCTTTTCTTCTCGAGTACATCGGAAGTCAAGACCTTTGCTTTGTAAGTCTGAAAAGAGATCCCTCCCACGCCGTCAGAACAGAGTGACAGCCTTTCATTCCTGACCCCATGCAGATTGGGTTCCCGTTTGAATTTTCTGCCGGCTGAGACCGTATCTCAGTGTACGGATGAGAGAACCATTGTCTGCCATGTTACAGTATGAGTGCAAGGCACGAACGGTCGCGAGCACGACAGAGGGCACCTGCTCGGAGAGATCGCAGAGCGGTGATTTTCGAACGCAGTCGCTAGGAGGAAAGCTCTGAAAAGTGGTAGGCAAATGGCAGCGGTAATTGGGATTCCTGTTGTGGTTACGCGGCCTTGTTCTCGGGGCGTCTCGGTTTGGTTGATGTTGCGTCCGATTTGAGTTCGATTACCATTTTAGGATTTTGGAGGAAGGAGGCTAAACAGCAACATTCACGAGGACAACGTACTTATTATAGTGTACTGCTTCCATCCCAGTAAGGGAACGTGGTTGTTGCAACTTGCACGTTTCCGAAGCTCAACGCTTGTCAGATTTTCCAATATAAAAATTTTGACAAAATATAATGGAGGAGATTGACTGTAATGCACACAGCATTTATTCTACGCCTAAGGGTCCTCTCACACAGCACCTGAACAATGCTACTGAGCTGTTTTCACTGACACCAAAGGATGGATTTGGGGCAATAATAACAGTAATAATAATAATAATAATAATAATAAAACTATTGGTTGATAAACAATATGATGCATCTCAGTGAAAATAATGGTATCTTAAGTTTCATATTTCGTCCTCAGTGGCTATGTGTGAAGGGAACCGGCAAAACTCAGAAGTGCTACGTGCCCTGTGTAAAAAGGTATTTGTTTCCTTACAATGCCTTTCTACAGCCGAAATAAACTGACGAAACCTCTAACGCAATAAATAAATAAACAAACAATACAATTTTTGTTAGAATTTATTTTTCTTATTGCAAATCTCTTATTGCACCCTCGTTAATACAATTTTATTCAGTCTAGCTAATGTATGCGAATGAACTCGCTAATTCGAGTATTAGACATATTATGAACTTTAGACATACCAGATACAAATTATTCTTTGCTTCCTATTCATCTAAAAATACCTGAATCGCAGGAGATGAGGTTCTTCAGCATTCAAAATGAGGAATACATACCGTGTAATTAAAGGAAAATTAGAAGTTGTAAGCAAGCAACAGTAGGGCAGCACTAAACTTGCAATCGAGTTGTACTTTGTCAAGATGTTCCTTCCACGAAATAGCTCCGAGATTTATGGTGCAACGGCAAAGTTTTCTCGTTAGAGGTGATTCTATGAAGCGCTAGCAATCATTCTCCGAATAGAAATGAGATCGAGGGAGAATTAATCATACATTTAATAGCTCCCTATCATCTGACTCCAAAAGCCACTCACATTTATTATGAAAGCGTGTCCTCTAGTTCACAAGAGCACCATTGTAACTAGCGTGCTCATTACTAACCAGTTTCGAGGTGGTTTATTAGAAAACTCTTAGGCATATTTCGTATTTTTAATACTATTTTGTATTTGTGAAATTAATTCATTGGAATGAATACTATAATCTCGATTTATTCAACACTACGTAATTATTTCATTCTCTGAGAGCAAGCTCTGAAAGTGAACAATTGGTTGTTAGAAAAAAATATGATAGGGATAAAAAAATCAATGTAACTGTATTTTAATCCGTACCAACAATAATTATTTTAGGAGATATTATTTCTTCTACTGTCGCAACCACAGACAAAACTATTAGTGAGAGGATGACAAGCATGATATTTATTATTTCCTCGCGTTTTAGCATATCCTTTCTTTTGTAGTTTTATTTCAAAATATCACGACCAGTAGTGCAACAGCCAAATAGTAAATCGTTGATTTTTTATGAAACTGTTGAATGTTTAAGAAAAGACAATATATGTTCAAAAACCCAAAATGTGCTGATATTTCTGAAGACGTTTTAGACTGATGTAGTTATTTTTAATGTAGATTTACAATCTGAGGCATTACCTCATCCCACTGAAACCAGATTGCGCATGATTCTAAATCGGCTTCTCTCGTTCTAATCGCTAACGCAACACCGAAATGAAAAGTTTTATTATTCATTGTAAATTAAGATCATAATAAAGCAAGATCTCCCGGAGAAAAATATAAACCGTTTTTAGTCACGAAGCAAAATCCATTGCGTTATACGATTGCAGCACGATTGGAGCTGATAAGAGTGTAAAAAATATCAATAAGACTGGCACGAACATCAGGAGACCAAAAAGTTTTTTGAGAAAATCTTCTTATACCTAGTCTTGTAAGTGTGACATGTGAGGGAAACGTGCAACTTGTGTGCGTTTTCTTCAGCTGTGATATTTTATCAGTATCAGCTGTATTATTTCTTCGCTTTTATATTTAGTTATATTATGAGTAAACGTGTCAACGAGTGTTTTTGTCAAAATTTGATTACAAGAAATATTTGCTCCCATGCAATAAAAACTACTTGAAACGACAAACGAAAGACAGATTTTGGATCGTATTCTTGATTGCGCCTCACGTTAAGGAATCGACTTACTGCCGCGGGGACATGGAGAAAGATTATTGGATGAACAGCTCTGGAATGTGTATAGCACGTATAGAGTAAGTCTACGCATTTGAAACAAACGTTAAATAACTACATTTTCATAAATATTCAGCAGAACATGAAAACGTGAAGACGTAGTATTCTATTCCATAATTATGGGTTAGAACATGACTTAAATATTCTTTAGTCTTGGAACGTTTTCCATTTGGCAAAGTAATTTTCCTTGTAGATGACTACAGAGGCATTGCGTACTTTTAGTCATTTATGACTTTCAAAATGATTTAGAGACCATATCAGCTGCTACTTAATAAGTACCTTTCCACATTAAAGCGACTGGAGAGTGACTGGTATTCTAGTACTGATTTATATTCCGACATAATAACTAAAGAGTCAAGCCTCCTCCCTCCTGAGACCTGTTAAAATCCCTAGAGCGGGTAGCATTTTTTGAGGTGGGGGGATGGATCTTCAAAACACTGGACCCTCTCTCGACATGCCTTGAAATGTAGGAAACACAACTAATACACTCTGGTGTCTCAGTGCCCCTCTAGCAGATGGAGACAAAACCATTCTCTACATCAGAAAAGTAGCGCAAGGTTACCGCGAGATTAACCCAAGTCTTCTGGCGCGGACGTCGACTCGAGTTAGGCGTGAGCGCCGAGGGAAGTGCGTCGACGCCGCATCCGCCTGCCAGACCTCCCACGGGTGGCGCGGTCTGTTTCTGATAAAACAGCGACCTTTACGTCACCGTGGCGGAGAACGCGTGCTCGCACTGAATTCTATGGATGGCTGTATTTCTGAAGACTTTTTAGACTGAGGTAGTTATTTTTAATGTAGATTTAAAATCTGAGGTATTATCTCATCCCACTGAAACCATATTGCGCATGAACACTCTACATCGGCTTCTCTCGTTCTAGCTAGAATATCTAGAATAAGAACGGAACCACCTTGGCGACAACGATGTCGAAGTTTTCCAAACATCGATATTTCTATAAAAATACTGATGTTTTAAAAATTGATGAATTAACGCCGATGTTTGTTGATGATCGACGTTTTGTGATCGATTTTTCTCGTTTTCGACGTTTTGTTTGCGGATGAAAAATTTCCATAATCACAATCGTGTTAAAGTTAAAATGCGAAATATTAACTGATGGCACCACTGTCTTATGTGGTCGAACCAAACGGACGCGGTTTGTACTACCTTCATTGAGCAGACAATATCCACCTGAGAGGATTCTAGTATTTACTTCGTATTGCGCACTAGGAGAGGCGGTTTATAACGTTGTTTTCCGTTAAATTTTATTTACAAATTAATATGCACGGTCACTGTCAAATTAAATGTTATGTTACACAAACATGAATTTAATGTTAGAGGTTACTAAACCAGTATTAAATCAACGATGTTCAAAAACATCGATAGTTTTTGGTCGATGTTTTTATTTCGAACATCGATGTTTGGTTACATCGATGTTTTGTGATCGATGTCTCATCACTGCTTGGTGCTAGACTCATCCCTGATGGTCCCTGAATCGGAACTTTCGAAGAGACATTTAATGACATTGGACAGGAGATGGTCAGGCTGCTGACGATGTAAGCAGAAGATATTACGCTGGGGGTATGTCGTGGATCCCAAATGTGAATGTGGAAAATTGCTAACATGCTAACTATGTGCATGTGTTGCGTTATGGAACAGCAACTTTATTTATATTCTTGGTATGTAAAGAACAGTTGTACGTTATGTACATTATAATATGTTATTATACTATTCGTGAAGACTGTTTTTGTTAAAATATTTAATTTATTGTAGTGTTAAATGAGAGAATTTGATTTGCACTTCTTGAGCAGTGTTCGTGTCCCTTTTTGGAAAATTATTTTGTGTGATTTTGTTCATGAGAATTTGTGCTCCTGCATGCAGCCTTCTGGTAATATTTTTTTGTGTAAGCCTGGCCAGGAAAACGAAATATTCGTACTGTATACAGGACAAGCTGGTCATAGCGTAGAGCGCTAAACATCTGGGGAGCTAAAAGAGAGTCAACAAAATGTATTGCTATTCACTTAGAAAAAAAATGTATCGTTTGCTCCTAAAATCAGATGCAGCAAATATTATAGTTGTATCCGCCTTTTATTTCACATTTTACATCAATTCACACGTTTAAATTTAAAGTAAAATATTTTCAGTTGCATAACTGTTTGCAAACAATTAGGGACTGCACTGAATATAACAAAATGATATTTTTAAATACTGTTATTAATGCATTAGTTATGGTACCACATGTATTGTAAAATTATCAAAGAAGAAATGTATCCTTAACAAAATGGTAATAATTCATCCCCCGGGTCTGTGCCCCCCATTTTGATCAGCTTTTTCGTCCAGTTGCCCTTGACCCACTGAGCAAATAAATGTAGTACAATATTTCACTATCTCAATTTCTTGAACTTTGTGGTGTGTTAGTAGGGAGTTTTATAATTTCGTCAGTAGGACTATGAAATAAAATTTGCAATCCCTTTTCCAATGTCAATAGTGATTCTGGAATTCAAGAAAACGTGAGCAGTTAGTACTTGTCCTCCAACGTCACACACTTTTAAACTTATTTGCTAAATAAATAAATAAGTAAATAAATAAATAGATTTCCATACCTTCTTGCCATTTCACATAACTGTAGAACTGCTTGTCTTGGACAAACAGACTCAACGCACTACAACGGTGCATTATATGCACAGAGTTTTATGGGGGTTTGAACACAAGTGGTCGGTTGTGTTAGGTCTCATCGGTCTCAAGACCACTTGTTAAGACTTCGCGCGAAAAATCTGTGCACTCGACTGACGGGGGAGGGAGATGGCTACACTGAATGCCGTCTCAAAAACATTGCCTTCCTAGCTTTTTGACTTGGCAGACTCGAAACAAAATTAACATTACATGTAAGAAAGCAAACAAGGAATCTAATGAAACAAATTACTAACTCGTCCAAAACAAATTTCTGGATGATTTCAATGCAACTGTTATTAATGCAATCGGACCGGTGTACGCGAAGAGGCTACTACAATGATTATTAGTGATTCCGGGCGTGTCAACTACTGAAGTCATTAGTCCCGTATGTGTAATGCATGTTTTTCATCGGGAGGTGGCGGTGATCTTCCCCCTCTGGATGGCGAGATCCGCCGCCGACCTACCGTCGACTAGCGGGATTTCCGCCACCACATATCTCTCACCAGCGGGGCACCGCCACAGTCGGGACAAGCTCTAAGCCCCCGACCAGTCTCCCAATGTGTGGTAGTGTAGTGCATGTTAGTGTGTGTGTAGGGGGAGGATAGAACAAGGAATGGGAAGGAAAGATCGCACGCGATGCGAGGCTCGTTTGTTAGAGTACTACTTCGGCTGGTGTTGATCGGAAAAACGACGAAAAACTACCGATCAGAGCAGCCGGTCGCTAGAATTCTTCTCCAGACAACGACTGAATTCGATCTAGCTGACAAGCTAGTGTCGAAAATCCCTGCCGCTGTCGGGACTCGAACTTAAGCCCTCCCGGTCAGAGGCACTGTAGTGATATCTGTAGATACACTGAGCCACCTCTCCCGGTCACACTCATTGGGGGGACAGATGTGGTGTTTTATCCGCCGAGGTTTGCCACGTCTTGTGCCAACCGGAACATCTTTAACTTAGAAACGTAACTAGGGGAAGGTCGTGTGATATCGGACAGCGGGTGGTATCGGACAAAAGTAGTTAGGGAACTGGGCACTGGTGGTAGCCCGTGCTGCACTGTCAGTGTGTTCCTGGACACGAATTAGCTTTGCATACGCCGTATGAGGTGAGTACATCGATCAGTTTGGTTATAGCGACACGCATTACGTTTTTTTCATGCTGACCGGTGTACGAAGATAACTTTGGAGCTATGAAACTTTTCTTAGGATAAGTTTAAATACATTCTACTGTGACTAGTTTGTTTACTTAGGTGTATTTGTTACGTTACAGCAGTACAACGTTGTTTGTACAATTTATATCTGTGTTGAGTTCTTCTGAAGGATGACGGTCGTTCTGGTGGTATCGGACAAAGTAGAATCGGATGGTACCGGACAGTTACTTCTTCGCCTTTTCTTCACTTTTCTATATTTCCTGCATGTAGGTTGTTAGGAGGTAATATTAGAATATTAATATGGCTTTTGTCCGTGTTTCAGGAAACTATAGGTAAAATTCGCGGGAAATGGGAAGAAATAATAGGAAGATAGTCATTATGAACGTCATTTCAAAAGAAAAACCTGTCAATAATGATAGTTGTGAAGCTATAAATTGAACATAATGGTTGAGTTTTTGTTTTTTAATTCAAGAACTGTTATTTTTGCTTGTAACCAAATACTAATTTTTTTTGTATTAATCAATTAAATATTTGTCTCAATAGTGAGCGTATCTTTGACGAATTGCTGTAAAAAAACTTCATTAAAATTATTTTACCATTATTTACTTAGTTGTCCGATACCACCCTCCACTCTTCAGACGGGTAAATTGTCAACGATTTTTACTATTCCCAAATAATCATATTATTTTACTTTCAAATCAAACGGCTTTGATAGAGTGTGTGAGTAAGAGATTGAAGTTTCATATTCTGTATTTTAAGAATAATTTTAACTAACCTTAATTAAGAAATCATATTTAAAGCTAAGGTGGCCGATACCACACGACCTTCCCCTACACCTGTTACAGAATAATGTGGTTCAACGTTCAGGCTCTTGTCAACCACGAATCCGCATCCCTGAAGAAAACGAGGAGCCGAAGATTTTTATTCGTAAGTTTTTCCTCATAATTGTAGTTAGAGAGGCTTACTTGGAGAGGAAAATTATATTGTTAATACTGCCAGGTACTCCGAACGTCTGAATTCAGCTGATTCGTCCCTTCAGATGATTTTGCAATAGACAAGATCGCAAAACATACAATGGGCTCAGGTCATCTTTAGTTCTCTAGACTTCCATCCCGATCAGTATCCGCTTCTTATTCTGTTATTCCCTTCCAGTTTCCCTCCATCAAATAAGAAATGCGGAGACGGGGCCTTGTTTTGTTTCTGAACATAGATGTAGGTTACCAGCGCACGTTTTATTGAGATCCGTGGGGTGTTGGAAAATTTAATTATTTTATCTACAGTGCCATAAAAATCGTGCTCACGATAGGGAGTCGATTCCTCCGCGTGGGGCACGGTAAGAGATTTAATTAAACGATGGTTCATTTGCCGATGCAAATAGTTTCTATTATACTAGAGCGAATATTTCTTGACAACAAATTTTGACAAAAGTGCTCTTTGCTACATTTATTCAGAATTTATTATAAAATAGGAAGAGAGCGGGAATAGGGTTTCCGGAGTTCAAGAAAACGTGGAAAATTCTCCCTTATATGCCACATGGGTTCTTAACTGTTTTTGACGTTAAATAATAAGTTAATAAATCAATCTCTACTAGGACTTGTGCAATTGCGGCGTGCAGTGGACGCCCACCCACTCCTTCCCAACAGGGCACAGGGAATCCCGTTTCGGACGCGAACGGAAATATATCGCTGGACAATGATCTCAATATGCTATTCTGAGAAGGCCGAGTTTGGCGTGCTGCTTCTTTACAAGGTGCGCGTTCTTTGAGGACGGAGCGTTGGTCGTAAAATTTTATGGTTGAGCATCAGAAGTGCAGCCGACTCTCCGGGATGTACCGGGGAGGGGGCAACCGGCAGAAAGTACTCTACAGTCTGAGCCATTCATACAACCTACCAGATGCTTCTAAGGGGATATATGTTTTTTTACTTTTATTGGCGTTGTCTTGGCTACGTGGCATCCTTTCTGCATAAAAACAGAGTACCGCGATTAAGGGAGAAATTCTGTGAACTTGAGGAAAGTGTGGCTTGGAAATATGATAGGTAGATGACCGGTTTATGATGAAATATTGACCAATCTACAAGTGTGCATTAAATATAACAAATTCATCCATGTACTCGATAACTTTATGGCATTCATTTGGTGTAATCAAGGGTAAAAACGAAAGTGGATATCATACTCACATTTCATTTTCGTGTGAAGATTACGTTCAATTGATTATTTTAGCCGTCAGTTGGGATACTTTAATTCTGATGATACTTTCGTTTTAAATATGAAGCAAATAAACGTGTAATTTTGCAGTTCTGGGCATTACCCATTGACACAAGACTATAAATATATTTTTTCCAACGGGGGGCTTAGAAATGGGCGTCACAGAGATACAAGCAAGAAATCAAAATATTCCACGGTTTTATGAGAGCTAAAATTGAACCTCACAGAATTGAAGACAGGAATCATTAGATATGTGAAGCATTAGAAGTACTTCTTGCTATTTATTGAGAAAATATGACTTCATTCAAATATTTTCAGAGTTTTCTATTGTACAAGAAGCAATGCCATTATCAGCGAATATATTTACTTCCAGCGAACAGCTGGAAGTAAATATAAATATATAGAAGTACGTATAAATATATATAAGTAAATATAAATATAAATAAGTAAATAACATTGCTACTAGCACGAAGATTTGTAAAAAGTATGATTAAATAACAATATGGTAATAAATAACAAGTAGTCATTTTGGCAATTAATACCTTTCAAAATTCCAGTCTTGAATTATAAGACAGAACAACTTGCAAGAAAATGTGGAAATATATTGTAACTGGGCTTCGAGCAAAAATAGGGACCTAGCTTGGGAGTCAGCGGCGCGCGACTACACTGCGGATTTTCTAACTTTGCCCCTCGAGGCCCGTCTTCACGATGAAATATGTCAAGATATTTTGCGACGTTCTCAGACGTGCCGCCAGATATCGCATGATCGCGATCGTATCATGCAGTGCTTTGCGATCATGCGACTTCTAGTAACATGACGGAGAAATACGCGAGATGCCGTGTGATATTCCATCGTGGCCATAGGGGCTTGAGGGGTAGAGTTAGAAAAATCGCACTTTACTGCCTAGTGCCGCCTCGTCCTCGGCGTGCCAGTTACGTTGCAGTCAGGCCTGAATGAAAGGCCCATTCACAATGCAAACGTAAACGTAAGCATAACGCATAGACATACACTTTAACATAAGGGAGAGACTGAAGCATTCACAATGTCCAACAACCGCAAGCAAAATAAGATTTCTATTGTTGAGTTTTTATAGGTTGGATGTGAGAATCGATATTATATATTAAAAAAGATCGTTCGCAACAAAACAATGCAGAAAACCGCCGAAAATCAACCACGCAATCTAGAAAACCAGTCTTTTGTTTCATCTATTGACTTCGATCCGATTTCGATACTCGATTTTGAGTTAACGTACTGTGATTGGTTCATTTCTTATTCCTTACGTAAGCATAAGCACAGCAACTTGAAGCTTGCAAGCTATAGAGTTAACGTCTTACGTGTCATGCTTATGCGAAGGCATTGCGAATGAGTTCGCTTATTTCGAACAGATATTTTAACTACATTTTATATTGAAAAAATATTTTAATCTATTTTCAGTTCTAAACGATATAGATAGTATTCCTATCAATTTCCATTACCTATGGTACAGATTTCATACTGAGGCACGCCCTCGAACTTTTAATCAAATATGGGCCTTTATGACCCCATCAGTTTAAATACCTCTAAATAGAAATAAATAAATAATAAATAAATATTATCAGCAGCTCAATAGTTTGGTGATGCTTTGGGCGCGTGAAGCTATTAACCCGGCCGTGCCGGGCGCTCTGCCGGCCGCGAAGAGCGCGCCCGCGAGCCTTGTGTGCGCCTGGGCAGCTCGGGTGCCCGCGTGCAGGCGGGACCTTATCTCCGGCCGGCCGCCCATAAAAAGGCGAGGGCTGGCGCGGCGCGCGGCCTCTTGACTCACTTGCAGGCACTTGCGTATTTGGCCGCGGACGCACGCACGCATGCACATGCGCGCGCGCTCCCGCTCCCGCTCGCGCTTGCGCCAACCGCCGCAGCAGCCGCGAACAGATCCCCTTTGAGTGCGCGACAGCCTGCGCGCAGCGCCGCTGCCCTGCCACGAGAAACAACGCTTGTCCCGGCGGGCAGTGGGCCTCGACGGGATGCTTTCGGGTGCGAGCTCACCGGCGAGGGTGGCTCAGGGCATCTACTCATGTCTCTGCAATGCCTCTGACCGGGAAGCCCTAGGGTTCAAGTCCGAAAGGACGGCAGGATTTTCGACACTAGCTACATAGCTAGGTCGAGTTCAGCTGCTGTCTGGGGGAGAATACTAGCGGCCGGCTGCTCTGAACGGTACTTTTCCGTGGTTTATCACATCAACGCCAGGTGAATGTCGGAGGAGTGCCCTAACAAACGCGGCCTCCCGCGATAAAACATGGACCACACTTACGGGACTAAGTACCTTAGCTCTTGACGCGTCCGGAATCACTATTTACTCGTAATCGATCAAAAGAGTAGCAAGCGGATAGGGCTAAATTAGTCTATAAAGTGGTGGTATGTACACTTTCTCTACTTAACCATCTCTACTTGCAAAGCGAATAGTCGCACACGCAGGAAACCTCATGTGAAAATCGTCAAGGGTATGGGCAAGGCAAATGATAAATAATCAATTCCATTGAGGTAGTCTGAATGTGTTGCTACATCATACATTGTTTATGGTTTACGTGGACGTCTAACTATAAAATGTGCTCGATATGGCACGCACCAGTGCTCAAGATAGTGCGAAAGAGTAATATAACTTGCTTCACAGCTGAACGCATCTTTAACCGTATTGTTGATACTTGGCTTGATGTGCTTCTCTGCAGATTGGCTCATGTCCTTATCTTTTCAGTAACCCCACGCTAATGGAAGCTGTAACAGTTGATGCATGGTAATGTCGTGACTCATAATCTAGGTAATAATCCTTCCGAGGTTAATACCTTTATACAATTTCCAATCTAGAGAGTTTTCTTTACGAACAGTTTCATAACCACCCGGTATAATTATTTACTCATTATTTTTCGTCAAACAGTAAAATATATGTGTGACGTAGAGGGAGGGAAGCAACATTCAATATCCAGAAGCAAAGCAATGGACCATCCAATTTGCTTAATGGATCAGGGGAAACTGGAAGAAAAAACATTATCAAGATATGGGTCATTGATCCAGAAACTGATTACAAAACATGCTACAGGGATATTCAACGCTCTAGATGTATTCATAAATTCTGAATGAAATAATTATTATTAATCTTCCTTTAACAGTGGATTTCACGCACTTGGTCGTCCTCCATGGTAGAACGTACGACGCCGTTGCAACGGGTTACTGTGGAGAATAGATCTGCTTTGAGCACGGAACAAGCAAGGAGCTTTAACGGCGCTCCTCTGCAACACATGCCGATGCAATTGCTCCGAGCAATCAGTAGAACCCGGGCGCTGGCAGGCTCTGTAAACTGTGTAACTTAAGTCCATTACATGCACAGACATTTTCCTTGGTTTAAGCTCGTCCACCCTATCTAAATATTGATTCAGGCTATTCTGAACGCTGACACAAATAATTTAGGCATTTTCACCCTAGTAATCCAAACGGGAATTAATTCGTCTCCTATATTCAAAGAACGAAACAATATATTTCCAGTTTGTCTCATAATATTGTTTTTAACTTTTCTTTTAGTACTTAGTACTGCTAACTATTCACTTTATCACGTTGATATCATCAATGTTAAGTGAATTTATGAATATTCACAGTATGGTATACCAAATTACTCTCATGTGTTGTAAATAATATATTCCTAGAGTCTATTTCGCGAGTGATGACGGTGGTAATAGTAATGATAACTGTCCCCGGTTCTGCATATCCAATTTTGAACTTGAATGGTTCTTCACTTTGATTTTCAGGAGATTCCCATATCACTCTTTCTTCCTCTAGGGAATCGTCAATATACACTTATGAAATTCAAATTTTGTTCCTCATTGCCTGCACAACCGCAGGCAGTTTCTTTATTCAAACATCTCGTTTAGACGGATGCGTAACATCCATTGAGTACTCAAATGATGGTTCCAGCTTCTAGAATGCATTTCAACAGAAATTGCTGATTACACAGGGGGATTCACATACATGAATAAACTTCTGAATTGAAGGAAGAGTTCAGCATTGGAATTCACTTAAAATGTCAAATTGATGCTCATAAATGGACCTCAGCAAGAGTTTTAAATTACCATAATTTGAAGGCAGATTAATTCAGCCACTGGCCGACAATGCACGTAAGCGGCGACTAGCTACTCCATCGACCTTGGCAAGTCTAAACTGGAGCACGAGCGAGGAGGAATTGCGAACCGGGGCCTCGGAGGTTATCGGTTAAGAAAGTCACCCGTCTCCAGACAAATCACTGCAAGTGCTGGTAGGTGACGCATCGAGTTCAACTTTCAGAAGTGGCCGTGTCCTTCTGGCTCAAACTGAATGACGATAACTTTATGTGTGCGATAACATCGTTTGCTGTGTCAATCAAAATGCAGATGCGCAATTACAAAAAGCGGTACGTAACACGTTGATTAAACAAGTATACATTGCAGTATCATGCGCATTGTATGGATAATACTTCACAGAATACACGAGAAACATTACGTTATGAAAATATGTTGAATTATTTTAATTATGTGAATAAAGTAGGTCAATTTTAAAATTCTAAGCAAATTAATGACAATAACATTAGTTTTCCACGAAATACATTGTTCATTTCTTATAAGAAGCAAATAATTCCAGCTGACAATGTTGTGCTGCTTGCGCCTGATATTTTACATCGAAATAAAATATTGCAAATCCATCAATTTACTTAAAAATAAATTTATTGTGGTGTAGTTTATTCTTCACCTATTGGCATACGAAGTAACGTAGCTGAACTGCTTAAAGATAAAAAGCTGTCTTTATGACGTGCAATTTCACCTCGTTTGCTCTTTTATGTACTCGCATGCATATTTGCCATCATTCTGTTGGTTGACATGGTAGTTACGTATGTCTGAAACGACACATGGGACAACCGGTTATTCAAGATGGCGACGGCACAGTGCCAGTATTGAAGGTAGTATGACAAGACGAAAGCATTTTGACGGAATTGTACATGAAGGTTTTTAACTGCAGTTAAGAAAGACAAGAATTTTAAAATTTTACTTATGTAGCTACATAGTTCATTATTTAATTTAGAAATAATTTTACTATTTCTTTCTTTTCTTAATTTCATAACTTACGTAGAATTGTGAGCTAATCACGCTTTTCCGTCAATATATGAAAGACAACACAACGTTCAGATGAGAGGCTCTAAAGTTGCAGAAGCCAGTAATGTTATATTTCAATGATTCATTTTAGAAGGATAGCTTGTGGTCATATCGCTATTCGATATGTCGTAGGTTCGTATGTAGTTAGAATGGCGACGAACTAGACATGTAACTGATGGATAGTATACATGGAAGGAGAAGTTCAAGATATGGCGAATCTGTTAAGGAATGTGTGGAACGGGAGACAGTGAGCGAAGAAGGAATGGAATATTAAGACCAAGGTTATGGAAGTTAGTAAATAGCGTTACGCTATTTGGTGTAATCAAGGAGAAAAATATAAGTATGTAAACATAAATGTGCATGCGTACTTACAATAGGAAGAGACTTAACATTTAAATTATTCCAAATATATACGAAAATTCTCACAGAAAATACTGAAAAATACAAACTTTTTCCCGATTACAAATATCTCTAAATACAAATAAGGATAAAACACCAATTTCTAACACTCACTCTTATGAAAACATAAATGAAATTATTTTCATTTATTTTAAAATAATTAAAGAAAATTTAGAAAATATTTAAAACCTTGTATAAATCATGATTTGAATTAAGCACGATAGCACGATATACATCGTGTCTCTTTCCCAATTAGCATTTTTTGCTCGTCATATTACTTCCACTTTTACTTTCTCGCCGTACTTCGTACTTACGTAAAGTATTGTATGAGAAAATATTATTATGATGCAGAAAAAATCGGTGATAATTCGACAATCTCGTATTGTGCGACTGTGATATCCAAAAATGGATAAACTATGTTCATATGTATTAAATTACTTTTTCTAACACGTTGTCAGAATCCACGTGTTGTGGGTCCTTGATATAAAAAAAATTAGTTGCTAGCAAAATGAATGTCCATCCATTCATCCGTCTATGACCGTAAACCATTCATTCGATTTTCTTCAAAATTGATATTTCCCAATCAATCTGGCTGAACTTAAGGCTCTAAGAGTTTGAAACAGATATTTTGATTTTTGGCGGTATTTTATATAAAGCCTTCACATCTGCAATTTTTAAAGTAAATACATCAAATTTTCTCTTTAATTTTTTCGTTGAATAGAGCAAAGAACGCTTAAAAATGGTACAGGTATCATTTTCGTTGAATTTCGTTGAAAATTGCAAAAGTTCAAATTTTTTCGGTGTTTTCCTACAACTGTAATATTGAAGATGGAGATTATTTCCTTTAGTAAAATCTCTTGTTCTTGAAATAAGGTCATGGACAATTTTTCAAAAAGTCGGGTAGTTTTGGTGTAAATTCGAGAATTTTTCGAAGAATTCGAGTAGTTTTCGTGTAAATCTGTGTGAAATAGAGGCAATTTAAAAATTGCCCATAATTTAAGACAAGTAGTTTTTCAAAAATTGCTGTAAAATTTTTCTTTAAATTTCTTCTTCGTATTCAGCAAAGGACGGTAAAAAATGGCGCGGTTCCACTTTCAGCGAACCCCAATTTTCGAAAAAAATCAAAACTAACATTCTGAAAGTATAATATTGATGAGATTTGTTTCCCCGATTTGAAATCAGTTCTAAAAAAAGTAAACCTTTAAATACACTCAAGATTTTTGAAAAACTAATATTTTTTCTTGAAGTTAATGATTTTTTAAATTCAAAAACGCCCCCACATTTTTCTTTACTTTTTCCTTTCATAAAGTAAAGGACGCTTAAGAAACGACGCTAAAATTGCAAAATCTCAGAAATTATGCGAGGAAGTATGTGTGGTTCTATCATTAATTTTTTCGGTGATGTAAGTGGCCATCACAGTGAGTGTAATCCACAATTCTCTCGTTCTATTTTTTCTTCTGCCTCTTATTATTATTGTTAACATCTCTGAACAGTCAAAACATACTTTTTAACAATCACTTTATGCTTATGTTGCCTTGGGGTCGCAATGATTGTTGAAAGACACGAAATTTGAAAAATGTCGTTGAAGCGTCATGAAAAGTAACCCTAAAAATCAAAATAATGGTTTCAAGTTCGTAGGGACTTCAGCTCGGCCAAATCCATCAAGAAATATAAATTCCTCTTCTAGTCTAATCGATATTTACTATTTTTCCATCACTAAATCCAGTTTACGCCACAAAACTGGACATGACATCGATTTCTTCCTTTAAACAAATTTCTTTTCCCTGGATGAGTGATCAAGTTTCCGCAATGCTCTGACAGCTCGATTCGGTGATTTCACCCAATCAATTCCAGGCGGATGCCGGAGAAGTACATTAAACCAGGGGTACTCAAATGCAGCATTTGTAGTCAACTTGCCCGAGACGGTCCACTGCAGTGACCGGCAGTGACACCTTTACCTAGCCGATGTCATCCCCTCCCCTCCTCCGCGCCCTCTCTGAACGGACTCGAGAAGCCACCGAGCACGCCGATGGCTCGCAAACGCCCTGGCCAGGCCACGCCAAGTGGGCCGGCGCCGTCTTCAACAGCCCTGCCTTGAACTCTGTTAACGGATTGAGGGTGATCCTTCCTTCTCAAGTTAGAACTCTACATTAAAAATTAATTTAATTTACAGAGCAGACGGATGTTAAAGTAAAATATTCACGAATCCTTTTCTTAATACTAATACAATCTTAATTGGTATACAGTTATGTTCATCTTATATAAAAAATGTAAATATAATGTTCATAGAATATAGAATTTCGAAAAAAAATATTTACTTTAAGTATGGAATTAATAAATATTGCTTTTGAAAGAAATATCGTTAGAAATGTAGATAACGAGAGACAAGTGCGACATTATAGCATTATTAAATACTAAGAAATGTGGTTCCCAAAATCGGGTAAATTTAAGATCTACGCCTTAAAATTTCACCATTTAGCGAGCCATCTGCACAACATTATGGAAATATGGACAGGAACACGAACTATTGAGATCTTTTCTTTTCATACGGCATGAATTTGCTTCTGGACGTAAATATTCCTTCACTATGCGCACGTTTTGTTGAGAACTCCTTTTACTTTTAGTGGTAGGAGTAGAGCTGAGGGTGCGTTACTATTTTGTTAGCAATGCAGGAAAATCGCATCTGCATTTCGTTTACCGTTGCTAGTATGTTTTCTATAACTCGGGAAAGAAATATTCATTTTTTTCAAATGTTGCTAATCTCACGCTTTTTTAAATTTTATTATTATATCTTATTTATATTTTATTCATCTTCCAACTATCGTATTTATAGTTAAAATGTTAGGAAGAGATTGGGAAGTTTTCCCTGTTTTTCGACCAAATTAATCGAATTCCTTAGCAACGGACCATTTTTTAATATAATAATTTTGCCCGCTTTCGGCGTCCTTCAAATCAGCGTGCGGCGCCAGAGTCGCGAGCATGGCGCCGCGCGGGCGCGCCCGAGCGACGCCACCGCCGCCGTCGCCGCCGTCGCCGTCGCCGCCGCCGCCGCCGCCGCCGTCGCCTTCGGTCAAGGAAAGCGGCCAGGGCGCAGCGGACCTCGCACCTCGCGCCTGCGTTGAACTTTGGTCGTCACCTCATAAATTATGCACCGAAGGTGAAATGTGAACGTGAAGTGTCACCGCGCACAGCCGCCGCCATTGTGAAACCTTTGGCCCCTCCCGTACCTTTCACGCTCTTCGATACCACTAGCGTCGGTGGGGGAGGGCAGTTCCTGGCCGCACTCGACGTATTTTCTAAGGTTCGAAACCAGGTCGCATTTTAATGGAAATTCTTGAGAGCATAAAGAGCTCACGAAAGGTCCAAAAATGAGTAATCAAGAATTTCCGAACTTTTAATTTCATATTAATTATTTTTAGGTTTGTTATTTACCGATCGTCAGCCTCGGAAACGGAGACGTTGGGAGCAGCATTCTAGTTCGCGGAGTCCGAAAGCTGCGCCTTTGAGACCAGTGTAATGCATGGTTGATTTCTGCACGTGCTTGGGTTGTGATTGGTTTTCTCCTATTACCACGTATTTCATCTGCCCATCTTGCCACTCATTTTTAATTAATCAGTCGGAATCATTTATCCTTGAAAACTACCGTATTATTCTCAACTTAATAAATAGTGAAAGGTAAATTATACGTATTAATAAATTGTATATTCTGTTTCTACTCCAATTGCTTTTACCTATTTTGTTAATGTTTTGTGTCATTATGACCTGTAGTGATTTAGTTTTTTTGTTTTTATTTAGTTTCCACTTCGAGATATGACATATTAGGTCACGAACCGTCATATGTTGTAATGTGACGACTTAATACAATTTCCTTTTTGGAAAAACCTTTTTTTATAGTAAAAAATGAAGGACACTTCTCATCAAAAGTATAACATAATCATTGCTATTGGGAACATTCCTGGTAATTTTAAACGTAGTTTCCATTGATGCAATCAAAGTTGTCAAAAATAAACCGGCGTTGCGTTAAAAAATTAAAAACTACCAACTGGGGCCAATCAGCATCTGTCTTCTTTATACGAAAGGAAACCTTTTGATCGAAATTCTTAGATATTTCCTTCCGTTTAGGGTGAATAGTGTTATTCCAAATTTTCAGATGCCTGTCGGAGACTTTCCAGATCAAGGGGGGTATGCCATATGATAAAAGAAATCAACCCGTCACTCGGCCTTACCGAAGACAGTGGAAACAGGATTGGGAATGGAAGATCGCGCGCGGAAGTCCGCCCTTAGGTCGTCATCAGCCTGAAATTGACTATACAAAAGGAGGGAAGCGGCCGATGATAGCAGCCGTTGACTAGAGGTCATCAGTTAAGACGGTGTTTAAAAAGGAATATGGAGCCGGTTGGTTGAGTGATGTGGATTGTTAAATTTTGTTTCACAGGCAAGTCCCGCGGTGGAACAAAATAAAATTTCGGAAATGTCTGCCAACCATCTTAAAAAATTCTTGAATGGAACCTCATTTATCGATGAAATAGCGTCGTGTGTCCTCACAATAATTGCGTGATCTTGTTCGATATCACGAGTATATCGGTAATCAATCGACCACCGATTCATTCATGCACGACGGGGCTCCGTGAGTATCACATTGACTGCCCCGCCCACCATCCGTGCGTGGTGTCAGTGGTCGTGGCTGCCCTCGCCGCCGCCGCCGCCGCCGCCGCCGCCGCCGCCGCCGCCGCCGCCGCCGCCGCCGCCGCCGCCGCCGCCGCCCCCGCTGCCGCCGTCGAGCCTTATGCGGTACGTGGGTCGGCGAGGAAAAGATTGCCCTACTTTTCACGCGATTCTCGGCAGTGTGGCCCTGCGCGCGAATAATTTGTCTCACCTCCCAACCTTCCCCGTCCACTTCTGTCCCCGAACCCCACACCCCGTGCCCCTCGCCCCTCCTCCCCCGTCCCCCTGACCGAGCAGAAAGACAGGTTGTTGGTCGGTGTCACCGGCGATTATCCTGTCTCGCGCTGTCTTGGCGGGAGATGGACGTGTGCTCGGCCTTCAGGCCGCGCCGCCGAAGCCGACATCGGCGCAAGGGCGCCATCACAAAATATTTAGGGGGGAGTACTCTTAATAAATAAAGCGAAGCATTTTTTAAATAGTGGTTTTGTTGTGCTCCCTTAATTTATACATTACTTTGAATGTGTAATATAACAAAGTTTGAACAGTTTGAAAATAAAACATATGAATTATATTTTAATAATATAAATTCTTGATTAATTTTTTCAAGTATAAATAGTTGAAATTTTAACGCGATGCCAAATTTAAAAATGAAAAACACATTAAAATGAAAATATTAAAATTCAAAAACACATTAATTGTAAAAGGCATTTTAAAAACTCCACAAATAATACATCATTTTAAGCGTATTGATGTTTTTTTCTTTTTTCTCTTTTCTTTTTTCTTTTTTTTTTCATTTACAAAAGCAAGGCACAAGTCACCTCCTGTCGGAGGCGCCCGTGCGCCGCTGCGGCGTCGCTCCCTCCGCCGCTGCTCGGCCCGCGCCGACTTCCAGCGCCGTCCGCCATTTTCTTTGGCCCGGTCGCTAGGAAGTGCTCAGTGGCGCGGTCACTTTCCTATGCACTGTGGCGCGCAGCACAATTCACACAGCGCTCTTTTCTATTTGATCGACTTGTTATGCCATACAATTGTGTTGATTCCTTTACTTTAATTGATTTAGAGAACTGGACATCCCAAAGCGGCTGAGATTTACTCTAGATTGTATAATTTTTATGTTAAGAAAGGAAAATACTGGATTAGAAATTTGTTTTAAAAAGTTGAATATTGAATAACATTATGGGTTGTTATTTGCTAAAAATTGTGAAGATTCCGGCGGTCTAAATTAATATTTATGTAATAGAGAACGAATAGGTCGTGTGTTTCTCAAACTTCTACCAAGCAAGGTGGAAGTTTGAAAGGCAAGTTAGATTTGTTATTGAAAAGGAAAACCTGTTTGGCAATATTTGTGTATAGGAGTTCAGTGGATCTCCGTTGAGCTATTTACATATTTCAGAGTGAACAGATTTATTTTTTCTTAAAAAAATATTTTAGATAATTTGTATTTTTTTTATATTTTCGTGTAACATATGTAATTCACTTAATATTCGACCTAATGTTTCAAACATTAGAATATTGGATAAATTAAAACGATAATGAGTACTTGTTGAAGAAATACTGTAAGAAGACCTCCTCACAATCACAGGTCAAAGCTGTGGCATTGTATAATATTCATTACGGCAAGAATTGTTAAATCCTTGAAGTAAACGATAAAAGAACATTGGAACAAATACCTGAGCAACCATCCAAACATTCCCAATGATAAATTAATATACAACAATATGTCCCATTTTTTAGACTTCTACATCACATCAGGATAACCAAAATCTCTTTCATATTCGAAATTTTATTTACATAAAATTCTGCCGTTACACTCATTTTTATGAAAGATTGCTGAGAGAAAGTCCAATAATCATTTATATTATCTTCCGAATTATTGACTTTACATTATTTGGCGATAATTACGTTTTCGTTGAAATCAAAATTAATTACTTTATGTCCTCCAACTGCCACAATGCTTATCCATAATAAATCTTAAAATTATAAACTGTAAATATTTCTACGTGAATTTTCGTATTTTGTTGAATTCTCAAAAATACTTAAGACATACCAGGTAATAGTTTTTTCTAACCATCTGCATATCCTGCCAAAAACACTACACCAATTGGAAAAAATGACGACACAGCGTCAACAAAAAATGCAGTGAACTAAAAGTTAAGATTATGTTTACAAGACATGGAAGGAATTGAAAGATTTCACGATAATCAGATCACCGTATACTTCTTTATTATTACCAAAGAAAAACGTATGTCAAACCTATATCACTCAAGGAGCATAAAACAGTATAAATCCGAAATCCAGAAAACTAGGGCCATGTGTCGCCGTATTTAGTAAACTAAATACACATTGGCCACTCCGCCAAGATTTCCAGTGGGGATCTGATACAGAAAGACCCTAGCACTCAAACAAGTGAACAGAAGCGAGAGCCTTGTCGGGCGGGTTGCTTCGCAAGCGAGTAGGGGCAGCGCAGGTCGGGCGGTCTGGTCCCACCCATAGCCCCTCCCCGCCGGGTGCTCAGGGTTGCCACATTCCAACGTGTTCTGGAACGCGTTCAAGAATGCCGAGCTCTTGTACTCGGGAGGGCGCTCCCGACAGCTACGGAGGCGCTTGTAGGAGCATTTTGGTACCAAGTATTCTAATGTCACCCACAGGATTTAAGAGATTGCGATGTCTTCCCTTCTCTTTACAATGCGTTTTGGGCAGCACAATAGCGGCGCATCTAACTCTCACTAAAGTGAAGATATTTGGCGTTTGAGTTAGGAGCTCAGAAGAAAAAAGTCATCTTCAGAAAGAGAGCTGGATTCGAAGAAATGTTGCGAATTATACCGGATTACTAATGCCCATCAAATTTACAGAGGGGGAAGCAATATTATTGGCGGAAAGACTTAAAGAGGTATGGATACACAACCAGCTTTGTGCGTTTAGTCTCAACGAACGACTTGAACGATGATATTTTGGCAATATATCGAAGTTAAAAATGACATTCATAAGTAAAGAAATATTTTTAAAGTCTTAAAATGTCCCATTCTCCAACAAACGGATTGGATACGTCTCTCCGGCTGTCTACGTCTAACGGCTGTTTCTGAAACGCCAGCTGCGAAGGGCGGCTCCAAGATCGTCGTGCTTCGTATGACAGTAATTCACAATTTCCGCCAATTCACGGTAAGCTATGACATGGTTGAATGCCAACGACAACGGCCGCACACTTAATATGCTAAGTGCACCTCAGGAAGAATTCATAATGTTCGGACACACTTTTCGTGAGCGTTCTCTAGCAGTAAGACTACGTATAAGCTGGACGAATATTTTTAATGTTCTGGGTCTCATTTGGTACGAAATAATATTAAAGATATCAACACCTCGAAGTTTGAACTTAGAGATCATAGAAGCGATGACACAATATAACGATGCTGTCCTAGTAGGATTACTGAAGGTTACCCAGAGGATTCGATCAGTTAATATTCTATAAACATATCAATTATTCTTACGTTATTTATGAATTCAGAATGATATGGGAAAAGTAATCTACACACTGTAAGCAACACACTCCTCGCGACTGGTTTCCCCGCTCTCTAGAAGTTCAACAGATATTCAGCTGGAGCAGGTGATTGCGCATAGACATTGAAGATAAAGTCACCAACAAATCTGTAACCTAAAAAAATAAAGAGCCGACGGATTTTGCTTCTGGTAGATTTATCCGCGATGTTATGTCTCCAGATGCATGTGTTTTGGCCGGATGAATAAAACGGTACGAGAAAATTAATTGATTTTTTGCGAGCGTGTTAACTGCTAAGGTAATTAATTTGGCAAGTGTAATGCATGTTTTTGTCGTGGAAGATGGCGATGATCCATCGTTGGGGGGCGAGATCTGGCGCCGACCTACATTTCGGCTTGAAGGATTTTCCCCAGCCAGAACCTCCCACCAGCGGGGACTCGCCCCATCCGGAACAAGCTCTAAGCTCCAGACTGCTCTCCCGACTTGTGTGGTAGTGTAGTACATGTGTGTGTGTAGGTCTAGGGTGATAAGACAAGGAAGAAGAAAGAAAGATCGCGTACGGTCCGTGGCCAATTTATTAGAGTACTGCTCTGGCATTCGCCTAGTGTTCACTGGAAAAAACACGGGAAAAAAATAGGGATCAGAGTAGCTGGCCACCAGAATTCTCCTCCAGACAGCGGCTGAATTCGATTCAGCTATCTAGCTATGGTCCGATTAAAATAAGTTGGTGACTGACAGTTGCGCTTTTGAAGCTGTTGCTTCATACAATATGAGTGTAATATTTGGCTACTTTTATACTTATTTATTTCAAATGTTTATTTCCGTGTCCCGGGAACACGTGCTCAATGGTAAGCAACCAGTGAACGTCACTCCTTTCTACTCGCAACTGCCAATCACCAACTTATTTTAATCGAACTATAGTGTCGAAAATCCTGCAACCGGCGGGACTCGAACCCAAGAACCTCCCGGTCAGGGGGCACTGCAGTGACATAAATCTATGCCCTCAGCCAGCTAAGCGAGTGGTACGAGTAAAAGTGGCGGGTGTCCCGAACGTGTGTGGGTCCCTTCCCGGGGCGGAGGAGAGGAAGGTGGTGGCGCGGTTTGCTCGTCGTCGCTTGCATCGCGCGTGCCCCGTCGACCGGAACGCCCCCGCCTGCCAGACAAAGCGCTGCCGGCAGGCAACCTGTTCCATTAGCCGCGACCGGCTCGAGATGTTCAACTCTAGGGACAGTCACATGAACGCCTCACGGTGCAAAATCTACAGGAGGTGTGACCCAGTGCAACAACTTTTTATACAATGTTTCTCCGTATAGTATATTACACAAATAATACCTTATTAGAGAAATTCAAATAATAATACTTTATTTTTTGCTTACTATTATAATTACTATTACTATTTGCTTACTATTACTTAATATACATTATCATGTATATTATTTACGTTATATATTTCATATGTTGTATTTATAATAATAATAATTATTATTATAATAATAATAATAGTAATAATAATATTTTCAACTTGTTAACCCTCAATGCTGTTATGCTCATGCATAACGATATTACCATAAACATTCAAAAAACATTGAACCGAGAGGCATTCATGCTTAAAAAACTAACAATATTTGTTCGCTAATTTTTTTAGGTCCATAAACACAACTGCGTCGACATATGTTTTAAATTTCCACTACCAAGATACATTTTTACGAATTATTTTGCACGCTCTTCGCTAAAAAAAGACACAATCCTCCACTATTTCGTTTTGAATTCGCGAAAGACGCACACATGCGCTGATGCTCGTTTTCATTTGCGTGACCTCCGCTCATTTTCTTCTCGCTGCGCTGTCAGACTCAAGCCGAGTGAGAATGATGAGGCAGGAGATCCGGTGCATCACCTCCTCTTAAAGATAACTCACTTCAAGTTAAGCTTCTTTCACACCGCATGCGTGATCACGTCAACAGTTCCCGATGGGAGGAGTATTATTTATCTTGAAGTAGTTGTCATGTGATTCCGTCTACTACCGGTAGGTTTACGTTCAAATGAATAAATTATCATACACCAACACAGCATATGCCGTTTTAAAAACGATCAACGTAACATTTTGATGTCTTCATTTAATAAAAATATCAGAGGATCATATTTGAAATGAGTAACAATATGTTTATTTTGTTTTCTCACATTTTAAAGCACACATGCACACATGTCTAGCCGTCCTGACTTCAACTACACATCCTTAATTCTTACCGTATTGATTTTGTTCGATATTAGCCTGGTTTTCACTCGAATGAAGGTAATGTAAGCATTCTGTAAGCAGAATTCGGGAGGTAATTTTCTGAAGTTTTCATTAAAAAAACTCTTGCGGATTTTAATGTCGTAAATTGAGTTTAGATTGTTATTGTTATCCACTAAAAATTGATTTTGTTGCTGTTTTCGTGTGCTTGTTTATAACAATTATATCTTGCATATTGTTGGGAATTGTGGTGTCTGCACTGATGCTTCTGTCCAAGTAAAATAACCGTATTTTTTCAAAATTGTTGTAGGACAGTAATTGTACGATGATATATTATGAGAATCAAATTTTTACTTTCGCGTTAATCTCCTATTAAAGATTTTACCCATTCTATTGTTTCTAAATGTTTAGGCGATGGGAGTCGACATAGATATGTTGCATGATTTATTGCTGTGCTCCACACCTATATACATAATTCATTATGGAGGCGTCTCTTATTATGTATTGTAAATAATTTCCCGTTACGATACCCAGATTTAAAAGCCTTTTATAAATCCTTCTTTTTCTGGCAAACCTTGAGTCAAGCATCTCTTAGGTGTTTTATCATTTATCATTATTATTGCTTATTTTTGGAGTGATCTAATGTTGCCCCCAAAATAAAACTTTTTACTACAACAAAAAGGACCTAGATTTGTAATGGTTGTAATCCTGTATTTATTCCTCATACATATGCAGTCTTGTGTATGGGATAAACATGCAAGCAGCACTAGAAAATTACCAAAATTACAGTGTTAACTCAAATAGTGAGATCAGTTCATAAATTGTTGGCGGTATTAAAATAATTCGTGTTTCTTTATTTGGGAACTCATTTAAAGAGATCAAGCGAATCGTTGATGTGATCTGAGATCAGAATCTTCAAAATGACGCGCCGAGGTGAAAAACAAGCACTATCAAAGCAGTAGATCGGATTCTTAATTTTTTCAGCAAGAGATTTTACTTCATTATAAGATCGTGAAGTACACCGGCAAGAACTGAATCTTCATAAATATTGCTATTACAGTAAATATTATATTAGTTAGAAAAATTCCTTTCTGTTGAAGTATTTTTGTATAATTTGTTTCAATCGCAAAATTACATACTTCAGCTGATACAAGAGTGCTAGCATGATTTCACGACTTTGTTTTTGCTTAATGACTTGAATAACAAGATATAAATCGTACATTATGCATGCATAGGAAGATGGATTGATCGCTGTCGATGTCTTAATACAATTGAAGAAACTGCAGCAAGGCTTTCATTATTTCAGCTGTCGATGGTCGGGTCTCTAGTGAAATACAAAGATCATTTCAATTAATACATTCGTACCGTTCACTAAAGAAATTCATACATTGCAGAATAAATTGCTAAATAGTCTCACAAGCGCTTATGGGAGGGCCTGAGGGAGACAGCATTATTACTTACCGTATTATCTTTTTGTTATTTTTAAATTGATAATTTCAAAGGCACTGTCAAAAACTACTCTCAAAAACTAGAACATAATTAAATAGGATAATTATAAAACAATATCTAAACACTTAGCAGGGTAATGAGGAAATCACGAAATAAATATTTTTATTTACATCAATACTTGAAGAAATAGATACAAAGGGAAGATAAAATTATTGTGGAAAAAGACTATACATTACACGTAATGAAGACAGGGGTATGAATTTTAGAGAATGTATAATTAAGTAATTTGAGTAATACTATTGGAGAGAGATAATCTGAAACACTGGAACCGTATGTTATGAGCTATCCCAAGCATGCTGCGTTCTGGGAAGTAGTTCTGACTTCTCAGGTATAATTTATTGTCATTTTTGAACAATTACATTAATGCACCTGAAGAAAGTAATTGCAAATTCGTTGATACGTCACCGTCGGCACGCTTGCCAATTTGTAAGCAGGTCTCTTTAATTTTTCGACTCGTCACTAACATTGACAAGTACATGCACTCCGACAACAGAAAGTCCTCGTTTTCTTTCGTAACATTATAATGTCATGAATATAGGACATCATGTTCGGCACACGAACTCCTGAAAGAAAACCACGTACGTCGAAGTTTCTGGAACAAGACTGAAAACATACTCTATACTTTATAGCGTGAACATCACATAGAATTTCTTCATATTCAATATCTTCTATTCCTGAATCGCACTGGCACAGCAAATGGGGCTTCCTTAAAGACGTAATGGTTTAAAAATAAAAGACCAAAGAAACGAGAGGCAGGAGAATCGTGAGGGTCGCGAGAAATCCTACCGCGAACCCTAGTCCACCCCAAATCCTCAAAAGATTGGTCGAGAGTTGAATTCCAGGCCATGGTAGGTTAACGATGTCAACACTACGAAGGTCCAACCCATTATTTATTTAAATATTTATCTGGGTTTGGAGCCTTTCAGTAACATATCTTTGAGGCCCATGAGCGATGAGCTAATGCGTATTTGACGAGGGTTGACGATGGAATGGAATGAAAGGCAAGGGAAACGGAAGCGTCCCGAGGAAACCTACCGCAAACTCGCTTCGTGCACCACAGATTCTCCATGGCCTGGTCGGGGATCGACCCGCCATCCCACCGCTAGTTGGCGTATGAGCAATCCAATACCTCACGAGACCTCTCCCCCCTGGTGCCCCCCGAGACTGAAACCTCCTTGAGGACGTGCGTCGTCGTCTGGCGTCGCGGCGCCGCTCGTCCGCGCGTTCGGCGGCCCGGGCGCGGACCTGGGCTCCGTCGGCGGCGGCAACGGCGGTGGCGGCGGCGGCGGCGGCGGCGGCGGTGGCGCGCGCGAACGTCTCTGCCGCTTTATAAGGAGAGAAAGCGACCAGCTGGCGGTGGCGCCGCGACGCCCGCTGCGCTCAGGCTGCCGGTAGCGGCCTCTTGCTCCGCCGCCACCGCCGCCGCCGCCACCTCCGCCGCCAGCTAACGTGTCGCGCGAAATGCTGGGATTTGCCGGAAAGCACAGCAGTACGCAGACGTATACTTCGGACGCAATCGAAGGCGAACTTTCAAAACTACGCTTCAAAATATTTTTATCACTGAATGAAGTGTGGTAGGAGGTTGGCAAAAATGCGAATTCGCCAGAACGCAGAACTGTCCTGGGAAATGTCTTGATAAAGAATCATTGGCGACGTCTGACCGTGGGCTTTAAAAGTTGGAAAAGGTTGTTTTGACGCTCGCTTTACGAAAGTGTGTAACATGAGTAAATTACACTGACGTACGTCCTGTTTCCATTTTATTGAGAATGCTTCGATAAAATGCAAAGGTGATTTGCGGGACGCCCGATGTTTTGGAAACAAATAAGCATCGCGGGTCTTGAAACGCAGATTAAGTGCACGCAAATTAAAGTTTTTTAAAACGCAGATTAAGTTTGCTTCCAATTCTTGGTTCAGTCAACATTCCTACTAATTGCAAGTGATGGCGAACGTTATATTTTTGTGAATTCACGTTTTGTTTACGTAAAAGTATTTCAAAAAATGTTCTCTAAATGAGATATTTAGTATTCGGGAACGTTCCGTCAGTTGCACTGCAGGAAGGAAAAAAGAAAATTTCTATGCGATAAAGGCCTTAACTTTGTGTGTCCTTTTCTCACGTTGCGGGTAGCATAGCTCAAGTGTGAAAACAGCTTTTCTATACGTGTCTGCAGGAAATGTTCCACTAGTCAAACGTCACAAACTGTTTCTCGTAAAAGAGTTCGTTTTTTCTGGCCAACCTCGAGCCATATTTCATCCATTCAAAAAAGATTTGGAGTGTTTTTTCAAGGTTCTTAAGCGTCGTCTAGGCAGTATTACTTAACTTCCGTCTCTCAGACCAGCCACTCTGACAACTGGGTTGGACGTTAATGAATTCTTAAATCTTCCAAAGACAATAGCAACACCAACTTTATGAGTGTTTTTGACTACCTCTTAAATCGCTATTGCTTTTTTAAGTACTTTCGTACACATGTCAGGAAGTATTAAGTGACGCCGAAATAACATTTCAATACTAACTTAAAAACATATATTGCTCATTTAGATTTGTTTTTCTGTAACAACTTATAGCTTACATGTGACTCTCACAGATGTCTATTAAAATAGTTGTGATTAATGAAATTGATCTCGTATGCGCAAGGACAGAGAAACGAGCAAATTCCAACTTTTCCACCTGTTTTTCAAACAAGTAGAGAATTGCATCTCTGAACTGTCTTGAAATGAAAATAGGTCAAACAAAACATGTAATGAAGAATATTCGGAATAAATACATGAAAATATTAATTCGAGCTTTTAGATACGTCACAATTTATACATATAAAAGTATGCACCGATATTGAAAACGATAAGTAAAATATTTTTTTATCTAGTAAAAGGTGTATTTTCCCGATATTTAAACAAGCTGAATTAGCTTAAGCCCAGCATTGTCGTTGTCTCTGCACTGACCTTGACTGTGAGGTTCGAGGGTTCAAATCACAAACGGTGGCTCCTTGGACCTAGCTATATCACTAAGTCGAATTCGGCCGCTATCTGGCGTTGAAACCTTGTGACCGACTGCTCTTATCGGTAGTTCCACGGTTTCTTCCAACAATATCAGGCGAGTGCCGGAGCAGTACCGTAACAAACGGGCCACAGACAGCACGCGATATTTTCTTCTTGTCCTCTGTCCTGCCCCCTCCCATTACCCCCCCCCCAGATTTACAAGTACTACACTACCACACATGTCCTGAGACCATTCGGGGACTTAGAGCTCATCCCGGCTTAGCAGATGCACATTAAGGGGGAAATCGCAGCATGCCGGCGTGTAGGTCGGCATCGGATCTCACCATCCAATGGGTGAGAAACACCGTCACATCCAAGGATAATACATTCACTTACTAACGAAACGAATGATCATAGAAGTTGTGTTGGGAAACAATCTGATAATCCATCAATCAATCCCTGTATTTAAAACTCTGCAACTTCGCATGTACTTAGTAAATGTCTTGCGAAAAACGAACCGAAATTATCTGATGGCACAAATTTAAGTACGGCGACGTCAGCTCTCATCTGCGACTGGTCAGTTTGTGTTTTTACAATTGCAAGCTCTTTGACCTCGACCCACGCAATTAAGCTTTCCCAAAGTCTTTATAGCAGAGCACGAAACTACGAGCTGTTATTACACTTGTAAAAATGACACTGACGATGACAGATTTCTCAGCTAGAGCCTTGTACAGTTAACTACAGACACTGACAAATGTGAATAATCTAAAAAAAGACCAGTACAAGGAATTCAGGAGTGCATTCAATTGCATTTTTATTGTTTCATCTTGCCACTGTGCCTCTCGGGTGGTTCATGGACAGCGTGCTAGCTTTCTGTGAGCAGGTCCCGCGTTCAATTCGCGGCCGGGGCAAAATGATGATTTAGCTTTCTAATACAAACGTCTCAATTTCTATAGCTGAGTGAAGAAAGAAAAAGTTCAAGCTAGCCACACGGCACCTTTACTCCCAGGAGTGGATAATAAACGAGAACACGGTCCAGGCCTGGGAACAGCGCGAACTCGCTGCCAGAAGTCGGATTAAACCGTCCCTAAAATGCCGATACTATGTACATTGCTACTTCAAGTTTTATACTATAACAATGTTCCTCTTCCTAAAATCACAGACATTTTAATATTTTGACTTTTGAATAATATATTATGTCTTATGCCTTGTTAAACATAATAGACTTATTGTGAAGGCTGCATCACAAATATCTTTGTCTACACTTATAATTACACTATGTATCATAACTAGGGAGCGGATTTATATAATTTTGCATATTTTTGTCCGTTGGTTCAGGGCATAACTAAGTGAATTTTTTTTGACATTTGGTTAGAATTGTATACAACGTAGATTAATATGTTAGTGCATATTTGGCCATTTTTTTCTGTTGGTGCATATTCGTGTAATTATAGGGATATATTTCGTTAAAATAGAGACTTCTCTAAAACATTTCAACTTTTCATGCGACCATTTATTTGTGAGCGCTTATCGATTACAAAGAGCTTATCACAGTTTGTATTTATTTTTCTTTTCTATAGATGATAAAATACTTGTGAAATTTTGGAAATTTCTTGATATCATATTTTTAAAAGAGGCAGAAGAAATGCAGCAAGACAATGTACTGCGCTACGGTGAATATTTACTTTAATTATTTCTCCCGCGAATTAAGACAGATTATATTCTGTTTGCACAACGATATATCTTTTCATTCCAAGTTCGCTTCTCCTGCATTTTATCAAAAAAAGGCTAATGCAGGAAATTAAATATGTTAATTTTAATTGCAAATTAAAGTGGATATTTGAGAACTTTCAGGTCGTAAATGCATATTTGTAAAAGCATATTTGAAGATTTTTTAGGGCATAATATTGCTCTTCCCAATCATAACAAACGTTTGCTCTCTTTATAGATCTATGTTGTTACCGGATTTATGATTTACTGACATATTTCACAATTAGAAAGTGAATGGCCACTTAAAAACTAGTATTACGATATTTCAGAATCAATCATTTTTTGTGAGAAATATAATTAACGCATTCGAAAACGACTCGTGTTTCTGACGTGAATTCAGATTTCCATACATACCTCCTGAAAAGAACTTAAGAACCTACCCCAGCAGATGCCGCTCCGCATCCAACAGTAATAGGCAGCCAGCCTCCGAGGAAGACCTTGAGCTCTTCGATATGCAAATGGGTAGCGCAAATAGCGCGAATGCAAACCGCAGAGGGCAAAAACGCGACCCAAACAGTCGGAAGCTCGGGAGCGGGAAGCTGCTGTGCCGTGCATATGCATGAGAGGCGAGATGCGGGCGATAGCGGCGCGCCGCGGGCCGCGGGCGGCCGGCCGCGGGCCACGCCTACGCTTCTGGGGCGGGCGTCGGAGGCGAAACAAATGACTGCGTCGGCCGCGCGCCGGCCCAGCGGATAGGAACCGGTCGGCCGTTCCCGTGGTTCGGCGGCGGCGGTGGCGGCGGGGCGCCGCGCCTCCCGCCGGGTCGACCGGCCGCCCGGGTGAACCGGGAAATCCCAAGCTCCGCCAGGCGGGCGGACGGACGGACGGACGGACGGACAGCCGGACGGGCGAACGGACGGACAAACACCGCACCAGATGGTTAGGGCTTGGGCGCCTGCCTGCCGGGTCCGGGGTGGAAACCCGGATCCTGGACGGGACGGAGCGAGCCGTCGACGGCGGGGGCGGGACGGGGAGGGGAGGGGAAGCGGGCGGCGGAATTCACAGAGGCGGCATCGACCGACCGACCGGCCGGCCGGCCGCCGCGGCGCCGCCGCTCCTCGCACCTTCGGACTGCATTCCGCGGTGCACTGGAGACGCGCGGGCCGCCGCGGCGCGGCGGGCGCCACGCCGCGCCCGAATCCCGCGCAGTGGCTCCGTGCGCACGAACCCAAGGCGAAAGGACGCGCTTTTGGCAACAAATATTATGTGCGAGACGTACTGGAGAATGAGATTTCTCAGGAAAGTTCAAGTCTGCACCAAATATGATCTCATAAGAAATGAAGATACCCGAAAAGATCAGGGCATTTATATCATAAATGAAGGACTTCGTTTAGTGTTCTGATAACATCGGTGTCGTTCACATAATCCATAGACCGAAAATAGGGGATATTAAAAGCAGTAAGTATTTTAAGAAGTAGGATTATCTTTCTTATAACTTAATTCTCGATGATTGCTTGATTAATGTTTCCGGGGACGTCAACTGCCATGTTCATTAGTCCCGTTAATGCAGTGAGTGTTTTTATACCTGAAGGTGGCAATGTCGTCCCCCTGGATAGTGAAATCCGGAGCAGAGCTACTCGTCGTCTTGCGGGATGATACCCCCTCCAAGTATCTCCCTGAGCGGTGCACCGCCCAACCCAGGACAAGCTCCAAGCAACCGACATGTGTGAGAGTGTAGTGCCATTAAGTACAAGCGTGTGTAGGTATGGGGTGAGAATAGGGCACGAGAGAGAACCGAAAAATAGTGCGCGGTCCGACGTTGGGTTTTACAGTACTGCTTGAGCATTCGCCTGGTACTGATCGGAGAAACCACGGAAAACTGCCAATCAGACCAGCCGACCGCTAGAATTCTTTTCTGAATTCTGGCTGAATTCTCTTCAGTCGTTGTCTGAACAGTGGCTGAATTTGACCTAGGTAACCAGCTTGTATCGAAAATCTGCCAACGTCGGGTCTCAAACCCCGGTCAGAGTCGTTGCAGGGACATCGGCAAAGCTGTCTCAGTCGGTCTCAATTCTTGTTATCAACTGTTCTTCATATCACACTTTTTCGTCACTAACTAAATGTCTTTATCAAAGTGTTAATTAATTTTTCGTGAACTTTGTTCGTCGAACGAAAATTGAATTCCGAATTTCAGCAGCCTCTGTGTCTTAGGAGCTTGGGGTATTGTTAAAAGTACACGAACCCGAAGGCTGTAGGTCCTATTCTCGCCTAGGGTTTATAAATGCTTTCTCCACGTAGCTGTGGGCTGGTTTGCTTCTCAAATTACCACGATCACTTATGAATAACTATTCATCTACAATAAGTATCTGCTAATCATCTTTCATCCACTCATACCTCCCACTATCATTTTCGGTTAGAAAACGAAACAATTCCGTAATTCAGGAAAACAGAAAGACGTGCCAGAAATATTTGTGAATAAATATTATCTGCTGTCAAAGGAATAACTCTTAGAGAAAAGAAATGTTTCTTTGATGAGTTAAGATAATGTTAATGACGTACTCATTAGTTTTCATAGTGGCATGCTCATATATCGGCGTAGGCCAGGGAAGAGGCTTGCTCCTGAACGTTCTTCATAGTCCTAAACATGTAATCCCTGAAGTGGTTTGCCCTGCTTTCCACTGTGTGGAGAATTGTTGCATGATCACGAGAAGCAAATGCAGATGACTAATGAATGATTGTGGATAGGATGATATTAAGACGGGATTCTTGGATCGAATAGAAGTGAAACACGCCACAAACATGCTCAAAACAGCCATGCCTTTCTCTAGACTCTAACATACAGTCATTCACTCCACGTATTTAGATGCTCCGTCAAGACTAACTCCGGCACTCAGGGCATACCGAAAAGCATTTACGAACCATCGTACCAGGCATGTCAATACCGCGGGTAAAGTAATTAGCTCAGTAGAGTTCGCGGGCATTGCGTCCAGAGCAACTGGGGCGAGAATTTAAAGGAAGTGTAAAAATTTTTCCGGAGTGGTGGTATATACTAACTAGATACCTGACCCAAGACAGTCTTTTGAAAAAGTTACTCAACAATTATTGCTCCATATTTAGCTGCATTATTCCCCATTTCCTCCCAAAGACACGATCTATTAAAATGCAATATTACATCAGTCAGATTTCAAATTTTTAATTGTTTGTAAATTAAACATTTTGAATCAAAAATATTTTTATTTTGTAATCGTATTTACTTTAAGAGAGAAATAATTGCAATAACTTCTACGTTCAGGTTAGGAAATTTAATAGACAAAGATTCTTATTTGTTAAAAGTATCTGTCTGTCCGTAAGAGAGAGTTGTTAACTTAGACACTTATTAATTTATTTCTCATTACTTCTTCTAATTAACTGAATGAATTAAAACAACTCAAAACGAAAAATAAAGAAAGAATTCACCTTTCAAACGCATCCGCACATCTTGACAAAAATGTTAATTCGCGGCAAAATTTGAAAGAAAATTAAATGAAATAGAAACAGTAAAGAATATACACACAATTCAAACTTGGTTGTTTGATAGAATAAATTCGGCAAACACATTTTCTTATGCAGTCACTATCCTATGCCTGGCGCTGCTTCATCTTGCTCGTGTATAGCTCTTTCTGGATTTGGAGGGGAAATGAGAGCGGGAGTCAAGGGACGTTGCCCGCGCTTGCAGGAGCGGCGAGCAAGCAGCTCGAGTGGGCGCGGTTTGACGTGCCTGAATTATAGGAACGGCTATTTTGTGTTTTCGACATATCTATCCGCTTCCTTCCCTGCAGCGGCGACGAACAGGCGGCAGAGACGCTTTTCCCCAGAGGCCGTCGGATACGAAGACTAATAACAGCGAAGCTGTGTCAACTGATAACCGCATTCCTGGGCAGCCGAACGCTGGCGTGACGCGCCGACCACAGGTGTTACGTGAACGGCCCCCTGGCTGACGTGCTCCTGGCCGCAGGCAAGGCGCCCCCGAGATAAGCACGACAAAGCGCACGCGCTTTTCCCTGAGCCCGCCGGACCACCCCTCGGTGGTACACTCGCTTCCCAGAAGCACTGGCCATCTGCCTGTCACGGTTGGGTTCTCATCAGTGTAGCTTCATTACTTGCGCGCATTTTTCTTAGCACACTAGGATTTTACTGGGAATTTTGTTATTTTTGCAACAGTACCATCAATTAATTCCGTTCTAAGTCTTCGCGGTAACGACTCTCTTCCTTGGCGTGGGGCACGATAAGTTATGATCTGCAGCTCAATTGCTGTAGATCAATTGCTGATACAAATAGTTTTGAACACACGTGACGTCTTATCAAGTTTTTCCAAAAACACTCTTTGCTACCGTTATTCGTAATTCAACTTGATATAGTATAAGAGCGGGGGTAGGTACTCCGGAAATCACTCAATAGTGCACAGTTTACTCCTCTTCGCCACAATTTTTAACTGTTTTTTTACGCAAAAGAAATAAAGTATTCAGGTCGATGCCAGTGGTATAGGATTAAGCCCACTGGCGTTCATAATTCAGTTTGTGGCTTTATACTCACCTGGGACTGGAGGGTTTTCATCAGTGAACCAAGGATAATTACATGGTACCACACTTGTGGCATGTAAAGAACCTCGCTACATGCCCGGCAAAATTAATCCACTGACAATTCCTCACCTAAATATGTCCTCTATTTTCTCATAAAGAGAACGACACAAGTAATGGATAGACACCTTGTTCTACAGATCTTTAGCGATGTATAGGGAAACCAACATTAGCTGGTAGCTCAGGGAACCCACATTGTACCAAATTCTAAACTTCTGAATACAGTCCATGTCTTGGCCAGGACAATAGAAATATTTCCACAGACCAAGCATGAGACAATAACAAATGATACACCACTAGGAAGATGATTTTTATGCCCTAAAAAATCTTGAAATATGCTTTTCAGATTTTCAAGTCATTTTTATGACTTAAAAATCTGAAAATATGCAGTTAAAATTAATAATGTTTAATTTACGGTATAACAATTCCTTGATAAATTTTCAGGAGATGAATGCTGTTAAAGAAAAGATACATGCAAAAATAATATAATCGATCTTCTTTTTCGGGAGAAATAATTAAAGTAGTCTTAGTTAAGAACGAGGTTTGTTATGTTGCATTTCTTCTGCCTAGTTTAAAAAAGCTGTTATCAAGAAATATCACACATTTATACAAATATTTTATCTATAGAAAAGAAACTTCTCTTGATTTTTTATTATTAGCTATTTCTAATCAATGAACGCTCACAAACAGATTCTATGGAAAGAGAAAACGTTTTAGAGATAAGACTATCTAAACGAAAGATCCAAAATACACGACAATAATTATATGAATTTGCACCAAGAGGAAAAATTGAGCAAATATGCACCAACATAATAAACTACATAGCATCCATTTCTAACCAAATGTGAAGAAATTTCAGTTAACTATACCCTGAAACAACAAACAAAAATATGCAAAATCATATAAATCCGATACGTATACATCACAATACAAATGATATAGCATTCATATCAAACGGATTAAATAGATCTTACTTTGATTGTTCCAATTTAAACAGAATCAATGGTAAGGATGCCTTTAAATTCTCTACTTAAAAAAGTTCCTTATCAATTTGTTAACATCACACGTTCCGTAAGTGCATCACATGGCTTCCTTAGCTGAATTAGATTTTTTAATTGCATCCTCACAACAGATGCAGGTTTCGTATAGAATATCGTATGTCCTCATGAATCGAGATAGTGTCTCGATGGCATGCTTGCAATGCTTACTGTGCACAGAAAACTGCAGAAAAAACATCAACAAATTATCACCTTCTCCAGAAAATAACTAGAATTTAAAATGAAAATGTTTTGTGAAGAATTTCTAGCAATTACTGTTTCTTCTGATCCGTTATTAGCATTCCTTAGGATAAGACTGCCCGTCGGGCCGCCATATTTCGGCTGTTCCTGTCACGTTAGAATTCAAGAATTTCCCTCCTCATGGCGAGTTATTTTCAACATAACTTCGGAATTCTATTAACTCTTCTTTAGTCTCCAAGAATGAGATACGAGGAGAATAAATTACAGTGGCAAATAATTAAATGCTCATCATATTCCTGCTGCAAAAGAATTTATCAGCATGCTGATAAAATTTGATGGAGTTAGAACTTGTTATTATACGGTCTCATTTCGATAAATAAAGGTATAATATAAGAACTCTGAACTCACAAAATTTGCCACGCTACCTGGGTACAAACAGAGATTCGTCAGAGCTCTTTGATCTATTGTCAACGCGTTCCCAAATGACCAAGGCCACCTAAAAAAATGTCATTGTATGCATACCGAAATATCTAGATCTACGATTTCTGCAGAGTCTTTCTGAAAACATGGACGTAATTCATATCGTGTAAGTCGACCATTCAAAGAGAAATAGCATACACGGAGAGTCAACGAGCCAAGAGTGGACCCACGAGAGTGTTGGTGTACGAAGTCCAACGGGCTAACAAGGACAAGATGGTTGAACGAGAGAGCAGGCGAGAGCGTACAAGGATGCGTAAAATCTAGAGAGAGCAAACAATGGCAAGTGAAGGCAAGCGTGGGTAAGCGTAACGTACGGAGGGCGAGCAAAGATGAGCATTGGCGAATGAAACATTCAAGGGGAGAACAAGGGCAGTAAGTGATTGGGCAAGTGACGACCGTCGGACGTTATGCTAACCCAGCGTGAGCGACAGGACGCAGGCGTGAGTTAGCGAGAATTGACAGAGAAAAGAGTGACGAGGCGAAGCGAGAGCGAGCAAAGGCGTAAAAGGGAAGAAAGCGGAGACGAACGACAACGCGTTGGCGTGAGAGGGGCCGAGCAGGGTATTGTGTGGGAGGGCGGCGGTAGATAAAAGAGACGGGGATAATAGGAGACGAGCGAGAGGGCGTTGTGGGAGGAACGAGGCGAGCGAGGACAAGCCTGAGCGAGCGTGGGCGTGCGGCGAGCATCGCGAGCGAACGGTGCCAAGGGGACTTGGGAGCGAGAGGGGCACCGCGATGACGAACGGGGGCTCGCCGAGGAGAGCGGAGGCAAGCGGCGGCGGCGGCGCTTCGCGACGAGAGGGATGATGCATGGCCTCCCAGAGCAGCGCTGCCCGAGTGAGCGACCCACTTGGCGTGCCCTAGCCCAGGGTTTATCTACGTGCCAGCGGGGGGAATCGCCCGACTGCATCCCGCGCTCAGGTTGACCTCCCACACCCACTTCCCAGTTTACCCACTTTTACGTTTAGCTACCTGAGAAGCTCGATTGCATCCCCGCCGGCCACTTCGGAGGGGAAAGGGGAAGCGAGTTAATTAAGTTTCCATTCGGCGGCGGCGATGGTGTAGCGGTTAGCGTAACGGACTGCTATACCCAAGTTTGCGGGTTCAAAGGCGATCGAAGCCGTGGATTTGTAGGGGCGAAAAAATCCTTCGTACACTTTCCTTCGAAGGGGAAGTAAAGCCGGCTGTCCCATGTTAGTAGATTTACTTGCATGTAAAAGATCCTCAAGCCTAAATGACGCCTCTGAGCAAAATTCAAATCGCCGGTTTCGTCGCCTCAGTAATACCTTCTTTCCGCTAGTTGGTGAAAGTAGTGTAACAAAATTTGCGTGGTCAGACGGAAGAGCAGGCCTCACGTAAAATAAGGCAATTCAAATTCAAATTCATGAGTAATGCAAATAAAATGTTCTGGCACCAGTCCAGATAAAACCTCAATCACAGGTGCACCTGGAATAATCTTCTGAACCATGCATCTTATCTAACTAAAATATAATTATTTTATTTCTGCATATTTAAGACCATGGTCCCCTTGCACCTCCTTGGAGGAGCCCACGGTATACGTAGAAATAACTTTAGAATAAATTAGAATACATTAATACAGTTGAATTCCAATGCAACACGCTTTTCTTACTCTATTTGACCATTACAATAAAAGAGGAATACAAAATGTTAAAATTTAAGCGTTAAAAGGAGCATATGTTGATATGTTCTTTTCCCCGGCCATGTTCTTCAAATAAGAAATTGAAAGGCTGATCTTGGAAGCATTGATACCGAGGCGAACTCTTTCCTGTACTCACGAAGAAAAACGTACGGGATGCAATCGGTCTACGCCTTTTTGGGGAGGCAGGCAAAAGTCTTCGGAAACGTTGACTTGAAGGAGAAAAGTCGGGCTTTTCGCATCGCTGGAATTGAGGAAACGCAGTGGCGGCTGAAACTAAAAAGTGAATTTCCAAATTATATTTCTTGATCATATTCGTTTCTTTACAAATAAAACTTGTGGATCACTCTAAGTATTACAAAGTTATCTAATTCACCTTTCCAACTTAACTGACGCGCTAATTCTGACAATATTTTCGATTTTTTCGTTTCCTCAGAAGAGATTTCGCAAAAACTGTTCGTAGAATGCATCACGGTTAACAAACGTCACAAAGCCAGCGACGATAGAAAAATTAATCCATAGACAGTTATCACGCCTCCTGTCAGAAGAAGAAGGTGTAAACAGACGAATAACATCCAGCGCGATAAGCTCTAACGTCGCAAAAGGCATATGGCACGCGAGCCACTGCAGGGCGAGGGACTATACTATATCAATGGCTTAGTGTACACATATTGTATGACCCAAATTCCTAGTTCTGAAAAAAAAAACAAGCTTGAAAGTCTTTAAAGTTGCCATTATTTAAGAAGTGACCATTCTCTTTTTTCTGGGAAAACATGATTCCTCTTTGTAAGTGAACATAAAATCTTTGTATACTAGGTAGACATGAACGATATGTCAACCATAAATTCCACATGAATCAACCGAGATATGAACCGCATTACACAGAGATGAATTGATTAATTGAGTAGTGTTTCCGGGTGCGTCAACAGCTAATGTCATTAGTTCCGTAAGTGTAGTTTATGTTTATCGCGAGAGATGGCGGTTATCTTCCCCTACTGGATGGCGTGATAAGGTGCCGACCTACATATCGGTTTGCACAGTTTTCCCCAATTGTCTCCCACCAACGGGCAACGCCCCAGCTGGGACAAGCTCTAAGCTCTCGAATGGTCTCTCGACATGTGTGGTTGTGTAGCGCATGTAAGTGAATGTAAGTAAGGGGTGGGGATAGGACGAAGAAAAGGAAAGATCGCGTGAAGTCTGGCCCGTTCGTTAGGGTACTGCTTCGAGATTCGCCTGGTATTGATCAGAGAAACCCTGGGAAAACTGCTGATCCGAGCAACCGGCCGCTAAAATTCTTCTTCAGACCGCGAGAAAGGTCAGCCTAGCTATCTAGCTTGTGTCGATAATCCTTCCACCGTCAGGACTCGAACCTAGGATCCCCAGGTCAAAGGCCCTGCAGTGACATCAGTTAATCACCTCTCCCGGTCTAACACATAGTTGGAAGGGTAGCAATGGGACCACTGCACTGCGGGGTATCGGAGTGGGTATGGACGCTATTAAGGGTGAAGTGATGGATACGGAACTGCTTAAAGGAAAATCAGGGATAACAGTTGACGAAACAAATCAATGCAAAATATTCATTGACTGGTAGAGCGTAGATGACACAATCAAAATCCATATAATACAGTGTCTTACGTGGCACTAACGTACATAGAAACTGGATCTGATCCTGTTTTAATTTAAAGAGTTCTGATAACTGCGGTGTTTTTCACTTAATTTATAGACCGAAAATACTGGATATTAAATGCAGTAGGTATTTTAAGAAAAATATCTCTCTTTCTTCTTAATTCTCGATGATTGATTGATTAATTTTTCCGGCCATGTCAAATGCCTCGTTCATTAGTCCCGTTAATGTAGTGAGTGTTTTTATGCCTGAAGGTGCCAATGTCCCTCCCCCACTATATGGTGAAATCCGGAGCCGACTGACTAGTCGTATACCGAGTGGGTATCGGAGGTGCGCCGCGGTGGCGTCAGCGCGAACGCGGCACGCGAGGTGGCGTCGCGGCGCGCCCTCTACCGCCGCCAACTCCACCGCCGCGTCCCGGCACGTGATATATGGCCGGCCCGCGGCGCGTGAAAAGGCCCGCCCGCCCGTCTTTGAGCAGCGCTTTACAGGGAACGAATCGTGAATCACGAAGGCTCTGGAAGCCCGCAGCCGCGCGACGCGAGCCGCCCGCGCAGCCGGGCCGCGAAGACCGGCCGTTGCCGCGCGGGTGCATCGCCGCATTTGCGAAGGAATAGGTCTGCCGGTTATTTCCGAGCACATCAACTACCGAGGTCATTACCGCTGTAAATATAATGCCTGCCATATACGAGCAAGTGGCGGAGTTCCTCGCGGCGGGAACATGAGAACCGGCGCCATCATACACGACGGCTTGCGGGGTTATTTCAATTCGGATATCTTCTACCAGCGGGGCACCGCCCCAGCCGGAACACGCTCTAAACTCCCGACTCGCAAAAATATAATACTGGTGCGTGCGCCGTGCAATCAGAGGCCGGTCCCCTAGCCACGACACTCGTACACGGGGGACCGTAAACGTTCCCGATGCGTGAAAGTGTTTACCCTCTCGTTTTAGCCACCAGGACAAACGCGTGTGTCTTCGTCCACAGTTCGCCCACGCAACCAGCTTTAGGGCACGCGGCCTATGACGAATAGAGTAGCTCAGCATACGGATCAATTTGCGTGGAATACACACATTTTCCATACGTTCCAGTTTTTCTTGTTTGACGAAAATAAGTAAAAAATCTAATCAAATTTTATTAATAGTATATGAGCAACCCTGGTGGAGGGAGGGAGGTAGCTCTCTCCGTACCATGGGACTCCGTACCACCCTCTAAATATCTGGTGCTTTCAATACTGCACTCCTAAGTTTATGTGTGTTTGAAGGTTTTCGTTTTTCAAGTTTTTCCTACTAAGTAATATTCTTGAAGTACCAGATATTAATTGTAAGCAAGACATCCGTATCTTAATTTAGCATCATCAATTAAGAAACAAGGCTTTTCTCGTGTCTTACATGAATGTATTCGCTCTGTGACTACAGTGCACATACCCAAAATTAATTCTTTTGAGAAACGCCTTTAGGTTTAAGACGGCAGAATGCTTTTCATTCGCGTTAACCGTTATCCACAAGAATCTCTATGCTCTAGAACAGCGTTACTCAATTCAAGAATTGAGACCACTAACCGCGATGGCTCGCTGCGGACCCATCGATGACTTAGTGGACAAACATTGTGCGTCCATTCATGGTAATTTCTAGATACATATTTATGGCGGGTTTTCGATAGGGAGGGTTTCCTTCGAATTCTCCCTTTTCGCCTTCACCTGATTTTACCATTGTTACATTATCATTTGCATTTTATCATAATCACTACTCAATCAAATCATTCGTCCATTTCAGGACTGGGAATTGGCATCACAATAAATATATCCCTACACTGAATTCTAAGTTATTCTATAAGTACCATATGGTAGAAACCAATGAGGGAGGAGCTTGCTGAAGCAGGCGTCGGGGAAGATTCCCTTTTAACAGTCCGTGTTCTCCCTACCTGACTGCCTGTCAACGAGCTGTCAAATTGAAGTTGATGGGAGAGTGCGAGCACGATTGACGCTATGCAACCGTCAATCGTTGCCACGTAATTAGCGCCGTCTTCAAGAGACCCAATCGTGCTCGAAGACTATTAACTGTCTTGAATACTGAACGCGAGGCGACACCCTCTTTACCGATGGAAGAGAAGTTGCTGGGTCTGAAAGGCGTACGGTTGTCAATCAAAAGTTTAGCGCATGGAGAATGGAACGTTGGGAGAATGAAATACAGAATGGTGGTGTACCAGAATTCAATATTCATCTTATCATTAACAAGAAGCGATTGAGGTAATGGAAAGAAAACAGATAAGACATTAAGAACCCAGAGGAAGAAAACTTTCTATGATCCGAAATGTCTAATTTCACTTCTTTCGGACATAGTATTATCATGTGTTTTAGCACATTAATTCACAACCCCAGACCATATTTTGCAAAAGCCCGATAAAATTTTAATTGCTCTGAAGGTGAATCGTAAGCCAACGGAATGTGCTAGGTTTTAAGAAGATATGCCTGTTCCTAAAATACTGCTACAATGTTACATAGTTTTCCCTTGAAGATTCACAGTACACTTCGCAGAATAGATCTGGCACAGCAATGTGAAACATTCAGTTAACATAAAGATAGTAAAACCAATATCCGGTCGTGTGTGTGCTGCCGGGTAAAACAATATGGAAAACAGCCACTCACGTGTCTGGTACTGGTACAGAAGCGTAATCAATTAAAGACTTTAAATTGGAGCCTCTACATGAGCTTTAGTTTAAAAACAAATTAATTAAAAATATAGGTATTTTAACTAAACGTGCAATAATTATCTTAAATAAATATAAAAATTATAAATTCCAGTACCCCAAAAACCATTGAAATATAAAGTACTATTCACTCCATAAAAATTAATCAACTAATCAATAACGGCAAAGATGCCAGTAATGAATATAACAAAACATTAACACCAGCCTGAACACGTTCATCTTGGTATCCCCATCCTAAAACCAACAATAATCTACGAATTAATCTACCTTAAAAAATAGACACGCTAGAAGTACATCATCCGGCGTGTTAACACCGCAGCGAAGTGTAACAAGCGGCGCGCAGAGGCGCGGGCGCCATGCAAAGGAATAGGTCTGCTGGTTATTTCCGAGCACGTCAACTACTAAGGTCATTACCGCTGTAAATATAATGCATGCTATATACAAGCAATTGGCGGAGTTCCTCGCGGCGGGAACATGAGATCCGGCGCCAACATACACGACGGCTTGCGGGGTTATTTCAATTCAGATATCTCCTCCCAGCGGGGCACCACCCCAGCCGGAACACGCTCTAAGCTCCGACTCGCCTCCGCAGATGTTTCATAGACCAGTGCGTGTCATTTTAAGTCACTGTATGTGTAATGGAATAAGAGGATACTAAGATGAGGACGGTAAGATCGTGCGCTGTCCGTGTCCGGTTTGTACAGGTACCGATCCAGAAACCACGGAAAACTTCCGATCAGAACAGCAGGTCATTAGAATCCTCCTCCGTGGTTGAATTCCACGAAGCTATGCAGCTTGTGTCGAAAATCAAGCCAAATATTCTGCAGATGCAGTCATGTTGCCACTGTGCTACGGTGCGGCGAGCAGCGGGTCGAAGGATGGGTGAATCGCATCTGCGATGGGAGCCTGGAGGCGGTGGGCGCGTGAGTTGCCGATACAATCTTCGATACAATCTTCCACGCTCACCCTCAACCTGTTGCGTGGGGAGGAGGGGGAGACGGTGGCGATGCTGGTACTGGTGGTGGCGAGGGAGGCGCTTTTGTGATGGCGGCGGCGCGGGTAATGTTATTGAGCGTACTGACGGGGAGGCCAACACATCATCGTTAAGACTGCAATTCAGAAAATCCCTCTCGATTGATCATAATTTCTTAACTTCGTATTGTGAGCACGAGGGGAGAAATAATATATAGCAATGTTTGGTAAAAATACCCATAAGTAACGATGATAGAAATGGAGCAACTACTGAAATGAAAAACGGCAGGAAAGTATATACTAACTTCTCTTGCAGAAGTAGCTACGTGGAATGCATGTTATTTAAACGCACACTTTGGAAGGTGCAACGTATGTGCTCTAGTTGTTACACAATGGAATAGATCGTAATTTATGATATAATGGCATAGCAGGCTGCAATATTAAACAATACGACGTTGGATCTGTATCAGTTGAGACTGGCTGACAGGGCCGTTATGGTGATGTGTTGGCGTGGCGGGTACCTCGTGCCACACAGCGGGTCAGGGTTCGCGTTGGAACGAGGAGAGACCGAAACTGTTTTGGTCTAGTTACATTGACCGGTAAAGACTCCAGGAACATTCCGAGACAGATGCATGCCAACTTCCCGTATTAATAGAGAGTTTTATCATCGCGTAGCATACAACAAACTGAGCGAGCCTTTGCGCACGCGCCCACTCGAAATGCAACTGTGTTAGCGGAGGCCGCTAATCCGTCGGATTTAGCGGGTGACATCCCGTGCTAATCGATGAATCGGTCATTCTATATCGAATTTTTTCCCAACAAAGAAGACAGAAGGTGCTGTGAACTGTACATTCGCATGACGTAACATGAAGATGGTGACCTTGTCCAATACATGTAATTATCTATAGATTTTGTATTATATTCATTACTAATATAATACTTATATAACAATTTACTTATACATACATATCCATAGTTGCTGGACAACTCCTTATCGAACAAACGTAAATGAAGAGGATATGGCAATATGGTAATTTAGCGCGTTCTGTCGCCACAGTTGGGAACTTCTTCCATTTGAACGTTCGTGAAAAACCTCCCCGGCTATCGATACTGATGCCGATTTCAATAACGCTACGGCGTGCTTAAACTCCCTATTGAAAGTTTTTTTTAAAAACTTTTTTTGCTTAAAAGACAGGAGAGAAGAAGTTATTTCTTGCCACTCATTATCTGCAATCTTCAAAATGTAATAAACGTATAACCAAACGCGGACGGCATCCCTGCAGTGAAAAAGGAGTATGTAACCGATCTGATTGATCGATGTGGTTTGAGAACATTCCGAGTGCCTTGGTTCGAAGCGCCGTGGGGTCCGAATCCGGCTCTAGGAACGTGCCTTTGTCCGTTGCGTGAGGATTCCGCGTCCTTTTGTGCCGAGGAGCTCGCAAGTATTATTGTCAGGTGCATGGTGAGAAGGGTAATTCGGAAGGCAATAACCGAAGAAATAAAAGAAGGGTTTTAGAACATGTTCCATCAGAACTGGTGACGGGACAGTCATTAGGAAGGGTCACCAATTATCCTATGATAATGAGGGTCACATTCATTACCGAGCATAGTGGAAAGCGAAAGCTTTTTATCTCTTTTCTACAGTGGCGGCTTATGCGGTTTGTGCGGCCGCAATGGTGGTTTACAGTTGGCTTTCACTGCTTATCCGATGGATAGTCATGAGAAATAATGACTGATGATATATACAAGTAAATGGATGCGATGTTGTTCAAATTAGAAATGTAATATATGAAAGCCAATCATACTACATGGCGAAAGTACCGAAGCCTTACGCGGGGCGCGAAGACGCAATCACTCCTGCGAAATTGATTGATTGAAGTTTCATTGAAGGCCCGTCAACTGCTATGGCCATTAGTCTCGTTAGTATAGTGAACGTTTTATCGCGGAGGTGGTGGTGTTCCTCTCCTTCGGATTGAGTGATGCGGCGCTGATCTACACGTTCGCGTGAGGAGAATTTCCTACTCCAGGTATCTTCCCAAATGGGGCAACATCCCCGTGAGGAAAATCTTACGCTCCCGACTGGTCTCCCAACATGTGTTGTAGTGC